>JAMJFZ010003061.1:0-527500 GCA_026225945.1 Cricetomys ansorgei
TACTGTGTTTCCCTGAGACACAGTCATGTGAATGGCTTCAAAAACATCTCCAGTCCCCTGTGAAGCTAGGGTTCAGCCTCCAGACCAGCTTGAGACAGATGCAGTTACTATCAACTGGGACACATGCCCACCGTGTGGCAGCAGACTGCCACTGCGGAGGCAGGCAGCTTCCACAGAGTTTCTTTCATGGTTGCCCTCTGAACCCTTCTGCCCCAGCCATGAGCAGTAACTGCTCATGGCTGGGGCAGAAGGTTCAGAGAATTCATTCAAGGACCTTTCTGGACACGTGGTGAGCCTCTTCTCGCTGCCATGAGAACCTCCCTTCTTCTGACTATGCTCACTCGCACCCTCACCAGTGTGTCCTGATCCTCCTGCTGAGCCCAGGCTCCTCCTTTCTAAAATTCCAGGAACCCCTTCCGGTCCTATCCCTGGTACTTTCTGCTTACGATTGATCTTGTGTCTCACTCTCTCTTTGCATTTTTCCACAGGGCAAGATCAAGGAGCCCTCCACCATTACGGGTCAATATCAGCTTTTTAACTTACAGGAGCTGGTCTCTGCAGGGGTCACCAATGTGGATGTTGGAACTTCTGGAAAGGTAGCCACATAGAGCAGCTAGCATCTAGATGCTGAGTACTGAGTCCAGACCCTGTTGGAGCCCAGGGGCCCAACGGGACGCCGCTCCCCTCAGAGACTCAGAGACGGGATATCGATGCACATAGCACTAGGATTTAATCCACTGCACTGGGACCGTTCCTACACGCAGGATAGGAGTGGCCCCGAGGAGCAAATTGCCAGCCTTTTCATTGACAGCTCAAACGGTTGCTAGGCACGAACCGAGTTGGTACAAGTTAATTGGTTCCAAATTCTTTTCCCATTTTGATAGGTTAGGGCCAATTAACCTTTAAACTCATTGGTGTTGGCAGATAGCAAGGTTGTGGGCTCCTAGATTATGTAAATTTTAGGGTCTCTGTCTATGTGGGTGGGGGGAAGATCCTTAGCCCAGGCCATGGGCTGTCTACCTGGGGAACCTCTTTTAGCCCAAGGCCGTCTTGTTGGTCTCAGAAAGAGTTTTGCTTTAACTCTGGGAACTGTTTTGGTTCACTGTGCTTCTGGCTTGGGCCGACACAATTATGGTGCTCTTAGATGCCTAACTAAAGTTTAGCTGCTTTCCTTTCAGCCCCTGCAAGGTCACACAGGCATCATGAACACTTGGAGGTTATCTTGCAGACAATAATTCTCCCAATGGATGCCAGCACATCTCCTTCTTCTGATTCCATCAGTGTTTGTGAGAAGGTCTGCCATGCTTGGGGACACAGCCTGTTACCGAAAGACAAGGGTGACTGAGGCAGAAGGGTGGAATGTTTGTGCACAGAGCTAAGAATGATGCTTACCCACAAATTTAAAAACGAAAGAAGAGAAAAAACAGTAAGGAAAGAAAAGAATAGAGAAGAGAGAACAATAGAAAAGAAAAGAAAAAAAGGAAAAGAAAAGAAAAGAAAAAAAAAGAAGGAAAAGATTCGGATTTTACCTCTACATATTCACAGAGTCTTGGTTTGTTTGATTTTGAACACACAACCACTTAAAAGAAGCCAAAGGTCTCTTTACTGGGCGTGTTCGTATAGGCGGCAACTCTCATGCTGAGGGGATCAACCAATTAGGGGCTTGAAGTACCCTGTCCTAGGGTCCGAATAAGAACTGCTGCATATCAGACATTTGCATTAACTTTGATTGAAGTAGCTTTGTGCAAAACAACTGTTACAAGTTAGCAACAGAATAATGTCATTGTTGGGGTTCTCTCAACAAGAAAAAACTATCTTAAAGAGTGTCAGCCTGAGGAAGGTTGAGAACTACTCTGTAGAAATAAGTCACACCTGGGTGAATCATGCTCGATAGCTGATCCCGATCAGACCTTAGTGTTAAATTAACCTTCAGGACCTTCATGCAGAGTCCACAGTTGAAAATACCAATGTTCTTTATTACTCCCAAGCTATCTCCAACCTCAGGGAATTCTCTACCGGGCAGCTAGACAGAGATCTCTCTCCAAGGCTTCCTCACCCCATGTTCTCTCTCTTAGTTCTCCTGCTGTGTCCTGCTCCCTAGCTTCTTCTTGCTGGTTCTCTGCTGTCTGTCTGTCTCCTTTTTCCCGCTCTCTTGCCCGAGATGCTTTTTATTCCAAGTCCTCCACGTCTCCACCCAGCCTTCCAATATACAAATCAATGGAGCCTAACCTTCACCTGCCTTAAGGCTAAAGAATGTCCTATTCCTGTGGAGAGCTGGATAGGCACTCCTTTCTTTACTGCTAGGCAGTGAATCCTACACTCCTTCAAGGACAGCTTACTGGAACATTATCCACGACTGAAATCTCCACAACGCCTTAGTGATTCTGAAGAGTTGGTATACTGTGGGTCCTGAATCAAATATGATAGGGTCACCTCGTACATGTAAACAGCCACTTTGGCCATTTTTCTGTAGGACCTCCCTTAGCTATGAACAGATGTCAATGTTCATCCCAACCCAACACTGAACCCCTCAGGATGTGGTGTTCATTTCTGACTTTGTCATGTAACTCTAGAAATGCCACACCTTGTTTCCACCATGGAATACACTCTTTCGGGCAAACCTACTGTGTTTCCCTGAGACACAGTCATGCGAATGGCTTCAAAAGCATCTCCAGTCCCCTGTGAAGCTACGGGCCAGCCTCCAGACCAGCTTGAGACAGATGCAGAAACTATCAACTGGGGCGCATGCGCCACCGTGTGGCTGCAGACTGCCACTGCGGAGACAGGCAACGTCCACAGAGTTTCTTTCATGGTTGTTCTCTGAACCCTTCTGCCCCAGCCGTGAGCAAAAATGCTCACGGCTGGCAGAAGGGTTCAGAGAATTCATTCAAGGACCTTTCTGGCCCCGTGGTGAGCCTCTTCTCGCTGCCCTGAGGACCTCCCTTCTTCTGACCATGCTCACTCGCACCCTCACCAGCGTGTCCTGATCCTCCTGCTGAGCCCCAGGCTCCTCTTTCTAAAATTCCATGAACCCCTTCCTGTTCTATCCGTGGTACTTTCTGCTTACGATGACTTGTGTCTCATTCTACTCTTTGCATTTTTCCACAGGGCAAGATCAAGGAGCCCTCCACCATTACGGGTCAATATCAGCTTTTTAACTTACAGGAGCTGGTCTCTGCAGGGGTCACCAATGTGGATGTTGGAACTTCTGGAAAGGTAGCCACATAGAGCAGCTAGCATCTAGATGCTGAGTACTGAGTCCAGACCCTGTTGGAGCCCAGGGGCCCAACCGGGACGCCGCTCCCCCTCAGAGACTCAGAGACGGGATATCGATGCACATAGCACTAGGATTTAATCCACTGCACTGGGACCGTTCCTACACGCAGGATAGGAGTGGCCCCGAGGAGCAAATTGCCAGCCTTTTCATTGACAGCTCAAACGGTTGCTAGGCACGAACCGAGTTGGTACAAGTTAATTGGTTCCCAAATTCTTTTCCCATTTTGATAGGTTAGGGCCAATTAACCTTTAAACTCATTGGTGTTGGCAGATAGCAAGGTTGTGGGCTCCTAGATTATGTAAATTTTAGGGTCTCTGTCTATGTGGGTGGGGGGGAAGATCCTTAGCCCGAGGCCATGGGCTGTCTACCTGGGGAACCTCTTTTAGCCCAAGGCCGTCTTGTTGGTCTCAGAAAGAGTTTTGCTTTAACTCTGGGAACTGTTTTGGTTCACTGTGCTTCTGGCTTGGGCCGACACAATTATGGTGCTCTTAGATGCCTAACTAAAGTTTAGCTGCTTCCTTTCAGCCCCTGCAAGGTCACACAGGCATCATGAACACTTGGAGGTTATCTTGCAGACAATAATTCTCCCAATGGATGCCAGCACATCTCCTTCTTCTGATTCCATCAGTGTTTGTGAGAAGGTCTGCCATGCTTGGGGACACAGCCTGTTACCGAAAGACAAGGGTGACTGAGGCAGAAGGGTGGAATGTTTGTGCACAGAGCTAAGAATGATGCTTACCCACAAATTGAAAAACGAAAGAAGAGAAAAAACAGTAAGGAAAGAAAAGAATAGAGAAGAGAACAATAGAAAAGAAAAGAAAAAAAAGGAAAAGAAAAGAAAAGAAAAAAGGAAGAAAAGATTCGGATTTTACCTCTACAATATTCACAGAGTCTTGGGTTTGATTTTGAACACACAACCACTTAAAAGAAGCCAAAGTCTCTTTACTGGGCGTGTTCGTATAGGCCAGCCACTCTCATGCTGAGGGGATCAACCAATTTGGGGCTTGAAGTACCCTGTCCTAGGGTTCGAATAAGAACTGCTGCATATCAGACATTTGCATTAACTTTGATTGAAGTAGCTTTGCAAAACAACTGTTACAAGTTAGCAACAGAATAATGTCATTGTTGGGGTTCTCTCAACAAGAAAACTGTCTTAAAGAGTGTCAGCCTGAGGAAGGTTGAGAACTACTCTGTAGAAATAAGTCACACCTGGGTGAATCATGCTCGATAGCTGATCCCGATCAGACCTTAGTGTTAAATTAACCTTCAGGACCTTCATGCAGAGTCCACAGTTGAAAATACCAATGTTCTTTATTACTCCCAAGCTATCTCCAACCTCAGGGAATTCTCTACCCGGGCAGCTAGACAGAGATCTCTCTCCAAGGCTTCCTCACCCCATGTTCTCCTCTTAGTTCTCCTGCTGTTCCTGCTCCCTAGCTTCTTCTTGCTGGTTCTCTGCTGTCTGTCTGTCTCCTTTTTCCCGCTCTCTTGCCCGAGATGCTTTTTATTCCAAGTCCTCCACGTCTCCACCCAGCCTTCCAATATACAAATCAATGGAGCCTAACCTTCACCTGCCTTAAGGCTAAAGAATGTCCTATTCCTGTGGAGAGCTGGATAGGCACTCCTTTCTTTACTGCTAGGCAGTGAATCCTACACTTCCTTCAAGGACAGCTTACTGGAACATTATCCACGACTGAAATCTCCCACAACGCCTTAGTGATTCTGAAGAGTTGGTATACTGTGGGTCCTGAATCAAATATGATAGGGTCACCTCGTACATGTAAACAGCCACTTTGGCCATTTTTCTGTAGGACTCCCTTAGCTATGAACAGATGTCAATGTTCATCCCAACCCAACACTGAACCCCTCAGGATGTGGTGTTCATTTCTGACTTTGTCATGGAACTCTAGAAATGCCACACCTTGTTTCCACCATGGAATACACTCTTTCGGGCAAACCTACTGTGTTTCCCTGAGACACAGTCATGCGAATGGCTTCAAAAGCATCTCCAGTCCCCTGTGAAGCTACGGGCCAGCCTCCAGACCAGCTTGAGACAGATGCAGAAACTATCAACTGGGGCGCATGCGCCACCGTGTGGCTGCAGACTGCCACTGCGGAGACAGGCAACGTCCACAGAGTTTCTTTCATGGTTGTTCTCTGAACCCTTCTGCCCCAGCCATGAGCAAAAATGCTCACGGCTGGGGCAGAAGGGTTCAGAGAATTCATTCAAGGACCTTTCTGGCCCCGTGGTGAGCCTCTTCTCGCTGCCCTGAGGACCTCCCTTCTTCTGACCATGCTCACTCGCACCCTCACCAGCGTGTCCTGATCCTCCTGCTGAGCCCCAGGCTCCTCTTTCTAAAATTCCATGAACCCCTTCCTGTTCTATCCGTGGTACTTTCTGCTTACGATGACTTGTGTCTCATTCTACTCTTTGCATTTTTCCACAGGGCAAGATCAAGGAGCCCTCCACCATTACGGGTCAATATCAGCTTTTTAACTTACAGGAGCTGGTCTCTGCAGGGGTCACCAATGTGGATGTTGGAACTTCTGGAAAGGTAGCCACATAGAGCAGCTAGCATCTAGATGCTGAGTACTGAGTCCAGACCCTGTTGGAGCCCAGGGGCCCAACCGGGACGCCGCTCCCCCTCAGAGACTCAGAGACGGGATATCGATGCACATAGCACTAGGATTTAATCCACTGCACTGGGAACCCGTTCCTACACGCAGGATAGAGGGCCCCGAGGAGCAAATTGCCAGCCTTTTCGTTGACAGCTCAAACGGTTGCTAGGCACGAACCGAGTTGGTACAAGTTAATTGGTTCCCAAATTCTTTTCCCCATTTTGATAGGTTAGGGCCAATTAACCTTTAAACTCATTGGTGTTGGCAGATAGCAAGGTTGTGGGCTCCTAGATTATGTAAATTTTAGGGTCTCTGTCTATGTGGGTGGGGGGGAAGATCCTTAGCCCGAGGCCATGGGCTGTCTACCTGGGGAACCTCTTTTAGCCCAAGGCCGTCTTGTTGGTCTCAGAAAGAGTTTTGCTTTAACTCTGGGAACTGTTTTGGTTCACTGTGCTTCTGGCTTGGGCCGACACAATTATGGTGCTCTTAGATGCCTAACTAAAGTTTAGCTGCTTCCTTTCAGCCCCTGCAAGGTCACACAGGCATCATGAACACTTGGAGGTTATCTTGCAGACAATAATTCTCCCAATGGATGCCAGCACATCTCCTTCTTCTGATTCCATCAGTGTTTGTGAGAAGGTCTGCCATGCTTGGGGACACAGCCCGTTACCGAAAGACAAGGGTGACTGAGGCAGAAGGGTGGAATGTTTGTGCACAGAGCTAAGAATGATGCTGACCCACAAATTTAAAAACGAAAGAAGAGAAAAAACAGTAAGGAAAGAAAAGAATAGAGAAGAGAACAATAGAAAAGAAAAGAAAAAAAAGGAAAAGAAAAGAAAAGAAAAAAGGAAGAAAAGATTCGGATTTTACCTCTACAATATTCACAGAGTCTTGGGTTTGATTTTGAAACACACAACCACTTAAAAGAAGCCAAAGTCTCTTTACTGGGCGTGTTCGTATAGGCCGGCCACTCTCATGCTGAGGGGATCAACCAATTTGGGGCTTGAAGTACCCTGTCCTAGGGTTCGAATAAGAACTGCTGCATATCAGACATTTGCATTAACTTTGATTGAAGTAGCTTTGCAAAACAACTGTTACAAGTTAGCAACAGAATAATGTCATTGTTGGGGTTCTCTCAACAAGAAAACTGTCTTAAAGAGTGTCAGCCTGAGGAAGGTTGAGAACTACTCTGTAGAAATAAGTCACACCTGGGTGAATCATGCTCGATAGCTGATCCCGATCAGACCTTAGTGTTAAATTAACCTTCAGGACCTTCATGCAGAGTCCACAGTTGAAAATACCAATGTTCTTTATTACTCCCAAGCTATCTCCAACCTCAGGGAATTCTCTACCCGGGCAGCTAGACAGAGATCTCTCTCCAAGGCTTCCTCACCCCATGTTCTCCTCTTAGTTCTCCTGCTGTTCCTGCTCCCTAGCTTCTTCTTGCTGGTTCTCTGCTGTCTGTCTGTCTCCTTTTTCCCGCTCTCTTGCCCGAGATGCTTTTTATTCCAAGTCCTCCACGTCTCCACCCAGCCTTCCAATATACAAATCAATGGAGCCTAACCTTCACCTGCCTTAAGGCTAAAGAATGTCCTATTCCTGTGGAGAGCTGGATAGGCACTCCTTTCTTTACTGCTAGGCAGTGAATCCTACACTGCCTTCAAGGACAGCTTACTGGAACATTATCCACGACTGAAATCTCCCACAACGCCTTAGTGATTCTGAAGAGTTGGTATACTGTGGGTCCTGAATCAAATATGATAGGGTCACCTCGTACATGTAAACAGCCACTTTGGCCATTTTTCTGTAGGACTCCCTTAGCTATGAACAGATGTCAATGTTCATCCCAACCCAACACTGAACCCCTCAGGATGTGGTGTTCATTTCTGACTTTGTCATGTAACTCTAGAAATGCCACACCTTGTTTCCACCATGGAATACACTCTTTCGGGCAAACCTACTGTGTTTCCCTGAGACACAGTCATGCGAATGGCTTCAAAAGCATCTCCAGTCCCCTGTGAAGCTACGGGCCAGCCTCCAGACCAGCTTGAGACAGATGCAGAAACTATCAACTGGGGCGCATGCGCCACCGTGTGGCTGCAGACTGCCACTGCGGAGACAGGCAACGTCCACAGAGTTTCTTTCATGGTTGTTCTCTGAACCCTTCTGCCCCAGCCGTGAGCAAAAATGCTCACGGCTGGGGCAGAAGGGTTCAGAGAATTCATTCAAGGACCTTTCTGGCCCCGTGGTGAGCCTCTTCTCGCTGCCCTGAGGACCTCCCTTCTTCTGACCATGCTCACTCGCACCCTCACCAGCGTGTCCTGATCCTCCTGCTGAGCCCAGGCTCCTCTTTCTAAAATTCCATGAACCCCTTCCTGTTCTATCCGTGGTACTTTCTGCTTACGATGACTTGTGTCTCATTCTACTCTTTGCATTTTTCCACAGGGCAAGATCAAGGAGCCCTCCACCATTACGGGTCAATATCAGCTTTTTAACTTACAGGAGCTGGTCTCTGCAGGGGTCACCAATGTGGATGTTGGAACTTCTGGAAAGGTAGCCACATAGAGCAGCTAGCATCTAGATGCTGAGTACTGAGTCCAGACCCTGTTGGAGCCCAGGGGCCCAACCGGGACGCCGCTCCCCCTCAGAGACTCAGAGACGGGATATCGATGCACATAGCACTAGGATTTAATCCACTGCACTGGGACCGTTCCTACACGCAGGATAGGAGTGGCCCCGAGGAGCAAATTGCCAGCCTTTTCATTGACAGCTCAAACGGTTGCTAGGCACGAACCGAGTTGGTACAAGTTAATTGGTTCCCAAATTCTTTTCCCATTTTGATAGGTTAGGGCCAATTAACCTTTAAACTCATTGGTGTTGGCAGATAGCAAGGTTGTGGGCTCCTAGATTATGTAAATTTTAGGGTCTCTGTCTATGTGGGTGGGGGGGGAAGATCCTTAGCCCGAGGCCATGGGCTGTCTACCTGGGGAACCTCTTTTAGCCCAAGGCCGTCTTGTTGGTCTCAGAAAGAGTTTTGCTTTAACTCTGGGAACTGTTTTGGTTCACTGTGCTTCTGGCTTGGGCCGACACAATTATGGTGCTCTTAGATGCCTAACTAAAGTTTAGCTGCTTCCTTTCAGCCCCTGCAAGGTCACACAGGCATCATGAACACTTGGAGGTTATCTTGCAGACAATAATTCTCCCAATGGATGCCAGCACATCTCCTTCTTCTGATTCCATCAGTGTTTGTGAGAAGGTCTGCCATGCTTGGGGACACAGCCCGTTACCGAAAGACAAGGGTGACTGAGGCAGAAGGGTGGAATGTTTGTGCACAGAGCTAAGAATGATGCTTACCCACAAATTTAAAAACGAAAGAAGAGAAAAAACAGTAAGGAAAGAAAAGAATAGAGAAGAGAACAATAGAAAAGAAAAGAAAAAAAAGGAAAAGAAAAGAAAAGAAAAAAGGAAGAAAAGATTCGGATTTTACCTCTACAATATTCACAGAGTCTTGGGTTTGATTTTGAACACACAACCACTTAAAAGAAGCCAAAGTCTCTTTACTGGGCGTGTTCGTATAGGCCAGCCACTCTCATGCTGAGGGGATCAACCAATTTGGGGCTTGAAGTACCCTGTCCTAGGGTTCGAATAAGAACTGCTGCATATCAGACATTTGCATTAACTTTGATTGAAGTAGCTTTGCAAAACAACTGTTACAAGTTAGCAACAGAATAATGTCATTGTTGGGGTTCTCTCAACAAGAAAACTGTCTTAAAGAGTGTCAGCCTGAGGAAGGTTGAGAACTACTCTGTAGAAATAAGTCACACCTGGGTGAATCATGCTCGATAGCTGATCCCGATCAGACCTTAGTGTTAAATTAACCTTCAGGACCTTCATGCAGAGTCCACAGTTGAAAATACCAATGTTCTTTATTACTCCCAAGCTATCTCCAACCTCAGGGAATTCTCTACCCGGGCAGCTAGACAGAGATCTCTCTCCAAGGCTTCCTCACCCCATGTTCTCCTCTTAGTTCTCCTGCTGTTCCTGCTCCCTAGCTTCTTCTTGCTGGTTCTCTGCTGTCTGTCTGTCTCCTTTTTCCCGCTCTCTTGCCCGAGATGCTTTTTATTCCAAGTCCTCCACGTCTCCACCCAGCCTTCCAATATACAAATCAATGGAGCCTAACCTTCACCTGCCTTAAGGCTAAAGAATGTCCTATTCCTGTGGAGAGCTGGATAGGCACTCCTTTCTTTACTGCTAGGCAGTGAATCCTACACTGCCTTCAAGGACAGCTTACTGGAACATTATCCACGACTGAAATCTCCCACAACGCCTTAGTGATTCTGAAGAGTTGGTATACTGTGGGTCCTGAATCAAATATGATAGGGTCACCTCGTACATGTAAACAGCCACTTTGGCCATTTTTCTGTAGGACTCCCTTAGCTATGAACAGATGTCAATGTTCATCCCAACCCAACACTGAACCCCTCAGGATGTGGTGTTCATTTCTGACTTTGTCATGGAACTCTAGAAATGCCACACCTTGTTTCCACCATGGAATACACTCTTTCGGGCAAACCTACTGTGTTTCCCTGAGACACAGTCATGCGAATGGCTTCAAAAGCATCTCCAGTCCCCTGTGAAGCTACGGGCCAGCCTCCAGACCAGCTTGAGACAGATGCAGAAACTATCAACTGGGGCGCATGCGCCACCGTGTGGCTGCAGACTGCCACTGCGGAGACAGGCAACGTCCACAGAGTTTCTTTCATGGTTGTTCTCTGAACCCTTCTGCCCCAGCCGTGAGCAAAAATGCTCACGGCTGGGGCAGAAGGGTTCAGAGAATTCATTCAAGGACCTTTCTGGCCCCGTGGTGAGCCTCTTCTCGCTGCCCTGAGGACCTCCCTTCTTCTGACCATGCTCACTCGCACCCTCACCAGCGTGTCCTGATCCTCCTGCTGAGCCCCAGGCTCCTCTTTCTAAAATTCCATGAACCCCTTCCTGTTCTATCCGTGGTACTTTCTGCTTACGATGACTTGTGTCTCATTCTACTCTTTGCATTTTTCCACAGGGCCAGATCAAGGAGCCCTCCACCATTACGGGTCAATATCAGCTTTTTAACTTACAGGAGCTGGTCTCTGCAGGGGTCACCAATGTGGATGTTGGAACTTCTGGAAAGGTAGCCACATAGAGCAGCTAGCATCTAGATGCTGAGTACTGAGTCCAGACCCTGTTGGAGCCCAGGGGCCCAACCGGGACGCCGCTCCCCCTCAGAGACTCAGAGACGGGATATCGATGCACATAGCACTAGGATTTAATCCACTGCACTGGGACCGTTCCTACACGCAGGATAGGAGGGGCCCCGAGGAGCAAATTGCCAGCCTTTTCGTTGACAGCTCAAACGGTTGCTAGGCACGAACCGAGTTGGTACAAGTTAATTGGTTCCCAAATTCTTTTCCCATTTTGATAGGTTAGGGCCAATTAACCTTTAAACTCATTGGTGTTGGCAGATAGCAAGGTTGTGGGCTCCTAGATTATGTAAATTTTAGGGTCTCTGTCTATGTGGGTGGGGGGGAAGATCCTTAGCCCGAGGCCATGGGCTGTCTACCTGGGGAACCTCTTTTAGCCCAAGGCCGTCTTGTTGGTCTCAGAAAGAGTTTTGCTTTAACTCTGGGAACTGTTTTGGTTCACTGTGCTTCTGGCTTGGGCCGACACAATTATGGTGCTCTTAGATGCCTAACTAAAGTTTAGCTGCTTCCTTTCAGCCCCTGCAAGGTCACACAGGCATCATGAACACTTGGAGGTTATCTTGCAGACAATAATTCTCCCAATGGATGCCAGCACATCTCCTTCTTCTGATTCCATCAGTGTTTGTGAGAAGGTCTGCCATGCTTGGGGACACAGCCCGTTACCGAAAGACAAGGGTGACTGAGGCAGAAGGGTGGAATGTTTGTGCACAGAGCTAAGAATGATGCTGACCCACAAATTTAAAAACGAAAGAAGAGAAAAAACAGTAAGGAAAGAAAAGAATAGAGAAGAGAACAATAGAAAAGAAAAGAAAAAAAAGGAAAAGAAAAGAAAAGAAAAAAGGAAGAAAAGATTCGGATTTTACCTCTACAATATTCACAGAGTCTTGGGTTTGATTTTGAACACACAACCACTTAAAAGAAGCCAAAGTCTCTTTACTGGGCGTGTTCGTATAGGCCGGCCACTCTCATGCTGAGGGGATCAACCAATTTGGGGCTTGAAGTACCCTGTCCTAGGGTTCGAATAAGAACTGCTGCATATCAGACATTTGCATTAACTTTGATTGAAGTAGCTTTGCAAAACAACTGTTACAAGTTAGCAACAGAATAATGTCATTGTTGGGGTTCTCTCAACAAGAAAACTGTCTTAAAGAGTGTCAGCCTGAGGAAGGTTGAGAACTACTCTGTAGAAATAAGTCACACCTGGGTGAATCATGCTCGATAGCTGATCCCGATCAGACCTTAGTGTTAAATTAACCTTCAGGACCTTCATGCAGAGTCCACAGTTGAAAATACCAATGTTCTTTATTACTCCCAAGCTATCTCCAACCTCAGGGAATTCTCTACCCGGGCAGCTAGACAGAGATCTCTCTCCAAGGCTTCCTCACCCCATGTTCTCCTCTTAGTTCTCCTGCTGTTCCTGCTCCCTAGCTTCTTCTTGCTGGTTCTCTGCTGTCTGTCTGTCTCCTTTTTCCCGCTCTCTTGCCCGAGATGCTTTTTATTCCAAGTCCTCCACGTCTCCACCCAGCCTTCCAATATACAAATCAATGGAGCCTAACCTTCACCTGCCTTAAGGCTAAAGAATGTCCTATTCCTGTGGAGAGCTGGATAGGCACTCCTTTCTTTACTGCTAGGCAGTGAATCCTACACTGCCTTCAAGGACAGCTTACTGGAACATTATCCACGACTGAAATCTCCCACAACGCCTTAGTGATTCTGAAGAGTTGGTATACTGTGGGTCCTGAATCAAATATGATAGGGTCACCTCGTACATGTAAACAGCCACTTTGGCCATTTTTCTGTAGGACTCCCTTAGCTATGAACAGATGTCAATGTTCATCCCAACCCAACACTGAACCCCTCAGGATGTGGTGTTCATTTCTGACTTTGTCATGGAACTCTAGAAATGCCACACCTTGTTTCCACCATGGAATACACTCTTTCGGGCAAACCTACTGTGTTTCCCTGAGACACAGTCATGCGAATGGCTTCAAAAGCATCTCCAGTCCCCTGTGAAGCTACGGGCCAGCCTCCAGACCAGCTTGAGACAGATGCAGAAACTATCAACTGGGGCGCATGCGCCACCGTGTGGCTGCAGACTGCCACTGCGGAGACAGGCAACGTCCACAGAGTTTCTTTCATGGTTGTTCTCTGAACCCTTCTGCCCCAGCCGTGAGCAAAAATGCTCACGGCTGGGGCAGAAGGGTTCAGAGAATTCATTCAAGGACCTTTCTGGCCCCGTGGTGAGCCTCTTCTCGCTGCCCTGAGGACCTCCCTTCTTCTGACCATGCTCACTCGCACCCTCACCAGCGTGTCCTGATCCTCCTGCTGAGCCCCAGGCTCCTCTTTCTAAAATTCCATGAACCCCTTCCTGTTCTATCCGTGGTACTTTCTGCTTACGATGACTTGTGTCTCATTCTACTCTTTGCATTTTTCCACAGGGCCAGATCAAGGAGCCCTCCACCATTACGGGTCAATATCAGCTTTTTAACTTACAGGAGCTGGTCTCTGCAGGGGTCACCAATGTGGATGTTGGAACTTCTGGAAAGGTAGCCACATAGAGCAGCTAGCATCTAGATGCTGAGTACTGAGTCCAGACCCTGTTGGAGCCCAGGGGCCCAACCGGGACGCCGCTCCCCCTCAGAGACTCAGAGACGGGATATCGATGCACATAGCACTAGGATTTAATCCACTGCACTGGGACCGTTCCTACACGCAGGATAGGAGTGGCCCCGAGGAGCAAATTGCCAGCCTTTTCGTTGACAGCTCAAACGGTTGCTAGGCACGAACCGAGTTGGTACAAGTTAATTGGTTCCCAAATTCTTTTCCCATTTTGATAGGTTAGGGCCAATTAACCTTTAAACTCATTGGTGTTGGCAGATAGCAAGGTTGTGGGCTCCTAGATTATGTAAATTTTAGGGTCTCTGTCTATGTGGGTGGGGGGGAAGATCCTTAGCCCGAGGCCATGGGCTGTCTACCTGGGGAACCTCTTTTAGCCCAAGGCCGTCTTGTTGGTCTCAGAAAGAGTTTTGCTTTAACTCTGGGAACTGTTTTGGTTCACTGTGCTTCTGGCTTGGGCCGACACAATTATGGTGCTCTTAGATGCCTAACTAAAGTTTAGCTGCTTCCTTTCAGCCCCTGCAAGGTCACACAGGCATCATGAACACTTGGAGGTTATCTTGCAGACAATAATTCTCCCAATGGATGCCAGCACATCTCCTTCTTCTGATTCCATCAGTGTTTGTGAGAAGGTCTGCCATGCTTGGGGACACAGCCCGTTACCGAAAGACAAGGGTGACTGAGGCAGAAGGGTGGAATGTTTGTGCACAGAGCTAAGAATGATGCTGACCCACAAATTTAAAAACGAAAGAAGAGAAAAAACAGTAAGGAAAGAAAAGAATAGAGAAGAGAACAATAGAAAAGAAAAGAAAAAAAAGGAAAAGAAAAGAAAAGAAAAAAGGAAGAAAAGATTCGGATTTTACCTCTACAATATTCACAGAGTCTTGGGTTTGATTTTGAACACACAACCACTTAAAAGAAGCCAAAGTCTCTTTACTGGGCGTGTTCGTATAGGCCGGCCACTCTCATGCTGAGGGGATCAACCAATTTGGGGCTTGAAGTACCCTGTCCTAGGGTTCGAATAAGAACTGCTGCATATCAGACATTTGCATTAACTTTGATTGAAGTAGCTTTGCAAAACAACTGTTACAAGTTAGCAACAGAATAATGTCATTGTTGGGGTTCTCTCAACAAGAAAACTGTCTTAAAGAGTGTCAGCCTGAGGAAGGTTGAGAACTACTCTGTAGAAATAAGTCACACCTGGGTGAATCATGCTCGATAGCTGATCCCGATCAGACCTTAGTGTTAAATTAACCTTCAGGACCTTCATGCAGAGTCCACAGTTGAAAATACCAATGTTCTTTATTACTCCCAAGCTATCTCCAACCTCAGGGAATTCTCTACCCGGGCAGCTAGACAGAGATCTCTCTCCAAGGCTTCCTCACCCCATGTTCTCCTCTTAGTTCTCCTGCTGTTCCTGCTCCCTAGCTTCTTCTTGCTGGTTCTCTGCTGTCTGTCTGTCTCCTTTTTCCCGCTCTCTTGCCCGAGATGCTTTTTATTCCAAGTCCTCCACGTCTCCACCCAGCCTTCCAATATACAAATCAATGGAGCCTAACCTTCACCTGCCTTAAGGCTAAAGAATGTCCTATTCCTGTGGAGAGCTGGATAGGCACTCCTTTCTTTACTGCTAGGCAGTGAATCCTACACTGCCTTCAAGGACAGCTTACTGGAACATTATCCACGACTGAAATCTCCCACAACGCCTTAGTGATTCTGAAGAGTTGGTATACTGTGGGTCCTGAATCAAATATGATAGGGTCACCTCGTACATGTAAACAGCCACTTTGGCCATTTTTCTGTAGGACTCCCTTAGCTATGAACAGATGTCAATGTTCATCCCAACCCAACACTGAACCCCTCAGGATGTGGTGTTCATTTCTGACTTTGTCATGGAACTCTAGAAATGCCACACCTTGTTTCCACCATGGAATACACTCTTTCGGGCAAACCTACTGTGTTTCCCTGAGACACAGTCATGCGAATGGCTTCAAAAGCATCTCCAGTCCCCTGTGAAGCTACGGGCCAGCCTCCAGACCAGCTTGAGACAGATGCAGAAACTATCAACTGGGGCGCATGCGCCACCGTGTGGCTGCAGACTGCCACTGCGGAGACAGGCAACGTCCACAGAGTTTCTTTCATGGTTGTTCTCTGAACCCTTCTGCCCCAGCCGTGAGCAAAAATGCTCACGGCTGGGGCAGAAGGGTTCAGAGAATTCATTCAAGGACCTTTCTGGCCCCGTGGTGAGCCTCTTCTCGCTGCCCTGAGGACCTCCCTTCTTCTGACCATGCTCACTCGCACCCTCACCAGCGTGTCCTGATCCTCCTGCTGAGCCCCAGGCTCCTCTTTCTAAAATTCCATGAACCCCTTCCTGTTCTATCCGTGGTACTTTCTGCTTACGATGACTTGTGTCTCATTCTACTCTTTGCATTTTTCCACAGGGCCAGATCAAGGAGCCCTCCACCATTACGGGTCAATATCAGCTTTTTAACTTACAGGAGCTGGTCTCTGCAGGGGTCACCAATGTGGATGTTGGAACTTCTGGAAAGGTAGCCACATAGAGCAGCTAGCATCTAGATGCTGAGTACTGAGTCCAGACCCTGTTGGAGCCCAGGGGCCCAACCGGGACGCCGCTCCCCCTCAGAGACTCAGAGACGGGATATCGATGCACATAGCACTAGGATTTAATCCACTGCACTGGGACCGTTCCTACACGCAGGATAGGAGGGGCCCCGAGGAGCAAATTGCCAGCCTTTTCGTTGACAGCTCAAACGGTTGCTAGGCACGAACCGAGTTGGTACAAGTTAATTGGTTCCCAAATTCTTTTCCCATTTTGATAGGTTAGGGCCAATTAACCTTTAAACTCATTGGTGTTGGCAGATAGCAAGGTTGTGGGCTCCTAGATTATGTAAATTTTAGGGTCTCTGTCTATGTGGGTGGGGGGGAAGATCCTTAGCCCGAGGCCATGGGCTGTCTACCTGGGGAACCTCTTTTAGCCCAAGGCCGTCTTGTTGGTCTCAGAAAGAGTTTTGCTTTAACTCTGGGAACTGTTTTGGTTCACTGTGCTTCTGGCTTGGGCCGACACAATTATGGTGCTCTTAGATGCCTAACTAAAGTTTAGCTGCTTCCTTTCAGCCCCTGCAAGGTCACACAGGCATCATGAACACTTGGAGGTTATCTTGCAGACAATAATTCTCCCAATGGATGCCAGCACATCTCCTTCTTCTGATTCCATCAGTGTTTGTGAGAAGGTCTGCCATGCTTGGGGACACAGCCCGTTACCGAAAGACAAGGGTGACTGAGGCAGAAGGGTGGAATGTTTGTGCACAGAGCTAAGAATGATGCTGACCCACAAATTTAAAAACGAAAGAAGAGAAAAAACAGTAAGGAAAGAAAAGAATAGAGAAGAGAACAATAGAAAAGAAAAGAAAAAAAAGGAAAAGAAAAGAAAAGAAAAAAGGAAGAAAAGATTCGGATTTTACCTCTACAATATTCACAGAGTCTTGGGTTTGATTTTGAACACACAACCACTTAAAAGAAGCCAAAGTCTCTTTACTGGGCGTGTTCGTATAGGCCGGCCACTCTCATGCTGAGGGGATCAACCAATTTGGGGCTTGAAGTACCCTGTCCTAGGGTTCGAATAAGAACTGCTGCATATCAGACATTTGCATTAACTTTGATTGAAGTAGCTTTGCAAAACAACTGTTACAAGTTAGCAACAGAATAATGTCATTGTTGGGGTTCTCTCAACAAGAAAACTGTCTTAAAGAGTGTCAGCCTGAGGAAGGTTGAGAACTACTCTGTAGAAATAAGTCACACCTGGGTGAATCATGCTCGATAGCTGATCCCGATCAGACCTTAGTGTTAAATTAACCTTCAGGACCTTCATGCAGAGTCCACAGTTGAAAATACCAATGTTCTTTATTACTCCCAAGCTATCTCCAACCTCAGGGAATTCTCTACCCGGGCAGCTAGACAGAGATCTCTCTCCAAGGCTTCCTCACCCCATGTTCTCCTCTTAGTTCTCCTGCTGTTCCTGCTCCCTAGCTTCTTCTTGCTGGTTCTCTGCTGTCTGTCTGTCTCCTTTTTCCCGCTCTCTTGCCCGAGATGCTTTTTATTCCAAGTCCTCCACGTCTCCACCCAGCCTTCCAATATACAAATCAATGGAGCCTAACCTTCACCTGCCTTAAGGCTAAAGAATGTCCTATTCCTGTGGAGAGCTGGATAGGCACTCCTTTCTTTACTGCTAGGCAGTGAATCCTACACTGCCTTCAAGGACAGCTTACTGGAACATTATCCACGACTGAAATCTCCCACAACGCCTTAGTGATTCTGAAGAGTTGGTATACTGTGGGTCCTGAATCAAATATGATAGGGTCACCTCGTACATGTAAACAGCCACTTTGGCCATTTTTCTGTAGGACTCCCTTAGCTATGAACAGATGTCAATGTTCATCCCAACCCAACACTGAACCCCTCAGGATGTGGTGTTCATTTCTGACTTTGTCATGGAACTCTAGAAATGCCACACCTTGTTTCCACCATGGAATACACTCTTTCGGGCAAACCTACTGTGTTTCCCTGAGACACAGTCATGCGAATGGCTTCAAAAGCATCTCCAGTCCCCTGTGAAGCTACGGGCCAGCCTCCAGACCAGCTTGAGACAGATGCAGAAACTATCAACTGGGGCGCATGCGCCACCGTGTGGCTGCAGACTGCCACTGCGGAGACAGGCAACGTCCACAGAGTTTCTTTCATGGTTGTTCTCTGAACCCTTCTGCCCCAGCCGTGAGCAAAAATGCTCACGGCTGGGGCAGAAGGGTTCAGAGAATTCATTCAAGGACCTTTCTGGCCCCGTGGTGAGCCTCTTCTCGCTGCCCTGAGGACCTCCCTTCTTCTGACCATGCTCACTCGCACCCTCACCAGCGTGTCCTGATCCTCCTGCTGAGCCCCAGGCTCCTCTTTCTAAAATTCCATGAACCCCTTCCTGTTCTATCCGTGGTACTTTCTGCTTACGATGACTTGTGTCTCATTCTACTCTTTGCATTTTTCCACAGGGCCAGATCAAGGAGCCCTCCACCATTACGGGTCAATATCAGCTTTTTAACTTACAGGAGCTGGTCTCTGCAGGGGTCACCAATGTGGATGTTGGAACTTCTGGAAAGGTAGCCACATAGAGCAGCTAGCATCTAGATGCTGAGTACTGAGTCCAGACCCTGTTGGAGCCCAGGGGCCCAACCGGGACGCCGCTCCCCCTCAGAGACTCAGAGACGGGATATCGATGCACATAGCACTAGGATTTAATCCACTGCACTGGGACCGTTCCTACACGCAGGATAGGAGGGGCCCCGAGGAGCAAATTGCCAGCCTTTTCGTTGACAGCTCAAACGGTTGCTAGGCACGAACCGAGTTGGTACAAGTTAATTGGTTCCCAAATTCTTTTCCCATTTTGATAGGTTAGGGCCAATTAACCTTTAAACTCATTGGTGTTGGCAGATAGCAAGGTTGTGGGCTCCTAGATTATGTAAATTTTAGGGTCTCTGTCTATGTGGGTGGGGGGGAAGATCCTTAGCCCGAGGCCATGGGCTGTCTACCTGGGGAACCTCTTTTAGCCCAAGGCCGTCTTGTTGGTCTCAGAAAGAGTTTTGCTTTAACTCTGGGAACTGTTTTGGTTCACTGTGCTTCTGGCTTGGGCCGACACAATTATGGTGCTCTTAGATGCCTAACTAAAGTTTAGCTGCTTCCTTTCAGCCCCTGCAAGGTCACACAGGCATCATGAACACTTGGAGGTTATCTTGCAGACAATAATTCTCCCAATGGATGCCAGCACATCTCCTTCTTCTGATTCCATCAGTGTTTGTGAGAAGGTCTGCCATGCTTGGGGACACAGCCCGTTACCGAAAGACAAGGGTGACTGAGGCAGAAGGGTGGAATGTTTGTGCACAGAGCTAAGAATGATGCTGACCCACAAATTTAAAAACGAAAGAAGAGAAAAAACAGTAAGGAAAGAAAAGAATAGAGAAGAGAACAATAGAAAAGAAAAGAAAAAAAAGGAAAAGAAAAGAAAAGAAAAAAGGAAGAAAAGATTCGGATTTTACCTCTACAATATTCACAGAGTCTTGGGTTTGATTTTGAACACACAACCACTTAAAAGAAGCCAAAGTCTCTTTACTGGGCGTGTTCGTATAGGCCGGCCACTCTCATGCTGAGGGGATCAACCAATTTGGGGCTTGAAGTACCCTGTCCTAGGGTTCGAATAAGAACTGCTGCATATCAGACATTTGCATTAACTTTGATTGAAGTAGCTTTGCAAAACAACTGTTACAAGTTAGCAACAGAATAATGTCATTGTTGGGGTTCTCTCAACAAGAAAACTGTCTTAAAGAGTGTCAGCCTGAGGAAGGTTGAGAACTACTCTGTAGAAATAAGTCACACCTGGGTGAATCATGCTCGATAGCTGATCCCGATCAGACCTTAGTGTTAAATTAACCTTCAGGACCTTCATGCAGAGTCCACAGTTGAAAATACCAATGTTCTTTATTACTCCCAAGCTATCTCCAACCTCAGGGAATTCTCTACCCGGGCAGCTAGACAGAGATCTCTCTCCAAGGCTTCCTCACCCCATGTTCTCCTCT
This sequence comes from Cricetomys ansorgei, assembly GCA_026225945.1. NCBI lineage: Eukaryota > Metazoa > Chordata > Mammalia > Rodentia > Nesomyidae > Cricetomys > Cricetomys ansorgei. The sequence goes on from JAMJFZ010003061.1 coordinate 20,385, forward strand.
TAGTTCTCCTGCTGTTCCTGCTCCCTAGCTTCTTCTTGCTGGTTCTCTGCTGTCTGTCTGTCTCCTTTTTCCCGCTCTCTTGCCCGAGATGCTTTTTATTCCAAGTCCTCCACGTCTCCACCCAGCCTTCCAATATACAAATCAATGGAGCCTAACCTTCACCTGCCTTAAGGCTAAAGAATGTCCTATTCCTGTGGAGAGCTGGATAGGCACTCCTTTCTTTACTGCTAGGCAGTGAATCCTACACTGCCTTCAAGGACAGCTTACTGGAACATTATCCACGACTGAAATCTCCCACAACGCCTTAGTGATTCTGAAGAGTTGGTATACTGTGGGTCCTGAATCAAATATGATAGGGTCACCTCGTACATGTAAACAGCCACTTTGGCCATTTTTCTGTAGGACTCCCTTAGCTATGAACAGATGTCAATGTTCATCCCAACCCAACACTGAACCCCTCAGGATGTGGTGTTCATTTCTGACTTTGTCATGGAACTCTAGAAATGCCACACCTTGTTTCCACCATGGAATACACTCTTTCGGGCAAACCTACTGTGTTTCCCTGAGACACAGTCATGCGAATGGCTTCAAAAGCATCTCCAGTCCCCTGTGAAGCTACGGGCCAGCCTCCAGACCAGCTTGAGACAGATGCAGAAACTATCAACTGGGGCGCATGCGCCACCGTGTGGCTGCAGACTGCCACTGCGGAGACAGGCAACGTCCACAGAGTTTCTTTCATGGTTGTTCTCTGAACCCTTCTGCCCCAGCCGTGAGCAAAAATGCTCACGGCTGGGGCAGAAGGGTTCAGAGAATTCATTCAAGGACCTTTCTGGCCCCGTGGTGAGCCTCTTCTCGCTGCCCTGAGGACCTCCCTTCTTCTGACCATGCTCACTCGCACCCTCACCAGCGTGTCCTGATCCTCCTGCTGAGCCCCAGGCTCCTCTTTCTAAAATTCCATGAACCCCTTCCTGTTCTATCCGTGGTACTTTCTGCTTACGATGACTTGTGTCTCATTCTACTCTTTGCATTTTTCCACAGGGCCAGATCCAGGAGCCCTCCACCATTACGGGTCAATATCAGCTTTTTAACTTACAGGAGCTGGTCTCTGCAGGGGTCACCAATGTGGATGTTGGAACTTCTGGAAAGGTAGCCACATAGAGCAGCTAGCATCTAGATGCTGAGTACTGAGTCCAGACCCTGTTGGAGCCCAGGGGCCCAACCGGGACGCCGCTCCCCCTCAGAGACTCAGAGACGGGATATCGATGCACATAGCACTAGGATTTAATCCACTGCACTGGGACCGTTCCTACACGCAGGATAGGAGGGGCCCCGAGGAGCAAATTGCCAGCCTTTTCGTTGACAGCTCAAACGGTTGCTAGGCACGAACCGAGTTGGTACAAGTTAATTGGTTCCCAAATTCTTTTCCCATTTTGATAGGTTAGGGCCAATTAACCTTTAAACTCATCGGTGTTGGCAGATAGCAAGGTTGTGGGCTCCTAGATTATGTAAATTTTAGGGTCTCTGTCTATGTGGGTGGGGGGGAAGATCCTTAGCCCGAGGCCATGGGCTGTCTACCTGGGGAACCTCTTTTAGCCCAAGGCCGTCTTGTTGGTCTCAGAAAGAGTTTTGCTTTAACTCTGGGAACTGTTTTGGTTCACTGTGCTTCTGGCTTGGGCCGACACAATTATGGTGCTCTTAGATGCCTAACTAAAGTTTAGCTGCTTCCTTTCAGCCCCTGCAAGGTCACACAGGCATCATGAACACTTGGAGGTTATCTTGCAGACAATAATTCTCCCAATGGATGCCAGCACATCTCCTTCTTCTGATTCCATCAGTGTTTGTGAGAAGGTCTGCCATGCTTGGGGACACAGCCCGTTACCGAAAGACAAGGGTGACTGAGGCAGAAGGGTGGAATGTTTGTGCACAGAGCTAAGAATGATGCTGACCCACAAATTTAAAAACGAAAGAAGAGAAAAAACAGTAAGGAAAGAAAAGAATAGAGAAGAGAACAATAGAAAAGAAAAGAAAAAAAAGGAAAAGAAAAGAAAAGAAAAAAGGAAGAAAAGATTCGGATTTTACCTCTACAATATTCACAGAGTCTTGGGTTTGATTTTTTGAACACACAACCACTTAAAAGAAGCCAAAGTCTCTTTACTGGGCGTGTTCGTATAGGCCGGCCACTCTCATGCTGAGGGGATCAACCAATTTGGGGCTTGAAGTACCCTGTCCTAGGGTTCGAATAAGAACTGCTGCATATCAGACATTTGCATTAACTTTGATTGAAGTAGCTTTGCAAAACAACTGTTACAAGTTAGCAACAGAATAATGTCATTGTTGGGGTTCTCTCAACAAGAAAACTGTCTTAAAGAGTGTCAGCCTGAGGAAGGTTGAGAACTACTCTGTAGAAATAAGTCACACCTGGGTGAATCATGCTCGATAGCTGATCCCGATCAGACCTTAGTGTTAAATTAACCTTCAGGACCTTCATGCAGAGTCCACAGTTGAAAATACCAATGTTCTTTATTACTCCCAAGCTATCTCCAACCTCAGGGAATTCTCTACCCGGGCAGCTAGACAGAGATCTCTCTCCAAGGCTTCCTCACCCCATGTTCTCCTCTTAGTTCTCCTGCTGTTCCTGCTCCCTAGCTTCTTCTTGCTGGTTCTCTGCTGTCTGTCTGTCTCCTTTTTCCCGCTCTCTTGCCCGAGATGCTTTTTATTCCAAGTCCTCCACGTCTCCACCCAGCCTTCCAATATACAAATCAATGGAGCCTAACCTTCACCTGCCTTAAGGCTAAAGAATGTCCTATTCCTGTGGAGAGCTGGATAGGCACTCCTTTCTTTACTGCTAGGCAGTGAATCCTACACTGCCTTCAAGGACAGCTTACTGGAACATTATCCACGACTGAAATCTCCCACAACGCCTTAGTGATTCTGAAGAGTTGGTATACTGTGGGTCCTGAATCAAATATGATAGGGTCACCTCGTACATGTAAACAGCCACTTTGGCCATTTTTCTGTAGGACTCCCTTAGCTATGAACAGATGTCAATGTTCATCCCAACCCAACACTGAACCCCTCAGGATGTGGTGTTCATTTCTGACTTTGTCATGGAACTCTAGAAATGCCACACCTTGTTTCCACCATGGAATACACTCTTTCGGGCAAACCTACTGTGTTTCCCTGAGACACAGTCATGCGAATGGCTTCAAAAGCATCTCCAGTCCCCTGTGAAGCTACGGGCCAGCCTCCAGACCAGCTTGAGACAGATGCAGAAACTATCAACTGGGGCGCATGCGCCACCGTGTGGCTGCAGACTGCCACTGCGGAGACAGGCAACGTCCACAGAGTTTCTTTCATGGTTGTTCTCTGAACCCTTCTGCCCCAGCCGTGAGCAAAAATGCTCACGGCTGGGGCAGAAGGGTTCAGAGAATTCATTCAAGGACCTTTCTGGCCCCGTGGTGAGCCTCTTCTCGCTGCCCTGAGGACCTCCCTTCTTCTGACCATGCTCACTCGCACCCTCACCAGCGTGTCCTGATCCTCCTGCTGAGCCCCAGGCTCCTCTTTCTAAAATTCCATGAACCCCTTCCTGTTCTATCCGTGGTACTTTCTGCTTACGATGACTTGTGTCTCATTCTACTCTTTGCATTTTTCCACAGGGCCAGATCCAGGAGCCCTCCACCATTACGGGTCAATATCAGCTTTTTAACTTACAGGAGCTGGTCTCTGCAGGGGTCACCAATGTGGATGTTGGAACTTCTGGAAAGGTAGCCACATAGAGCAGCTAGCATCTAGATGCTGAGTACTGAGTCCAGACCCTGTTGGAGCCCAGGGGCCCAACCGGGACGCCGCTCCCCCTCAGAGACTCAGAGACGGGATATCGATGCACATAGCACTAGGATTTAATCCACTGCACTGGGACCGTTCCTACACGCAGGATAGGAGGGCCCCGAGGAGCAAATTGCCAGCCTTTTCGTTGACAGCTCAAACGGTTGCTAGGCACGAACCGAGTTGGTACAAGTTAATTGGTTCCCAAATTCTTTTCCCATTTTGATAGGTTAGGGCCAATTAACCTTTAAACTCATCGGTGTTGGCAGATAGCAAGGTTGTGGGCTCCTAGATTATGTAAATTTTAGGGTCTCTGTCTATGTGGGTGGGGGGGAAGATCCTTAGCCCGAGGCCATGGGCTGTCTACCTGGGGAACCTCTTTTAGCCCAAGGCCGTCTTGTTGGTCTCAGAAAGAGTTTTGCTTTAACTCTGGGAACTGTTTTGGTTCACTGTGCTTCTGGCTTGGGCCGACACAATTATGGTGCTCTTAGATGCCTAACTAAAGTTTAGCTGCTTCCTTTCAGCCCCTGCAAGGTCACACAGGCATCATGAACACTTGGAGGTTATCTTGCAGACAATAATTCTCCCAATGGATGCCAGCACATCTCCTTCTTCTGATTCCATCAGTGTTTGTGAGAAGGTCTGCCATGCTTGGGGACACAGCCCGTTACCGAAAGACAAGGGTGACTGAGGCAGAAGGGTGGAATGTTTGTGCACAGAGCTAAGAATGATGCTGACCCACAAATTTAAAAACGAAAGAAGAGAAAAAACAGTAAGGAAAGAAAAGAATAGAGAAGAGAACAATAGAAAAGAAAAGAAAAAAAAGGAAAAGAAAAGAAAAGAAAAAAGGAAGAAAAGATTCGGATTTTACCTCTACAATATTCACAGAGTCTTGGGTTTGATTTTGAACACACAACCACTTAAAAGAAGCCAAAGTCTCTTTACTGGGCGTGTTCGTATAGGCCGGCCACTCTCATGCTGAGGGGATCAACCAATTTGGGGCTTGAAGTACCCTGTCCTAGGGTTCGAATAAGAACTGCTGCATATCAGACATTTGCATTAACTTTGATTGAAGTAGCTTTGCAAAACAACTGTTACAAGTTAGCAGCAGAATAATGTCATTGTTGGGGTTCTCTCAACAAGAAAACTGTCTTAAAGAGTGTCAGCCTGAGGAAGGTTGAGAACTACTCTGTAGAAATAAGTCACACCTGGGTGAATCATGCTCGATAGCTGATCCCGATCAGACCTTAGTGTTAAATTAACCTTCAGGACCTTCATGCAGAGTCCACAGTTGAAAATACCAATGTTCTTTATTACTCCCAAGCTATCTCCAACCTCAGGGAATTCTCTACCCGGGCAGCTAGACAGAGATCTCTCTCCAAGGCTTCCTCACCCCATGTTCTCCTCTTAGTTCTCCTGCTGTTCCTGCTCCCTAGCTTCTTCTTGCTGGTTCTCTGCTGTCTGTCTGTCTCCTTTTTCCCGCTCTCTTGCCCGAGATGCTTTTTATTCCAAGTCCTCCACGTCTCCACCCAGCCTTCCAATATACAAATCAATGGAGCCTAACCTTCACCTGCCTTAAGGCTAAAGAATGTCCTATTCCTGTGGAGAGCTGGATAGGCACTCCTTTCTTTACTGCTAGGCAGTGAATCCTACACTGCCTTCAAGGACAGCTTACTGGAACATTATCCACGACTGAAATCTCCCACAACGCCTTAGTGATTCTGAAGAGTTGGTATACTGTGGGTCCTGAATCAAATATGATAGGGTCACCTCGTACATGTAAACAGCCACTTTGGCCATTTTTCTGTAGGACTCCCTTAGCTATGAACAGATGTCAATGTTCATCCCAACCCAACACTGAACCCCTCAGGATGTGGTGTTCATTTCTGACTTTGTCATGGAACTCTAGAAATGCCACACCTTGTTTCCACCATGGAATACACTCTTTCGGGCAAACCTACTGTGTTTCCCTGAGACACAGTCATGCGAATGGCTTCAAAAGCATCTCCAGTCCCCTGTGAAGCTACGGGCCAGCCTCCAGACCAGCTTGAGACAGATGCAGAAACTATCAACTGGGGCGCATGCGCCACCGTGTGGCTGCAGACTGCCACTGCGGAGACAGGCAACGTCCACAGAGTTTCTTTCATGGTTGTTCTCTGAACCCTTCTGCCCCAGCCGTGAGCAAAAATGCTCACGGCTGGGGCAGAAGGGTTCAGAGAATTCATTCAAGGACCTTTCTGGCCCCGTGGTGAGCCTCTTCTCGCTGCCCTGAGGACCTCCCTTCTTCTGACCATGCTCACTCGCACCCTCACCAGCGTGTCCTGATCCTCCTGCTGAGCCCCAGGCTCCTCTTTCTAAAATTCCATGAACCCCTTCCTGTTCTATCCGTGGTACTTTCTGCTTACGATGACTTGTGTCTCATTCTACTCTTTGCATTTTTCCACAGGGCCAGATCAAGGAGCCCTCCACCATTACGGGTCAATATCAGCTTTTTAACTTACAGGAGCTGGTCTCTGCAGGGGTCACCAATGTGGATGTTGGAACTTCTGGAAAGGTAGCCACATAGAGCAGCTAGCATCTAGATGCTGAGTACTGAGTCCAGACCCTGTTGGAGCCCAGGGGCCCAACCGGGACGCCGCTCCCCCTCAGAGACTCAGAGACGGGATATCGATGCACATAGCACTAGGATTTAATCCACTGCACTGGGACCGTTCCTACACGCAGGATAGGAGGGGCCCCGAGGAGCAAATTGCCAGCCTTTTCGTTGACAGCTCAAACGGTTGCTAGGCACGAACCGAGTTGGTACAAGTTAATTGGTTCCCAAATTCTTTTCCCATTTTGATAGGTTAGGGCCAATTAACCTTTAAACTCATCGGTGTTGGCAGATAGCAAGGTTGTGGGCTCCTAGATTATGTAAATTTTAGGGTCTCTGTCTATGTGGGTGGGGGGGAAGATCCTTAGCCCGAGGCCATGGGCTGTCTACCTGGGGAACCTCTTTTAGCCCAAGGCCGTCTTGTTGGTCTCAGAAAGAGTTTTGCTTTAACTCTGGGAACTGTTTTGGTTCACTGTGCTTCTGGCTTGGGCCGACACAATTATGGTGCTCTTAGATGCCTAACTAAAGTTTAGCTGCTTCCTTTCAGCCCCTGCAAGGTCACACAGGCATCATGAACACTTGGAGGTTATCTTGCAGACAATAATTCTCCCAATGGATGCCAGCACATCTCCTTCTTCTGATTCCATCAGTGTTTGTGAGAAGGTCTGCCATGCTTGGGGACACAGCCCGTTACCGAAAGACAAGGGTGACTGAGGCAGAAGGGTGGAATGTTTGTGCACAGAGCTAAGAATGATGCTGACCCACAAATTTAAAAACGAAAGAAGAGAAAAAACAGTAAGGAAAGAAAAGAATAGAGAAGAGAACAATAGAAAAGAAAAGAAAAAAAAGGAAAAGAAAAGAAAAGAAAAAAGGAAGAAAAGATTCGGATTTTACCTCTACAATATTCACAGAGTCTTGGGTTTGATTTTGAACACACAACCACTTAAAAGAAGCCAAAGTCTCTTTACTGGGCGTGTTCGTATAGGCCGGCCACTCTCATGCTGAGGGGATCAACCAATTCGGGGCTTGAAGTACCCTGTCCTAGGGTCCGAATAAGAACTGCTGCATATCAGACATTTGCATTAACTTTGATTGAAGTAGCTTTGCAAAACAACTGTTACAAGTTAGCAGCAGAATAATGTCATTGTTGGGGTTCTCTCAACAAGAAAACTGTCTTAAAGAGTGTCAGCCTGAGGAAGGTTGAGAACTACTCTGTAGAAATAAGTCACACCTGGGTGAATCATGCTCGATAGCTGATCCCGATCAGACCTTAGTGTTAAATTAACCTTCAGGACCTTCATGCAGAGTCCACAGTTGAAAATACCAATGTTCTTTATTACTCCCAAGCTATCTCCAACCTCAGGGAATTCTCTACCCGGGCAGCTAGACAGAGATCTCTCTCCAAGGCTTCCTCACCCCATGTTCTCCTCTTAGTTCTCCTGCTGTTCCTGCTCCCTAGCTTCTTCTTGCTGGTTCTCTGCTGTCTGTCTGTCTCCTTTTTCCCGCTCTCTTGCCCGAGATGCTTTTTATTCCAAGTCCTCCACGTCTCCACCCAGCCTTCCAATATACAAATCAATGGAGCCTAACCTTCACCTGCCTTAAGGCTAAAGAATGTCCTATTCCTGTGGAGAGCTGGATAGGCACTCCTTTCTTTACTGCTAGGCAGTGAATCCTACACTGCCTTCAAGGACAGCTTACTGGAACATTATCCACGACTGAAATCTCCCACAACGCCTTAGTGATTCTGAAGAGTTGGTATACTGTGGGTCCTGAATCAAATATGATAGGGTCACCTCGTACATGTAAACAGCCACTTTGGCCATTTTTCTGTAGGACTCCCTTAGCTATGAACAGATGTCAATGTTCATCCCAACCCAACACTGAACCCCTCAGGATGTGGTGTTCATTTCTGACTTTGTCATGGAACTCTAGAAATGCCACACCTTGTTTCCACCATGGAATACACTCTTTCGGGCAAACCTACTGTGTTTCCCTGAGACACAGTCATGCGAATGGCTTCAAAAGCATCTCCAGTCCCCTGTGAAGCTACGGGCCAGCCTCCAGACCAGCTTGAGACAGATGCAGAAACTATCAACTGGGGCGCATGCGCCACCGTGTGGCTGCAGACTGCCACTGCGGAGACAGGCAACGTCCACAGAGTTTCTTTCATGGTTGTTCTCTGAACCCTTCTGCCCCAGCCGTGAGCAAAAATGCTCACGGCTGGGGCAGAAGGGTTCAGAGAATTCATTCAAGGACCTTTCTGGCCCCGTGGTGAGCCTCTTCTCGCTGCCCTGAGGACCTCCCTTCTTCTGACCATGCTCACTCGCACCCTCACCAGCGTGTCCTGATCCTCCTGCTGAGCCCCAGGCTCCTCTTTCTAAAATTCCATGAACCCCTTCCTGTTCTATCCGTGGTACTTTCTGCTTACGATGACTTGTGTCTCATTCTACTCTTTGCATTTTTCCACAGGGCCAGATCAAGGAGCCCTCCACCATTACGGGTCAATATCAGCTTTTTAACTTACAGGAGCTGGTCTCTGCAGGGGTCACCAATGTGGATGTTGGAACTTCTGGAAAGGTAGCCACATAGAGCAGCTAGCATCTAGATGCTGAGTACTGAGTCCAGACCCTGTTGGAGCCCAGGGGCCCAACCGGGACGCCGCTCCCCCTCAGAGACTCAGAGACGGGATATCGATGCACATAGCACTAGGATTTAATCCACTGCACTGGGACCGTTCCTACACGCAGGATAGGAGGGGCCCCGAGGAGCAAATTGCCAGCCTTTTCGTTGACAGCTCAAACGGTTGCTAGGCACGAACCGAGTTGGTACAAGTTAATTGGTTCCCAAATTCTTTTCCCATTTTGATAGGTTAGGGCCAATTAACCTTTAAACTCATCGGTGTTGGCAGATAGCAAGGTTGTGGGCTCCTAGATTATGTAAATTTTAGGGTCTCTGTCTATGTGGGTGGGGGGGAAGATCCTTAGCCCGAGGCCATGGGCTGTCTACCTGGGGAACCTCTTTTAGCCCAAGGCCGTCTTGTTGGTCTCAGAAAGAGTTTTGCTTTAACTCTGGGAACTGTTTTGGTTCACTGTGCTTCTGGCTTGGGCCGACACAATTATGGTGCTCTTAGATGCCTAACTAAAGTTTAGCTGCTTCCTTTCAGCCCCTGCAAGGTCACACAGGCATCATGAACACTTGGAGGTTATCTTGCAGACAATAATTCTCCCAATGGATGCCAGCACATCTCCTTCTTCTGATTCCATCAGTGTTTGTGAGAAGGTCTGCCATGCTTGGGGACACAGCCCGTTACCGAAAGACAAGGGTGACTGAGGCAGAAGGGTGGAATGTTTGTGCACAGAGCTAAGAATGATGCTGACCCACAAATTTAAAAACGAAAGAAGAGAAAAAACAGTAAGGAAAGAAAAGAATAGAGAAGAGAACAATAGAAAAGAAAAGAAAAAAAAGGAAAAGAAAAGAAAAGAAAAAAGGAAGAAAAGATTCGGATTTTACCTCTACAATATTCACAGAGTCTTGGGTTTGATTTTGAACACACAACCACTTAAAAGAAGCCAAAGTCTCTTTACTGGGCGTGTTCGTATAGGCCGGCCACTCTCATGCTGAGGGGATCAACCAATTCGGGGCTTGAAGTACCCTGTCCTAGGGTCCGAATAAGAACTGCTGCATATCAGACATTTGCATTAACTTTGATTGAAGTAGCTTTGCAAAACAACTGTTACAAGTTAGCAGCAGAATAATGTCATTGTTGGGGTTCTCTCAACAAGAAAACTGTCTTAAAGAGTGTCAGCCTGAGGAAGGTTGAGAACTACTCTGTAGAAATAAGTCACACCTGGGTGAATCATGCTCGATAGCTGATCCCGATCAGACCTTAGTGTTAAATTAACCTTCAGGACCTTCATGCAGAGTCCACAGTTGAAAATACCAATGTTCTTTATTACTCCCAAGCTATCTCCAACCTCAGGGAATTCTCTACCCGGGCAGCTAGACAGAGATCTCTCTCCAAGGCTTCCTCACCCCATGTTCTCCTCTTAGTTCCCCTGCTGTTCCTGCTCCCTAGCTTCTTCTTGCTGGTTCTCTGCTGTCTGTCTGTCTCCTTTTTCCCGCTCTCTTGCCCGAGATGCTTTTTATTCCAAGTCCTCCACGTCTCCACCCAGCCTTCCAATATACAAATCAATGGAGCCTAACCTTCACCTGCCTTAAGGCTAAAGAATGTCCTATTCCTGTGGAGAGCTGGATAGGCACTCCTTTCTTTACTGCTAGGCAGTGAATCCTACACTGCCTTCAAGGACAGCTTACTGGAACATTATCCACGACTGAAATCTCCCACAACGCCTTAGTGATTCTGAAGAGTTGGTATACTGTGGGTCCTGAATCAAATATGATAGGGTCACCTCGTACATGTAAACAGCCACTTTGGCCATTTTTCTGTAGGACCCCTTAGCTATGAACAGATGTCAATGTTCATCCCAACCCAACACTGAACCCCTCAGGATGTGGTGTTCATTTCTGACTTTGTCATGGAACTCTAGAAATGCCACACCTTGTTTCCACCATGGAATACACTCTTTCGGGCAAACCTACTGTGTTTCCCTGAGACACAGTCATGCGAATGGCTTCAAAAGCATCTCCAGTCCCCTGTGAAGCTACGGGCCAGCCTCCAGACCAGCTTGAGACAGATGCAGAAACTATCAACTGGGGCGCATGCGCCACCGTGTGGCTGCAGACTGCCACTGCGGAGACAGGCAACGTCCACAGAGTTTCTTTCATGGTTGTTCTCTGAACCCTTCTGCCCCAGCCGTGAGCAAAAATGCTCACGGCTGGGGCAGAAGGGTTCAGAGAATTCATTCAAGGACCTTTCTGGCCCCGTGGTGAGCCTCTTCTCGCTGCCCTGAGGACCTCCCTTCTTCTGACCATGCTCACTCGCACCCTCACCAGCGTGTCCTGATCCTCCTGCTGAGCCCCAGGCTCCTCTTTCTAAAATTCCATGAACCCCTTCCTGTTCTATCCGTGGTACTTTCTGCTTACGATGACTTGTGTCTCATTCTACTCTTTGCATTTTTCCACAGGGCCAGATCAAGGAGCCCTCCACCATTACGGGTCAATATCAGCTTTTTAACTTACAGGAGCTGGTCTCTGCAGGGGTCACCAATGTGGATGTTGGAACTTCTGGAAAGGTAGCCACATAGAGCAGCTAGCATCTAGATGCTGAGTACTGAGTCCAGACCCTGTTGGAGCCCAGGGGCCCAACCGGGACGCCGCTCCCCCTCAGAGACTCAGAGACGGGATATCGATGCACATAGCACTAGGATTTAATCCACTGCACTGGGACCGTTCCTACACGCAGGATAGGAGGGGCCCCGAGGAGCAAATTGCCAGCCTTTTCGTTGACAGCTCAAACGGTTGCTAGGCACGAACCGAGTTGGTACAAGTTAATTGGTTCCCAAATTCTTTTCCCATTTTGATAGGTTAGGGCCAATTAACCTTTAAACTCATCGGTGTTGGCAGATAGCAAGGTTGTGGGCTCCTAGATTATGTAAATTTTAGGGTCTCTGTCTATGTGGGTGGGGGGGAAGATCCTTAGCCCGAGGCCATGGGCTGTCTACCTGGGGAACCTCTTTTAGCCCAAGGCCGTCTTGTTGGTCTCAGAAAGAGTTTTGCTTTAACTCTGGGAACTGTTTTGGTTCACTGTGCTTCTGGCTTGGGCCGACACAATTATGGTGCTCTTAGATGCCTAACTAAAGTTTAGCTGCTTCCTTTCAGCCCCTGCAAGGTCACACAGGCATCATGAACACTTGGAGGTTATCTTGCAGACAATAATTCTCCCAATGGATGCCAGCACATCTCCTTCTTCTGATTCCATCAGTGTTTGTGAGAAGGTCTGCCATGCTTGGGGACACAGCCCGTTACCGAAAGACAAGGGTGACTGAGGCAGAAGGGTGGAATGTTTGTGCACAGAGCTAAGAATGATGCTGACCCACAAATTTAAAAACGAAAGAAGAGAAAAAACAGTAAGGAAAGAAAAGAATAGAGAAGAGAACAATAGAAAAGAAAAGAAAAAAAAGGAAAAGAAAAGAAAAGAAAAAAGGAAGAAAAGATTCGGATTTTACCTCTACAATATTCACAGAGTCTTGGGTTTGATTTTGAACACACAACCACTTAAAAGAAGCCAAAGTCTCTTTACTGGGCGTGTTCGTATAGGCCGGCCACTCTCATGCTGAGGGGATCAACCAATTCGGGGCTTGAAGTACCCTGTCCTAGGGTCCGAATAAGAACTGCTGCATATCAGACATTTGCATTAACTTTGATTGAAGTAGCTTTGCAAAACAACTGTTACAAGTTAGCAGCAGAATAATGTCATTGTTGGGGTTCTCTCAACAAGAAAACTGTCTTAAAGAGTGTCAGCCTGAGGAAGGTTGAGAACTACTCTGTAGAAATAAGTCACACCTGGGTGAATCATGCTCGATAGCTGATCCCGATCAGACCTTAGTGTTAAATTAACCTTCAGGACCTTCATGCAGAGTCCACAGTTGAAAATACCAATGTTCTTTATTACTCCCAAGCTATCTCCAACCTCAGGGAATTCTCTACCCGGGCAGCTAGACAGAGATCTCTCTCCAAGGCTTCCTCACCCCATGTTCTCCTCTTAGTTCCCCTGCTGTTCCTGCTCCCTAGCTTCTTCTTGCTGGTTCTCTGCTGTCTGTCTGTCTCCTTTTTCCCGCTCTCTTGCCCGAGATGCTTTTTATTCCAAGTCCTCCACGTCTCCACCCAGCCTTCCAATATACAAATCAATGGAGCCTAACCTTCACCTGCCTTAAGGCTAAAGAATGTCCTATTCCTGTGGAGAGCTGGATAGGCACTCCTTTCTTTACTGCTAGGCAGTGAATCCTACACTGCCTTCAAGGACAGCTTACTGGAACATTATCCACGACTGAAATCTCCCACAACGCCTTAGTGATTCTGAAGAGTTGGTATACTGTGGGTCCTGAATCAAATATGATAGGGTCACCTCGTACATGTAAACAGCCACTTTGGCCATTTTTCTGTAGGACCCCTTAGCTATGAACAGATGTCAATGTTCATCCCAACCCAACACTGAACCCCTCAGGATGTGGTGTTCATTTCTGACTTTGTCATGGAACTCTAGAAATGCCACACCTTGTTTCCACCATGGAATACACTCTTTCGGGCAAACCTACTGTGTTTCCCTGAGACACAGTCATGCGAATGGCTTCAAAAGCATCTCCAGTCCCCTGTGAAGCTACGGGCCAGCCTCCAGACCAGCTTGAGACAGATGCAGAAACTATCAACTGGGGCGCATGCGCCACCGTGTGGCTGCAGACTGCCACTGCGGAGACAGGCAACGTCCACAGAGTTTCTTTCATGGTTGTTCTCTGAACCCTTCTGCCCCAGCCGTGAGCAAAAATGCTCACGGCTGGGGCAGAAGGGTTCAGAGAATTCATTCAAGGACCTTTCTGGCCCCGTGGTGAGCCTCTTCTCGCTGCCCTGAGGACCTCCCTTCTTCTGACCATGCTCACTCGCACCCTCACCAGCGTGTCCTGATCCTCCTGCTGAGCCCCAGGCTCCTCTTTCTAAAATTCCATGAACCCCTTCCTGTTCTATCCGTGGTACTTTCTGCTTACGATGACTTGTGTCTCATTCTACTCTTTGCATTTTTCCACAGGGCCAGATCAAGGAGCCCTCCACCATTACGGGTCAATATCAGCTTTTTAACTTACAGGAGCTGGTCTCTGCAGGGGTCACCAATGTGGATGTTGGAACTTCTGGAAAGGTAGCCACATAGAGCAGCTAGCATCTAGATGCTGAGTACTGAGTCCAGACCCTGTTGGAGCCCAGGGGCCCAACCGGGACGCCGCTCCCCCTCAGAGACTCAGAGACGGGATATCGATGCACATAGCACTAGGATTTAATCCACTGCACTGGGACCGTTCCTACACGCAGGATAGGAGGGGCCCCGAGGAGCAAATTGCCAGCCTTTTCGTTGACAGCTCAAACGGTTGCTAGGCACGAACCGAGTTGGTACAAGTTAATTGGTTCCCAAATTCTTTTCCCATTTTGATAGGTTAGGGCCAATTAACCTTTAAACTCATCGGTGTTGGCAGATAGCAAGGTTGTGGGCTCCTAGATTATGTAAATTTTAGGGTCTCTGTCTATGTGGGTGGGGGGGAAGATCCTTAGCCCGAGGCCATGGGCTGTCTACCTGGGGAACCTCTTTTAGCCCAAGGCCGTCTTGTTGGTCTCAGAAAGAGTTTTGCTTTAACTCTGGGAACTGTTTTGGTTCACTGTGCTTCTGGCTTGGGCCGACACAATTATGGTGCTCTTAGATGCCTAACTAAAGTTTAGCTGCTTCCTTTCAGCCCCTGCAAGGTCACACAGGCATCATGAACACTTGGAGGTTATCTTGCAGACAATAATTCTCCCAATGGATGCCAGCACATCTCCTTCTTCTGATTCCATCAGTGTTTGTGAGAAGGTCTGCCATGCTTGGGGACACAGCCCGTTACCGAAAGACAAGGGTGACTGAGGCAGAAGGGTGGAATGTTTGTGCACAGAGCTAAGAATGATGCTGACCCACAAATTTAAAAACGAAAGAAGAGAAAAAACAGTAAGGAAAGAAAAGAATAGAGAAGAGAACAATAGAAAAGAAAAGAAAAAAAAAGGAAAAGAAAAGAAAAGAAAAAAGGAAGAAAAGATTCGGATTTTACCTCTACAATATTCACAGAGTCTTGGGTTTGATTTTGAACACACAACCACTTAAAAGAAGCCAAAGTCTCTTTACTGGGCGTGTTCGTATAGGCCGGCCACTCTCATGCTGAGGGGATCAACCAATTCGGGGCTTGAAGTACCCTGTCCTAGGGTCCGAATAAGAACTGCTGCATATCAGACATTTGCATTAACTTTGATTGAAGTAGCTTTGCAAAACAACTGTTACAAGTTAGCAGCAGAATAATGTCATTGTTGGGGTTCTCTCAACAAGAAAACTGTCTTAAAGAGTGTCAGCCTGAGGAAGGTTGAGAACTACTCTGTAGAAATAAGTCACACCTGGGTGAATCATGCTCGATAGCTGATCCCGATCAGACCTTAGTGTTAAATTAACCTTCAGGACCTTCATGCAGAGTCCACAGTTGAAAATACCAATGTTCTTTATTACTCCCAAGCTATCTCCAACCTCAGGGAATTCTCTACCCGGGCAGCTAGACAGAGATCTCTCTCCAAGGCTTCCTCACCCCATGTTCTCCTCTTAGTTCCCTGCTGTTCCTGCTCCCTAGCTTCTTCTTGCTGGTTCTCTGCTGTCTGTCTGTCTCCTTTTTCCCGCTCTCTTGCCCGAGATGCTTTTTATTCCAAGTCCTCCACGTCTCCACCCAGCCTTCCAATATACAAATCAATGGAGCCTAACCTTCACCTGCCTTAAGGCTAAAGAATGTCCTATTCCTGTGGAGAGCTGGATAGGCACTCCTTTCTTTACTGCTAGGCAGTGAATCCTACACTGCCTTCAAGGACAGCTTACTGGAACATTATCCACGACTGAAATCTCCCACAACGCCTTAGTGATTCTGAAGAGTTGGTATACTGTGGGTCCTGAATCAAATATGATAGGGTCACCTCGTACATGTAAACAGCCACTTTGGCCATTTTTCTGTAGGACCCCCTTAGCTATGAACAGATGTCAATGTTCATCCCAACCCAACACTGAACCCCTCAGGATGTGGTGTTCATTTCTGACTTTGTCATGGAACTCTAGAAATGCCACACCTTGTTTCCACCATGGAATACACTCTTTCGGGCAAACCTACTGTGTTTCCCTGAGACACAGTCATGCGAATGGCTTCAAAAGCATCTCCAGTCCCCTGTGAAGCTACGGGCCAGCCTCCAGACCAGCTTGAGACAGATGCAGAAACTATCAACTGGGGCGCATGCGCCACCGTGTGGCTGCAGACTGCCACTGCGGAGACAGGCAACGTCCACAGAGTTTCTTTCATGGTTGTTCTCTGAACCCTTCTGCCCCAGCCGTGAGCAAAAATGCTCACGGCTGGGGCAGAAGGGTTCAGAGAATTCATTCAAGGACCTTTCTGGCCCCGTGGTGAGCCTCTTCTCGCTGCCCTGAGGACCTCCCTTCTTCTGACCATGCTCACTCGCACCCTCACCAGCGTGTCCTGATCCTCCTGCTGAGCCCCAGGCTCCTCTTTCTAAAATTCCATGAACCCCTTCCTGTTCTATCCGTGGTACTTTCTGCTTACGATGACTTGTGTCTCATTCTACTCTTTGCATTTTTCCACAGGGCCAGATCAGGAGCCCTCCACCATTACGGGTCAATATCAGCTTTTTAACTTACAGGAGCTGGTCTCTGCAGGGGTCACCAATGTGGATGTTGGAACTTCTGGAAAGGTAGCCACATAGAGCAGCTAGCATCTAGATGCTGAGTACTGAGTCCAGACCCTGTTGGAGCCCAGGGGCCCAACCGGGACGCCGCTCCCCCTCAGAGACTCAGAGACGGGATATCGATGCACATAGCACTAGGATTTAATCCACTGCACTGGGACCGTTCCTACACGCAGGATAGGAGGGGCCCCGAGGAGCAAATTGCCAGCCTTTTCGTTGACAGCTCAAACGGTTGCTAGGCACGAACCGAGTTGGTACAAGTTAATTGGTTCCCAAATTCTTTTCCCATTTTGATAGGTTAGGGCCAATTAACCTTTAAACTCATCGGTGTTGGCAGATAGCAAGGTTGTGGGCTCCTAGATTATGTAAATTTTAGGGTCTCTGTCTATGTGGGTGGGGGGGAAGATCCTTAGCCCGAGGCCATGGGCTGTCTACCTGGGGAACCTCTTTTAGCCCAAGGCCGTCTTGTTGGTCTCAGAAAGAGTTTTGCTTTAACTCTGGGAACTGTTTTGGTTCACTGTGCTTCTGGCTTGGGCCGACACAATTATGGTGCTCTTAGATGCCTAACTAAAGTTTAGCTGCTTCCTTTCAGCCCCTGCAAGGTCACACAGGCATCATGAACACTTGGAGGTTATCTTGCAGACAATAATTCTCCCAATGGATGCCAGCACATCTCCTTCTTCTGATTCCATCAGTGTTTGTGAGAAGGTCTGCCATGCTTGGGGACACAGCCCGTTACCGAAAGACAAGGGTGACTGAGGCAGAAGGGTGGAATGTTTGTGCACAGAGCTAAGAATGATGCTGACCCACAAATTTAAAAACGAAAGAAGAGAAAAAACAGTAAGGAAAGAAAAGAATAGAGAAGAGAACAATAGAAAAGAAAAGAAAAAAAAGGAAAAGAAAAGAAAAGAAAAAAGGAAGAAAAGATTCGGATTTTACCTCTACAATATTCACAGAGTCTTGGGTTTGATTTTGAACACACAACCACTTAAAAGAAGCCAAAGTCTCTTTACTGGGCGTGTTCGTATAGGCCGGCCACTCTCATGCTGAGGGGATCAACCAATTCGGGGCTTGAAGTACCCTGTCCTAGGGTCCGAATAAGAACTGCTGCATATCAGACATTTGCATTAACTTTGATTGAAGTAGCTTTGCAAAACAACTGTTACAAGTTAGCAGCAGAATAATGTCATTGTTGGGGTTCTCTCAACAAGAAAACTGTCTTAAAGAGTGTCAGCCTGAGGAAGGTTGAGAACTACTCTGTAGAAATAAGTCACACCTGGGTGAATCATGCTCGATAGCTGATCCCGATCAGACCTTAGTGTTAAATTAACCTTCAGGACCTTCATGCAGAGTCCACAGTTGAAAATACCAATGTTCTTTATTACTCCCAAGCTATCTCCAACCTCAGGGAATTCTCTACCCGGGCAGCTAGACAGAGATCTCTCTCCAAGGCTTCCTCACCCCATGTTCTCCTCTTAGTTCTCCTGCTGTTCCTGCTCCCTAGCTTCTTCTTGCTGGTTCTCTGCTGTCTGTCTGTCTCCTTTTTCCCGCTCTCTTGCCCGAGATGCTTTTTATTCCAAGTCCTCCACGTCTCCACCCAGCCTTCCAATATACAAATCAATGGAGCCTAACCTTCACCTGCCTTAAGGCTAAAGAATGTCCTATTCCTGTGGAGAGCTGGATAGGCACTCCTTTCTTTACTGCTAGGCAGTGAATCCTACACTGCCTTCAAGGACAGCTTACTGGAACATTATCCACGACTGAAATCTCCCACAACGCCTTAGTGATTCTGAAGAGTTGGTATACTGTGGGTCCTGAATCAAATATGATAGGGTCACCTCGTACATGTAAACAGCCACTTTGGCCATTTTTCTGTAGGACTCCCTTAGCTATGAACAGATGTCAATGTTCATCCCAACCCAACACTGAACCCCTCAGGATGTGGTGTTCATTTCTGACTTTGTCATGGAACTCTAGAAATGCCACACCTTGTTTCCACCATGGAATACACTCTTTCGGGCAAACCTACTGTGTTTCCCTGAGACACAGTCATGCGAATGGCTTCAAAAGCATCTCCAGTCCCCTGTGAAGCTACGGGCCAGCCTCCAGACCAGCTTGAGACAGATGCAGAAACTATCAACTGGGGCGCATGCGCCACCGTGTGGCTGCAGACTGCCACTGCGGAGACAGGCAACGTCCACAGAGTTTCTTTCATGGTTGTTCTCTGAACCCTTCTGCCCCAGCCGTGAGCAAAAATGCTCACGGCTGGGGCAGAAGGGTTCAGAGAATTCATTCAAGGACCTTTCTGGCCCCGTGGTGAGCCTCTTCTCGCTGCCCTGAGGACCTCCCTTCTTCTGACCATGCTCACTCGCACCCTCACCAGCGTGTCCTGATCCTCCTGCTGAGCCCCAGGCTCCTCTTTCTAAAATTCCATGAACCCCTTCCTGTTCTATCCGTGGTACTTTCTGCTTACGATGACTTGTGTCTCATTCTACTCTTTGCATTTTTCCACAGGGCCAGATCCAGGAGCCCTCCACCATTACGGGTCAATATCAGCTTTTTAACTTACAGGAGCTGGTCTCTGCAGGGGTCACCAATGTGGATGTTGGAACTTCTGGAAAGGTAGCCACATAGAGCAGCTAGCATCTAGATGCTGAGTACTGAGTCCAGACCCTGTTGGAGCCCAGGGGCCCAACCGGGACGCCGCTCCCCCTCAGAGACTCAGAGACGGGATATCGATGCACATAGCACTAGGATTTAATCCACTGCACTGGGGACCGTTCCTACACGCAGGATAGGAGGGGCCCCGAGGAGCAAATTGCCAGCCTTTTCGTTGACAGCTCAAACGGTTGCTAGGCACGAACCGAGTTGGTACAAGTTAATTGGTTCCCAAATTCTTTTCCCATTTTGATAGGTTAGGGCCAATTAACCTTTAAACTCATCGGTGTTGGCAGATAGCAAGGTTGTGGGCTCCTAGATTATGTAAATTTTAGGGTCTCTGTCTATGTGGGTGGGGGGGAAGATCCTTAGCCCGAGGCCATGGGCTGTCTACCTGGGGAACCTCTTTTAGCCCAAGGCCGTCTTGTTGGTCTCAGAAAGAGTTTTGCTTTAACTCTGGGAACTGTTTTGGTTCACTGTGCTTCTGGCTTGGGCCGACACAATTATGGTGCTCTTAGATGCCTAACTAAAGTTTAGCTGCTTCCTTTCAGCCCCTGCAAGGTCACACAGGCATCATGAACACTTGGAGGTTATCTTGCAGACAATAATTCTCCCAATGGATGCCAGCACATCTCCTTCTTCTGATTCCATCAGTGTTTGTGAGAAGGTCTGCCATGCTTGGGGACACAGCCCGTTACCGAAAGACAAGGGTGACTGAGGCAGAAGGGTGGAATGTTTGTGCACAGAGCTAAGAATGATGCTGACCCACAAATTTAAAAACGAAAGAAGAGAAAAAACAGTAAGGAAAGAAAAGAATAGAGAAGAGAACAATAGAAAAGAAAAGAAAAAAAAGGAAAAGAAAAGAAAAGAAAAAAGGAAGAAAAGATTCGGATTTTACCTCTACAATATTCACAGAGTCTTGGGTTTGATTTTGAACACACAACCACTTAAAAGAAGCCAAAGTCTCTTTACTGGGCGTGTTCGTATAGGCCGGCCACTCTCATGCTGAGGGGATCAACCAATTCGGGGCTTGAAGTACCCTGTCCTAGGGTCCGAATAAGAACTGCTGCATATCAGACATTTGCATTAACTTTGATTGAAGTAGCTTTGCAAAACAACTGTTACAAGTTAGCAGCAGAATAATGTCATTGTTGGGGTTCTCTCAACAAGAAAACTGTCTTAAAGAGTGTCAGCCTGAGGAAGGTTGAGAACTACTCTGTAGAAATAAGTCACACCTGGGTGAATCATGCTCGATAGCTGATCCCGATCAGACCTTAGTGTTAAATTAACCTTCAGGACCTTCATGCAGAGTCCACAGTTGAAAATACCAATGTTCTTTATTACTCCCAAGCTATCTCCAACCTCAGGGAATTCTCTACCCGGGCAGCTAGACAGAGATCTCTCTCCAAGGCTTCCTCACCCCATGTTCTCCTCTTAGTTCTCCTGCTGTTCCTGCTCCCTAGCTTCTTCTTGCTGGTTCTCTGCTGTCTGTCTGTCTCCTTTTTCCCGCTCTCTTGCCCGAGATGCTTTTTATTCCAAGTCCTCCACGTCTCCACCCAGCCTTCCAATATACAAATCAATGGAGCCTAACCTTCACCTGCCTTAAGGCTAAAGAATGTCCTATTCCTGTGGAGAGCTGGATAGGCACTCCTTTCTTTACTGCTAGGCAGTGAATCCTACACTGCCTTCAAGGACAGCTTACTGGAACATTATCCACGACTGAAATCTCCCACAACGCCTTAGTGATTCTGAAGAGTTGGTATACTGTGGGTCCTGAATCAAATATGATAGGGTCACCTCGTACATGTAAACAGCCACTTTGGCCATTTTTCTGTAGGACTCCCTTAGCTATGAACAGATGTCAATGTTCATCCCAACCCAACACTGAACCCCTCAGGATGTGGTGTTCATTTCTGACTTTGTCATGGAACTCTAGAAATGCCACACCTTGTTTCCACCATGGAATACACTCTTTCGGGCAAACCTACTGTGTTTCCCTGAGACACAGTCATGCGAATGGCTTCAAAAGCATCTCCAGTCCCCTGTGAAGCTACGGGCCAGCCTCCAGACCAGCTTGAGACAGATGCAGAAACTATCAACTGGGGCGCATGCGCCACCGTGTGGCTGCAGACTGCCACTGCGGAGACAGGCAACGTCCACAGAGTTTCTTTCATGGTTGTTCTCTGAACCCTTCTGCCCCAGCCGTGAGCAAAAATGCTCACGGCTGGGGCAGAAGGGTTCAGAGAATTCATTCAAGGACCTTTCTGGCCCCGTGGTGAGCCTCTTCTCGCTGCCCTGAGGACCTCCCTTCTTCTGACCATGCTCACTCGCACCCTCACCAGCGTGTCCTGATCCTCCTGCTGAGCCCCAGGCTCCTCTTTCTAAAATTCCATGAACCCCTTCCTGTTCTATCCGTGGTACTTTCTGCTTACGATGACTTGTGTCTCATTCTACTCTTTGCATTTTTCCACAGGGCCAGATCAAGGAGCCCTCCACCATTACGGGTCAATATCAGCTTTTTAACTTACAGGAGCTGGTCTCTGCAGGGGTCACCAATGTGGATGTTGGAACTTCTGGAAAGGTAGCCACATAGAGCAGCTAGCATCTAGATGCTGAGTACTGAGTCCAGACCCTGTTGGAGCCCAGGGGCCCAACCGGGACGCCGCTCCCCCTCAGAGACTCAGAGACGGGATATCGATGCACATAGCACTAGGATTTAATCCACTGCACTGGGACCGTTCCTACACGCAGGATAGGAGGGGCCCCGAGGAGCAAATTGCCAGCCTTTTCGTTGACAGCTCAAACGGTTGCTAGGCACGAACCGAGTTGGTACAAGTTAATTGGTTCCCAAATTCTTTTCCCATTTTGATAGGTTAGGGCCAATTAACCTTTAAACTCATCGGTGTTGGCAGATAGCAAGGTTGTGGGCTCCTAGATTATGTAAATTTTAGGGTCTCTGTCTATGTGGGTGGGGGGGAAGATCCTTAGCCCGAGGCCATGGGCTGTCTACCTGGGGAACCTCTTTTAGCCCAAGGCCGTCTTGTTGGTCTCAGAAAGAGTTTTGCTTTAACTCTGGGAACTGTTTTGGTTCACTGTGCTTCTGGCTTGGGCCGACACAATTATGGTGCTCTTAGATGCCTAACTAAAGTTTAGCTGCTTCCTTTCAGCCCCTGCAAGGTCACACAGGCATCATGAACACTTGGAGGTTATCTTGCAGACAATAATTCTCCCAATGGATGCCAGCACATCTCCTTCTTCTGATTCCATCAGTGTTTGTGAGAAGGTCTGCCATGCTTGGGGACACAGCCCGTTACCGAAAGACAAGGGTGACTGAGGCAGAAGGGTGGAATGTTTGTGCACAGAGCTAAGAATGATGCTGACCCACAAATTTAAAAACGAAAGAAGAGAAAAAACAGTAAGGAAAGAAAAGAATAGAGAAGAGAACAATAGAAAAGAAAAGAAAAAAAAGGAAAAGAAAAGAAAAGAAAAAAGGAAGAAAAGATTCGGATTTTACCTCTACAATATTCACAGAGTCTTGGGTTTGATTTTGAACACACAACCACTTAAAAGAAGCCAAAGTCTCTTTACTGGGCGTGTTCGTATAGGCCGGCCACTCTCATGCTGAGGGGATCAACCAATTCGGGGCTTGAAGTACCCTGTCCTAGGGTCCGAATAAGAACTGCTGCATATCAGACATTTGCATTAACTTTGATTGAAGTAGCTTTGCAAAACAACTGTTACAAGTTAGCAGCAGAATAATGTCATTGTTGGGGTTCTCTCAACAAGAAAACTGTCTTAAAGAGTGTCAGCCTGAGGAAGGTTGAGAACTACTCTGTAGAAATAAGTCACACCTGGGTGAATCATGCTCGATAGCTGATCCCGATCAGACCTTAGTGTTAAATTAACCTTCAGGACCTTCATGCAGAGTCCACAGTTGAAAATACCAATGTTCTTTATTACTCCCAAGCTATCTCCAACCTCAGGGAATTCTCTACCCGGGCAGCTAGACAGAGATCTCTCTCCAAGGCTTCCTCACCCCATGTTCTCCTCTTAGTTCTCCTGCTGTTCCTGCTCCCTAGCTTCTTCTTGCTGGTTCTCTGCTGTCTGTCTGTCTCCTTTTTCCCGCTCTCTTGCCCGAGATGCTTTTTATTCCAAGTCCTCCACGTCTCCACCCAGCCTTCCAATATACAAATCAATGGAGCCTAACCTTCACCTGCCTTAAGGCTAAAGAATGTCCTATTCCTGTGGAGAGCTGGATAGGCACTCCTTTCTTTACTGCTAGGCAGTGAATCCTACACTGCCTTCAAGGACAGCTTACTGGAACATTATCCACGACTGAAATCTCCCACAACGCCTTAGTGATTCTGAAGAGTTGGTATACTGTGGGTCCTGAATCAAATATGATAGGGTCACCTCGTACATGTAAACAGCCACTTTGGCCATTTTTCTGTAGGACTCCCTTAGCTATGAACAGATGTCAATGTTCATCCCAACCCAACACTGAACCCCTCAGGATGTGGTGTTCATTTCTGACTTTGTCATGGAACTCTAGAAATGCCACACCTTGTTTCCACCATGGAATACACTCTTTCGGGCAAACCTACTGTGTTTCCCTGAGACACAGTCATGCGAATGGCTTCAAAAGCATCTCCAGTCCCCTGTGAAGCTACGGGCCAGCCTCCAGACCAGCTTGAGACAGATGCAGAAACTATCAACTGGGGCGCATGCGCCACCGTGTGGCTGCAGACTGCCACTGCGGAGACAGGCAACGTCCACAGAGTTTCTTTCATGGTTGTTCTCTGAACCCTTCTGCCCCAGCCGTGAGCAAAAATGCTCACGGCTGGGGCAGAAGGGTTCAGAGAATTCATTCAAGGACCTTTCTGGCCCCGTGGTGAGCCTCTTCTCGCTGCCCTGAGGACCTCCCTTCTTCTGACCATGCTCACTCGCACCCTCACCAGCGTGTCCTGATCCTCCTGCTGAGCCCCAGGCTCCTCTTTCTAAAATTCCATGAACCCCTTCCTGTTCTATCCGTGGTACTTTCTGCTTACGATGACTTGTGTCTCATTCTACTCTTTGCATTTTTCCACAGGGCCAGATCCAGGAGCCCTCCACCATTACGGGTCAATATCAGCTTTTTAACTTACAGGAGCTGGTCTCTGCAGGGGTCACCAATGTGGATGTTGGAACTTCTGGAAAGGTAGCCACATAGAGCAGCTAGCATCTAGATGCTGAGTACTGAGTCCAGACCCTGTTGGAGCCCAGGGGCCCAACCGGGACGCCGCTCCCCCTCAGAGACTCAGAGACGGGATATCGATGCACATAGCACTAGGATTTAATCCACTGCACTGGGACCGTTCCTACACGCAGGATAGGAGGGGCCCCGAGGAGCAAATTGCCAGCCTTTTCGTTGACAGCTCAAACGGTTGCTAGGCACGAACCGAGTTGGTACAAGTTAATTGGTTCCCAAATTCTTTTCCCATTTTGATAGGTTAGGGCCAATTAACCTTTAAACTCATCGGTGTTGGCAGATAGCAAGGTTGTGGGCTCCTAGATTATGTAAATTTTAGGGTCTCTGTCTATGTGGGTGGGGGGGAAGATCCTTAGCCCGAGGCCATGGGCTGTCTACCTGGGGAACCTCTTTTAGCCCAAGGCCGTCTTGTTGGTCTCAGAAAGAGTTTTGCTTTAACTCTGGGAACTGTTTTGGTTCACTGTGCTTCTGGCTTGGGCCGACACAATTATGGTGCTCTTAGATGCCTAACTAAAGTTTAGCTGCTTCCTTTCAGCCCCTGCAAGGTCACACAGGCATCATGAACACTTGGAGGTTATCTTGCAGACAATAATTCTCCCAATGGATGCCAGCACATCTCCTTCTTCTGATTCCATCAGTGTTTGTGAGAAGGTCTGCCATGCTTGGGGACACAGCCCGTTACCGAAAGACAAGGGTGACTGAGGCAGAAGGGTGGAATGTTTGTGCACAGAGCTAAGAATGATGCTGACCCACAAATTTAAAAACGAAAGAAGAGAAAAAACAGTAAGGAAAGAAAAGAATAGAGAAGAGAACAATAGAAAAGAAAAGAAAAAAAAGGAAAAGAAAAGAAAAGAAAAAAGGAAGAAAAGATTCGGATTTTACCTCTACAATATTCACAGAGTCTTGGGTTTGATTTTGAACACACAACCACT
The DNA here is from genome assembly GCA_026225945.1 of Cricetomys ansorgei. Lineage (NCBI taxonomy): Eukaryota > Metazoa > Chordata > Mammalia > Rodentia > Nesomyidae > Cricetomys > Cricetomys ansorgei. The sequence continues at coordinate 46,057 of JAMJFZ010003061.1, forward strand.
TAAAAGAAGCCAAAGTCTCTTTACTGGGCGTGTTCGTATAGGCCGGCCACTCTCATGCTGAGGGGATCAACCAATTCGGGGCTTGAAGTACCCTGTCCTAGGGTCCGAATAAGAACTGCTGCATATCAGACATTTGCATTAACTTTGATTGAAGTAGCTTTGCAAAACAACTGTTACAAGTTAGCAGCAGAATAATGTCATTGTTGGGGTTCTCTCAACAAGAAAACTGTCTTAAAGAGTGTCAGCCTGAGGAAGGTTGAGAACTACTCTGTAGAAATAAGTCACACCTGGGTGAATCATGCTCGATAGCTGATCCCGATCAGACCTTAGTGTTAAATTAACCTTCAGGACCTTCATGCAGAGTCCACAGTTGAAAATACCAATGTTCTTTATTACTCCCAAGCTATCTCCAACCTCAGGGAATTCTCTACCCGGGGCAGCTAGACAGAGATCTCTCTCCAAGGCTTCCTCACCCCATGTTCTCCTCTTAGTTCTCCTGCTGTTCCTGCTCCCTAGCTTCTTCTTGCTGGTTCTCTGCTGTCTGTCTGTCTCCTTTTTCCCGCTCTCTTGCCCGAGATGCTTTTTATTCCAAGTCCTCCACGTCTCCACCCAGCCTTCCAATATACAAATCAATGGAGCCTAACCTTCACCTGCCTTAAGGCTAAAGAATGTCCTATTCCTGTGGAGAGCTGGATAGGCACTCCTTTCTTTACTGCTAGGCAGTGAATCCTACACTGCCTTCAAGGACAGCTTACTGGAACATTATCCACGACTGAAATCTCCCACAACGCCTTAGTGATTCTGAAGAGTTGGTATACTGTGGGTCCTGAATCAAATATGATAGGGTCACCTCGTACATGTAAACAGCCACTTTGGCCATTTTTCTGTAGGACTCCCTTAGCTATGAACAGATGTCAATGTTCATCCCAACCCAACCACTGAACCCCTCAGGATGTGGTGTTCATTTCTGACTTTGTCATGGAACTCTAGAAATGCCACACCTTGTTTCCACCATGGAATACACTCTTTCGGGCAAACCTACTGTGTTTCCCTGAGACACAGTCATGCGAATGGCTTCAAAAGCATCTCCAGTCCCCTGTGAAGCTACGGGCCAGCCTCCAGACCAGCTTGAGACAGATGCAGAAACTATCAACTGGGGCGCATGCGCCACCGTGTGGCTGCAGACTGCCACTGCGGAGACAGGCAACGTCCACAGAGTTTCTTTCATGGTTGTTCTCTGAACCCTTCTGCCCCAGCCGTGAGCAAAAATGCTCACGGCTGGGGCAGAAGGGTTCAGAGAATTCATTCAAGGACCTTTCTGGCCCCGTGGTGAGCCTCTTCTCGCTGCCCTGAGGACCTCCCTTCTTCTGACCATGCTCACTCGCACCCTCACCAGCGTGTCCTGATCCTCCTGCTGAGCCCCAGGCTCCTCTTTCTAAAATTCCATGAACCCCTTCCTGTTCTATCCGTGGTACTTTCTGCTTACGATGACTTGTGTCTCATTCTACTCTTTGCATTTTTCCACAGGGCCAGATCCAGGAGCCCTCCACCATTACGGGTCAATATCAGCTTTTTAACTTACAGGAGCTGGTCTCTGCAGGGGTCACCAATGTGGATGTTGGAACTTCTGGAAAGGTAGCCACATAGAGCAGCTAGCATCTAGATGCTGAGTACTGAGTCCAGACCCTGTTGGAGCCCAGGGGCCCAACCGGGACGCCGCTCCCCCTCAGAGACTCAGAGACGGGATATCGATGCACATAGCACTAGGATTTAATCCACTGCACTGGGACCGTTCCTACACGCAGGATAGGAGGGGCCCCGAGGAGCAAATTGCCAGCCTTTTCGTTGACAGCTCAAACGGTTGCTAGGCACGAACCGAGTTGGTACAAGTTAATTGGTTCCCAAATTCTTTTCCCATTTTGATAGGTTAGGGCCAATTAACCTTTAAACTCATCGGTGTTGGCAGATAGCAAGGTTGTGGGCTCCTAGATTATGTAAATTTTAGGGTCTCTGTCTATGTGGGTGGGGGGGAAGATCCTTAGCCCGAGGCCATGGGCTGTCTACCTGGGGAACCTCTTTTAGCCCAAGGCCGTCTTGTTGGTCTCAGAAAGAGTTTTGCTTTAACTCTGGGAACTGTTTTGGTTCACTGTGCTTCTGGCTTGGGCCGACACAATTATGGTGCTCTTAGATGCCTAACTAAAGTTTAGCTGCTTCCTTTCAGCCCCTGCAAGGTCACACAGGCATCATGAACACTTGGAGGTTATCTTGCAGACAATAATTCTCCCAATGGATGCCAGCACATCTCCTTCTTCTGATTCCATCAGTGTTTGTGAGAAGGTCTGCCATGCTTGGGGACACAGCCCGTTACCGAAAGACAAGGGTGACTGAGGCAGAAGGGTGGAATGTTTGTGCACAGAGCTAAGAATGATGCTGACCCACAAATTTAAAAACGAAAGAAGAGAAAAAACAGTAAGGAAAGAAAAGAATAGAGAAGAGAACAATAGAAAAGAAAAGAAAAAAAAGGAAAAGAAAAGAAAAGAAAAAAGGAAGAAAAGATTCGGATTTTACCTCTACAATATTCACAGAGTCTTGGGTTTGATTTTGAACACACAACCACTTAAAAGAAGCCAAAGTCTCTTTACTGGGCGTGTTCGTATAGGCCGGCCACTCTCATGCTGAGGGGATCAACCAATTTGGGGCTTGAAGTACCCTGTCCTAGGGTTCGAATAAGAACTGCTGCATATCAGACATTTGCATTAACTTTGATTGAAGTAGCTTTGCAAAACAACTGTTACAAGTTAGCAACAGAATAATGTCATTGTTGGGGTTCTCTCAACAAGAAAACTGTCTTAAAGAGTGTCAGCCTGAGGAAGGTTGAGAACTACTCTGTAGAAATAAGTCACACCTGGGTGAATCATGCTCGATAGCTGATCCCGATCAGACCTTAGTGTTAAATTAACCTTCAGGACCTTCATGCAGAGTCCACAGTTGAAAATACCAATGTTCTTTATTACTCCCAAGCTATCTCCAACCTCAGGGAATTCTCTACCCGGGCAGCTAGACAGAGATCTCTCTCCAAGGCTTCCTCACCCCATGTTCTCCTCTTAGTTCTCCTGCTGTTCCTGCTCCCTAGCTTCTTCTTGCTGGTTCTCTGCTGTCTGTCTGTCTCCTTTTTCCCGCTCTCTTGCCCGAGATGCTTTTTATTCCAAGTCCTCCACGTCTCCACCCAGCCTTCCAATATACAAATCAATGGAGCCTAACCTTCACCTGCCTTAAGGCTAAAGAATGTCCTATTCCTGTGGAGAGCTGGATAGGCACTCCTTTCTTTACTGCTAGGCAGTGAATCCTACACTGCCTTCAAGGACAGCTTACTGGAACATTATCCACGACTGAAATCTCCCACAACGCCTTAGTGATTCTGAAGAGTTGGTATACTGTGGGTCCTGAATCAAATATGATAGGGTCACCTCGTACATGTAAACAGCCACTTTGGCCATTTTTCTGTAGGACTCCCTTAGCTATGAACAGATGTCAATGTTCATCCCAACCCAACACTGAACCCCTCAGGATGTGGTGTTCATTTCTGACTTTGTCATGGAACTCTAGAAATGCCACACCTTGTTTCCACCATGGAATACACTCTTTCGGGCAAACCTACTGTGTTTCCCTGAGACACAGTCATGCGAAGGGCTTCAAAAGCATCTCCAGTCCCCTGTGAAGCTACGGGCCAGCCTCCAGACCAGCTTGAGACAGATGCAGAAACTATCAACTGGGGCGCATGCGCCACCGTGTGGCTGCAGACTGCCACTGCGGAGACAGGCAACGTCCACAGAGTTTCTTTCATGGTTGTTCTCTGAACCCTTCTGCCCCAGCCGTGAGCAAAAATGCTCACGGCTGGGGCAGAAGGGTTCAGAGAATTCATTCAAGGACCTTTCTGGCCCCGTGGTGAGCCTCTTCTCGCTGCCCTGAGGACCTCCCTTCTTCTGACCATGCTCACTCGCACCCTCACCAGCGTGTCCTGATCCTCCTGCTGAGCCCCAGGCTCCTCTTTCTAAAATTCCATGAACCCCTTCCTGTTCTATCCGTGGTACTTTCTGCTTACGATGACTTGTGTCTCATTCTACTCTTTGCATTTTTCCACAGGGCCAGATCCAGGAGCCCTCCACCATTACGGGTCAATATCAGCTTTTTAACTTACAGGAGCTGGTCTCTGCAGGGGTCACCAATGTGGATGTTGGAACTTCTGGAAAGGTAGCCACATAGAGCAGCTAGCATCTAGATGCTGAGTACTGAGTCCAGACCCTGTTGGAGCCCAGGGGCCCAACCGGGACGCCGCTCCCCCTCAGAGACTCAGAGACGGGATATCGATGCACATAGCACTAGGATTTAATCCACTGCACTGGGACCGTTCCTACACGCAGGATAGGAGGGGCCCCGAGGAGCAAATTGCCAGCCTTTTCGTTGACAGCTCAAACGGTTGCTAGGCACGAACCGAGTTGGTACAAGTTAATTGGTTCCCAAATTCTTTTCCCATTTTGATAGGTTAGGGCCAATTAACCTTTAAACTCATCGGTGTTGGCAGATAGCAAGGTTGTGGGCTCCTAGATTATGTAAATTTTAGGGTCTCTGTCTATGTGGGTGGGGGGGAAGATCCTTAGCCCGAGGCCATGGGCTGTCTACCTGGGGAACCTCTTTTAGCCCAAGGCCGTCTTGTTGGTCTCAGAAAGAGTTTTGCTTTAACTCTGGGAACTGTTTTGGTTCACTGTGCTTCTGGCTTGGGCCGACACAATTATGGTGCTCTTAGATGCCTAACTAAAGTTTAGCTGCTTCCTTTCAGCCCCTGCAAGGTCACACAGGCATCATGAACACTTGGAGGTTATCTGGCAGACAATAATTCTCCCAATGGATGCCAGCACATCTCCTTCTTCTGATTCCATCAGTGTTTGTGAGAAGGTCTGCCATGCTTGGGGACACAGCCCGTTACCGAAAGACAAGGGTGACTGAGGCAGAAGGGTGGAATGTTTGTGCACAGAGCTAAGAATGATGCTGACCCACAAATTTAAAAACGAAAGAAGAGAAAAAACAGTAAGGAAAGAAAAGAATAGAGAAGAGAACAATAGAAAAGAAAAGAAAAAAAAGGAAAAGAAAAGAAAAGAAAAAAGGAAGAAAAGATTCGGATTTTACCTCTACAATATTCACAGAGTCTTGGGTTTGATTTTGAACACACAACCACTTAAAAGAAGCCAAAGTCTCTTTACTGGGCGTGTTCGTATAGGCCGGCCACTCTCATGCTGAGGGGATCAACCAATTTGGGGCTTGAAGTACCCTGTCCTAGGGTTCGAATAAGAACTGCTGCATATCAGACATTTGCATTAACTTTGATTGAAGTAGCTTTGCAAAACAACTGTTACAAGTTAGCAACAGAATAATGTCATTGTTGGGGTTCTCTCAACAAGAAAACTGTCTTAAAGAGTGTCAGCCTGAGGAAGGTTGAGAACTACTCTGTAGAAATAAGTCACACCTGGGTGAATCATGCTCGATAGCTGATCCCGATCAGACCTTAGTGTTAAATTAACCTTCAGGACCTTCATGCAGAGTCCACAGTTGAAAATACCAATGTTCTTTATTACTCCCAAGCTATCTCCAACCTCAGGGAATTCTCTACCCGGGCAGCTAGACAGAGATCTCTCTCCAAGGCTTCCTCACCCCATGTTCTCCTCTTAGTTCTCCTGCTGTTCCTGCTCCCTAGCTTCTTCTTGCTGGTTCTCTGCTGTCTGTCTGTCTCCTTTTTCCCGCTCTCTTGCCCGAGATGCTTTTTATTCCAAGTCCTCCACGTCTCCACCCAGCCTTCCAATATACAAATCAATGGAGCCTAACCTTCACCTGCCTTAAGGCTAAAGAATGTCCTATTCCTGTGGAGAGCTGGATAGGCACTCCTTTCTTTACTGCTAGGCAGTGAATCCTACACTGCCTTCAAGGACAGCTTACTGGAACATTATCCACGACTGAAATCTCCCACAACGCCTTAGTGATTCTGAAGAGTTGGTATACTGTGGGTCCTGAATCAAATATGATAGGGTCACCTCGTACATGTAAACAGCCACTTTGGCCATTTTTCTGTAGGACTCCCTTAGCTATGAACAGATGTCAATGTTCATCCCAACCCAACACTGAACCCCTCAGGATGTGGTGTTCATTTCTGACTTTGTCATGGAACTCTAGAAATGCCACACCTTGTTTCCACCATGGAATACACTCTTTCGGGCAAACCTACTGTGTTTCCCTGAGACACAGTCATGCGAAGGGCTTCAAAAGCATCTCCAGTCCCCTGTGAAGCTACGGGCCAGCCTCCAGACCAGCTTGAGACAGATGCAGAAACTATCAACTGGGGCGCATGCGCCACCGTGTGGCTGCAGACTGCCACTGCGGAGACAGAGCAACGTCCACAGAGTTTCTTTCATGGTTGTTCTCTGAACCCTTCTGCCCCAGCCGTGAGCAAAAATGCTCACGGCTGGGGCAGAAGGGTTCAGAGAATTCATTCAAGGACCTTTCTGGCCCCGTGGTGAGCCTCTTCTCGCTGCCCTGAGGACCTCCCTTCTTCTGACCATGCTCACTCGCACCCTCACCAGCGTGTCCTGATCCTCCTGCTGAGCCCCAGGCTCCTCTTTCTAAAATTCCATGAACCCCTTCCTGTTCTATCCGTGGTACTTTCTGCTTACGATGACTTGTGTCTCATTCTACTCTTTGCATTTTTCCACAGGGCCAGATCCAGGAGCCCTCCACCATTACGGGTCAATATCAGCTTTTTAACTTACAGGAGCTGGTCTCTGCAGGGGTCACCAATGTGGATGTTGGAACTTCTGGAAAGGTAGCCACATAGAGCAGCTAGCATCTAGATGCTGAGTACTGAGTCCAGACCCTGTTGGAGCCCAGGGGGCCCAACCGGGACGCCGCTCCCCCTCAGAGACTCAGAGACGGGATATCGATGCACATAGCACTAGGATTTAATCCACTGCACTGGGACCGTTCCTACACGCAGGATAGGAGGGGCCCCGAGGAGCAAATTGCCAGCCTTTTCGTTGACAGCTCAAACGGTTGCTAGGCACGAACCGAGTTGGTACAAGTTAATTGGTTCCCAAATTCTTTTCCCATTTTGATAGGTTAGGGCCAATTAACCTTTAAACTCATCGGTGTTGGCAGATAGCAAGGTTGTGGGCTCCTAGATTATGTAAATTTTAGGGTCTCTGTCTATGTGGGTGGGGGGGAAGATCCTTAGCCCGAGGCCATGGGCTGTCTACCTGGGGAACCTCTTTTAGCCCAAGGCCGTCTTGTTGGTCTCAGAAAGAGTTTTGCTTTAACTCTGGGAACTGTTTTGGTTCACTGTGCTTCTGGCTTGGGCCGACACAATTATGGTGCTCTTAGATGCCTAACTAAAGTTTAGCTGCTTCCTTTCAGCCCCTGCAAGGTCACACAGGCATCATGAACACTTGGAGGTTATCTGGCAGACAATAATTCTCCCAATGGATGCCAGCACATCTCCTTCTTCTGATTCCATCAGTGTTTGTGAGAAGGTCTGCCATGCTTGGGGACACAGCCCGTTACCGAAAGACAAGGGTGACTGAGGCAGAAGGGTGGAATGTTTGTGCACAGAGCTAAGAATGATGCTGACCCACAAATTTAAAAACGAAAGAAGAGAAAAAACAGTAAGGAAAGAAAAGAATAGAGAAGAGAACAATAGAAAAGAAAAGAAAAAAAAGGAAAAGAAAAGAAAAGAAAAAAGGAAGAAAAGATTCGGATTTTACCTCTACAATATTCACAGAGTCTTGGGTTTGATTTTGAACACACAACCACTTAAAAGAAGCCAAAGTCTCTTTACTGGGCGTGTTCGTATAGGCCGGCCACTCTCATGCTGAGGGGATCAACCAATTTGGGGCTTGAAGTACCCTGTCCTAGGGTTCGAATAAGAACTGCTGCATATCAGACATTTGCATTAACTTTGATTGAAGTAGCTTTGCAAAACAACTGTTACAAGTTAGCAACAGAATAATGTCATTGTTGGGGTTCTCTCAACAAGAAAACTGTCTTAAAGAGTGTCAGCCTGAGGAAGGTTGAGAACTACTCTGTAGAAATAAGTCACACCTGGGTGAATCATGCTCGATAGCTGATCCCGATCAGACCTTAGTGTTAAATTAACCTTCAGGACCTTCATGCAGAGTCCACAGTTGAAAATACCAATGTTCTTTATTACTCCCAAGCTATCTCCAACCTCAGGGAATTCTCTACCCGGGCAGCTAGACAGAGATCTCTCTCCAAGGCTTCCTCACCCCATGTTCTCCTCTTAGTTCTCCTGCTGTTCCTGCTCCCTAGCTTCTTCTTGCTGGTTCTCTGCTGTCTGTCTGTCTCCTTTTTCCCGCTCTCTTGCCCGAGATGCTTTTTATTCCAAGTCCTCCACGTCTCCACCCAGCCTTCCAATATACAAATCAATGGAGCCTAACCTTCACCTGCCTTAAGGCTAAAGAATGTCCTATTCCTGTGGAGAGCTGGATAGGCACTCCTTTCTTTACTGCTAGGCAGTGAATCCTACACTGCCTTCAAGGACAGCTTACTGGAACATTATCCACGACTGAAATCTCCCACAACGCCTTAGTGATTCTGAAGAGTTGGTATACTGTGGGTCCTGAATCAAATATGATAGGGTCACCTCGTACATGTAAACAGCCACTTTGGCCATTTTTCTGTAGGACTCCCTTAGCTATGAACAGATGTCAATGTTCATCCCAACCCAACACTGAACCCCTCAGGATGTGGTGTTCATTTCTGACTTTGTCATGGAACTCTAGAAATGCCACACCTTGTTTCCACCATGGAATACACTCTTTCGGGCAAACCTACTGTGTTTCCCTGAGACACAGTCATGCGAAGGGCTTCAAAAGCATCTCCAGTCCCCTGTGAAGCTACGGGCCAGCCTCCAGACCAGCTTGAGACAGATGCAGAAACTATCAACTGGGGCGCATGCGCCACCGTGTGGCTGCAGACTGCCACTGCGGAGACAGGCAACGTCCACAGAGTTTCTTTCATGGTTGTTCTCTGAACCCTTCTGCCCCAGCCGTGAGCAAAAATGCTCACGGCTGGGGCAGAAGGGTTCAGAGAATTCATTCAAGGACCTTTCTGGCCCCGTGGTGAGCCTCTTCTCGCTGCCCTGAGGACCTCCCTTCTTCTGACCATGCTCACTCGCACCCTCACCAGCGTGTCCTGATCCTCCTGCTGAGCCCCAGGCTCCTCTTTCTAAAATTCCATGAACCCCTTCCTGTTCTATCCGTGGTACTTTCTGCTTACGATGACTTGTGTCTCATTCTACTCTTTGCATTTTTCCACAGGGCCAGATCCAGGAGCCCTCCACCATTACGGGTCAATATCAGCTTTTTAACTTACAGGAGCTGGTCTCTGCAGGGGTCACCAATGTGGATGTTGGAACTTCTGGAAAGGTAGCCACATAGAGCAGCTAGCATCTAGATGCTGAGTACTGAGTCCAGACCCTGTTGGAGCCCAGGGGCCCAACCGGGACGCCGCTCCCCCTCAGAGACTCAGAGACGGGATATCGATGCACATAGCACTAGGATTTAATCCACTGCACTGGGACCGTTCCTACACGCAGGATAGGAGGGGCCCCGAGGAGCAAATTGCCAGCCTTTTCGTTGACAGCTCAAACGGTTGCTAGGCACGAACCGAGTTGGTACAAGTTAATTGGTTTCCAAATTCTTTTCCCATTTTGATAGGTTAGGGCCAATTAACCTTTAAACTCATCGGTGTTGGCAGATAGCAAGGTTGTGGGCTCCTAGATTATGTAAATTTTAGGGTCTCTGTCTATGTGGGTGGGGGGGAAGATCCTTAGCCCGAGGCCATGGGCTGTCTACCTGGGGAACCTCTTTTAGCCCAAGGCCGTCTTGTTGGTCTCAGAAAGAGTTTTGCTTTAACTCTGGGAACTGTTTTGGTTCACTGTGCTTCTGGCTTGGGCCGACACAATTATGGTGCTCTTAGATGCCTAACTAAAGTTTAGCTGCTTCCTTTCAGCCCCTGCAAGGTCACACAGGCATCATGAACACTTGGAGGTTATCTGGCAGACAATAATTCTCCCAATGGATGCCAGCACATCTCCTTCTTCTGATTCCATCAGTGTTTGTGAGAAGGTCTGCCATGCTTGGGGACACAGCCCGTTACCGAAAGACAAGGGTGACTGAGGCAGAAGGGTGGAATGTTTGTGCACAGAGCTAAGAATGATGCTGACCCACAAATTTAAAAACGAAAGAAGAGAAAAAACAGTAAGGAAAGAAAAGAATAGAGAAGAGAACAATAGAAAAGAAAAGAAAAAAAAGGAAAAGAAAAGAAAAGAAAAAAGGAAGAAAAGATTCGGATTTTACCTCTACAATATTCACAGAGTCTTGGGTTTGATTTTGAACACACAACCACTTAAAAGAAGCCAAAGTCTCTTTACTGGGCGTGTTCGTATAGGCCGGCCACTCTCATGCTGAGGGGATCAACCAATTTGGGGCTTGAAGTACCCTGTCCTAGGGTTCGAATAAGAACTGCTGCATATCAGACATTTGCATTAACTTTGATTGAAGTAGCTTTGCAAAACAACTGTTACAAGTTAGCAACAGAATAATGTCATTGTTGGGGTTCTCTCAACAAGAAAACTGTCTTAAAGAGTGTCAGCCTGAGGAAGGTTGAGAACTACTCTGTAGAAATAAGTCACACCTGGGTGAATCATGCTCGATAGCTGATCCCGATCAGACCTTAGTGTTAAATTAACCTTCAGGACCTTCATGCAGAGTCCACAGTTGAAAATACCAATGTTCTTTATTACTCCCAAGCTATCTCCAACCTCAGGGAATTCTCTACCCGGGCAGCTAGACAGAGATCTCTCTCCAAGGCTTCCTCACCCCATGTTCTCCTCTTAGTTCTCCTGCTGTTCCTGCTCCCTAGCTTCTTCTTGCTGGTTCTCTGCTGTCTGTCTGTCTCCTTTTTCCCGCTCTCTTGCCCGAGATGCTTTTTATTCCAAGTCCTCCACGTCTCCACCCAGCCTTCCAATATACAAATCAATGGAGCCTAACCTTCACCTGCCTTAAGGCTAAAGAATGTCCTATTCCTGTGGAGAGCTGGATAGGCACTCCTTTCTTTACTGCTAGGCAGTGAATCCTACACTGCCTTCAAGGACAGCTTACTGGAACATTATCCACGACTGAAATCTCCCACAACGCCTTAGTGATTCTGAAGAGTTGGTATACTGTGGGTCCTGAATCAAATATGATAGGGTCACCTCGTACATGTAAACAGCCACTTTGGCCATTTTTCTGTAGGACTCCCTTAGCTATGAACAGATGTCAATGTTCATCCCAACCCAACACTGAACCCCTCAGGATGTGGTGTTCATTTCTGACTTTGTCATGGAACTCTAGAAATGCCACACCTTGTTTCCACCATGGAATACACTCTTTCGGGCAAACCTACTGTGTTTCCCTGAGACACAGTCATGCGAAGGGCTTCAAAAGCATCTCCAGTCCCCTGTGAAGCTACGGGCCAGCCTCCAGACCAGCTTGAGACAGATGCAGAAACTATCAACTGGGGCGCATGCGCCACCGTGTGGCTGCAGACTGCCACTGCGGAGACAGGCAACGTCCACAGAGTTTCTTTCATGGTTGTTCTCTGAACCCTTCTGCCCCAGCCGTGAGCAAAAATGCTCACGGCTGGGGCAGAAGGGTTCAGAGAATTCATTCAAGGACCTTTCTGGCCCCGTGGTGAGCCTCTTCTCGCTGCCCTGAGGACCTCCCTTCTTCTGACCATGCTCACTCGCACCCTCACCAGCGTGTCCTGATCCTCCTGCTGAGCCCCAGGCTCCTCTTTCTAAAATTCCATGAACCCCTTCCTGTTCTATCCGTGGTACTTTCTGCTTACGATGACTTGTGTCTCATTCTACTCTTTGCATTTTTCCACAGGGCCAGATCCAGGAGCCCTCCACCATTACGGGTCAATATCAGCTTTTTAACTTACAGGAGCTGGTCTCTGCAGGGGTCACCAATGTGGATGTTGGAACTTCTGGAAAGGTAGCCACATAGAGCAGCTAGCATCTAGATGCTGAGTACTGAGTCCAGACCCTGTTGGAGCCCAGGGGCCCAACCGGGACGCCGCTCCCCCTCAGAGACTCAGAGACGGGATATCGATGCACATAGCACTAGGATTTAATCCACTGCACTGGGACCGTTCCTACACGCAGGATAGGAGGGGCCCCGAGGAGCAAATTGCCAGCCTTTTCGTTGACAGCTCAAACGGTTGCTAGGCACGAACCGAGTTGGTACAAGTTAATTGGTTTCCAAATTCTTTTCCCATTTTGATAGGTTAGGGCCAATTAACCTTTAAACTCATCGGTGTTGGCAGATAGCAAGGTTGTGGGCTCCTAGATTATGTAAATTTTAGGGTCTCTGTCTATGTGGGTGGGGGGGAAGATCCTTAGCCCGAGGCCATGGGCTGTCTACCTGGGGAACCTCTTTTAGCCCAAGGCCGTCTTGTTGGTCTCAGAAAGAGTTTTGCTTTAACTCTGGGAACTGTTTTGGTTCACTGTGCTTCTGGCTTGGGCCGACACAATTATGGTGCTCTTAGATGCCTAACTAAAGTTTAGCTGCTTCCTTTCAGCCCCTGCAAGGTCACACAGGCATCATGAACACTTGGAGGTTATCTGGCAGACAATAATTCTCCCAATGGATGCCAGCACATCTCCTTCTTCTGATTCCATCAGTGTTTGTGAGAAGGTCTGCCATGCTTGGGGACACAGCCCGTTACCGAAAGACAAGGGTGACTGAGGCAGAAGGGTGGAATGTTTGTGCACAGAGCTAAGAATGATGCTGACCCACAAATTTAAAAACGAAAGAAGAGAAAAAACAGTAAGGAAAGAAAAGAATAGAGAAGAGAACAATAGAAAAGAAAAGAAAAAAAAGGAAAAGAAAAGAAAAGAAAAAAGGAAGAAAAGATTCGGATTTTACCTCTACAATATTCACAGAGTCTTGGGTTTGATTTTGAACACACAACCACTTAAAAGAAGCCAAAGTCTCTTTACTGGGCGTGTTCGTATAGGCCGGCCACTCTCATGCTGAGGGGATCAACCAATTTGGGGCTTGAAGTACCCTGTCCTAGGGTTCGAATAAGAACTGCTGCATATCAGACATTTGCATTAACTTTGATTGAAGTAGCTTTGCAAAACAACTGTTACAAGTTAGCAACAGAATAATGTCATTGTTGGGGTTCTCTCAACAAGAAAACTGTCTTAAAGAGTGTCAGCCTGAGGAAGGTTGAGAACTACTCTGTAGAAAGAAGTCACACCTGGGTGAATCATGCTCGATAGCTGATCCCGATCAGACCTTAGTGTTAAATTAACCTTCAGGACCTTCATGCAGAGTCCACAGTTGAAAATACCAATGTTCTTTATTACTCCCAAGCTATCTCCAACCTCAGGGAATTCTCTACCCGGGCAGCTAGACAGAGATCTCTCTCCAAGGCTTCCTCACCCCATGTTCTCCTCTTAGTTCTCCTGCTGTTCCTGCTCCCTAGCTTCTTCTTGCTGGTTCTCTGCTGTCTGTCTGTCTCCTTTTTCCCGCTCTCTTGCCCGAGATGCTTTTTATTCCAAGTCCTCCACGTCTCCACCCAGCCTTCCAATATACAAATCAATGGAGCCTAACCTTCACCTGCCTTAAGGCTAAAGAATGTCCTATTCCTGTGGAGAGCTGGATAGGCACTCCTTTCTTTACTGCTAGGCAGTGAATCCTACACTGCCTTCAAGGACAGCTTACTGGAACATTATCCACGACTGAAATCTCCCACAACGCCTTAGTGATTCTGAAGAGTTGGTATACTGTGGGTCCTGAATCAAATATGATAGGGTCACCTCGTACATGTAAACAGCCACTTTGGCCATTTTTCTGTAGGACTCCCTTAGCTATGAACAGATGTCAATGTTCATCCCAACCCAACACTGAACCCCTCAGGATGTGGTGTTCATTTCTGACTTTGTCATGGAACTCTAGAAATGCCACACCTTGTTTCCACCATGGAATACACTCTTTCGGGCAAACCTACTGTGTTTCCCTGAGACACAGTCATGCGAAGGGCTTCAAAAGCATCTCCAGTCCCCTGTGAAGCTACGGGCCAGCCTCCAGACCAGCTTGAGACAGATGCAGAAACTATCAACTGGGGCGCATGCGCCACCGTGTGGCTGCAGACTGCCACTGCGGAGACAGGCAACGTCCACAGAGTTTCTTTCATGGTTGTTCTCTGAACCCTTCTGCCCCAGCCGTGAGCAAAAATGCTCACGGCTGGGGCAGAAGGGTTCAGAGAATTCATTCAAGGACCTTTCTGGCCCCGTGGTGAGCCTCTTCTCGCTGCCCTGAGGACCTCCCTTCTTCTGACCATGCTCACTCGCACCCTCACCAGCGTGTCCTGATCCTCCTGCTGAGCCCCAGGCTCCTCTTTCTAAAATTCCATGAACCCCTTCCTGTTCTATCCGTGGTACTTTCTGCTTACGATGACTTGTGTCTCATTCTACTCTTTGCATTTTTCCACAGGGCCAGATCCAGGAGCCCTCCACCATTACGGGTCAATATCAGCTTTTTAACTTACAGGAGCTGGTCTCTGCAGGGGTCACCAATGTGGATGTTGGAACTTCTGGAAAGGTAGCCACATAGAGCAGCTAGCATCTAGATGCTGAGTACTGAGTCCAGACCCTGTTGGAGCCCAGGGGCCCAACCGGGACGCCGCTCCCCCTCAGAGACTCAGAGACGGGATATCGATGCACATAGCACTAGGATTTAATCCACTGCACTGGGACCGTTCCTACACGCAGGATAGGAGGGGCCCCGAGGAGCAAATTGCCAGCCTTTTCGTTGACAGCTCAAACGGTTGCTAGGCACGAACCGAGTTGGTACAAGTTAATTGGTTTCCAAATTCTTTTCCCATTTTGATAGGTTAGGGCCAATTAACCTTTAAACTCATCGGTGTTGGCAGATAGCAAGGTTGTGGGCTCCTAGATTATGTAAATTTTAGGGTCTCTGTCTATGTGGGTGGGGGGGAAGATCCTTAGCCCGAGGCCATGGGCTGTCTACCTGGGGAACCTCTTTTAGCCCAAGGCCGTCTTGTTGGTCTCAGAAAGAGTTTTGCTTTAACTCTGGGAACTGTTTTGGTTCACTGTGCTTCTGGCTTGGGCCGACACAATTATGGTGCTCTTAGATGCCTAACTAAAGTTTAGCTGCTTCCTTTCAGCCCCTGCAAGGTCACACAGGCATCATGAACACTTGGAGGTTATCTGGCAGACAATAATTCTCCCAATGGATGCCAGCACATCTCCTTCTTCTGATTCCATCAGTGTTTGTGAGAAGGTCTGCCATGCTTGGGGACACAGCCCGTTACCGAAAGACAAGGGTGACTGAGGCAGAAGGGTGGAATGTTTGTGCACAGAGCTAAGAATGATGCTGACCCACAAATTTAAAAACGAAAGAAGAGAAAAAACAGTAAGGAAAGAAAAGAATAGAGAAGAGAACAATAGAAAAGAAAAGAAAAAAAAGGAAAAGAAAAGAAAAGAAAAAAGGAAGAAAAGATTCGGATTTTACCTCTACAATATTCACAGAGTCTTGGGTTTGATTTTGAACACACAACCACTTAAAAGAAGCCAAAGTCTCTTTACTGGGCGTGTTCGTATAGGCCGGCCACTCTCATGCTGAGGGGATCAACCAATTTGGGGCTTGAAGTACCCTGTCCTAGGGTTCGAATAAGAACTGCTGCATATCAGACATTTGCATTAACTTTGATTGAAGTAGCTTTGCAAAACAACTGTTACAAGTTAGCAACAGAATAATGTCATTGTTGGGGTTCTCTCAACAAGAAAACTGTCTTATTAAAAGAGTGTCAGCCTGAGGAAGGTTGAGAACTACTCTGTAGAAAGAAGTCACACCTGGGTGAATCATGCTCGATAGCTGATCCCGATCAGACCTTAGTGTTAAATTAACCTTCAGGACCTTCATGCAGAGTCCACAGTTGAAAATACCAATGTTCTTTATTACTCCCAAGCTATCTCCAACCTCAGGGAATTCTCTACCCGGGCAGCTAGACAGAGATCTCTCTCCAAGGCTTCCTCACCCCATGTTCTCCTCTTAGTTCTCCTGCTGTTCCTGCTCCCTAGCTTCTTCTTGCTGGTTCTCTGCTGTCTGTCTGTCTCCTTTTTCCCGCTCTCTTGCCCGAGATGCTTTTTATTCCAAGTCCTCCACGTCTCCACCCAGCCTTCCAATATACAAATCAATGGAGCCTAACCTTCACCTGCCTTAAGGCTAAAGAATGTCCTATTCCTGTGGAGAGCTGGATAGGCACTCCTTTCTTTACTGCTAGGCAGTGAATCCTACACTGCCTTCAAGGACAGCTTACTGGAACATTATCCACGACTGAAATCTCCCACAACGCCTTAGTGATTCTGAAGAGTTGGTATACTGTGGGTCCTGAATCAAATATGATAGGGTCACCTCGTACATGTAAACAGCCACTTTGGCCATTTTTCTGTAGGACTCCCTTAGCTATGAACAGATGTCAATGTTCATCCCAACCCAACACTGAACCCCTCAGGATGTGGTGTTCATTTCTGACTTTGTCATGGAACTCTAGAAATGCCACACCTTGTTTCCACCATGGAATACACTCTTTCGGGCAAACCTACTGTGTTTCCCTGAGACACAGTCATGCGAAGGGCTTCAAAAGCATCTCCAGTCCCCTGTGAAGCTACGGGCCAGCCTCCAGACCAGCTTGAGACAGATGCAGAAACTATCAACTGGGGCGCATGCGCCACCGTGTGGCTGCAGACTGCCACTGCGGAGACAGGCAACGTCCACAGAGTTTCTTTCGTGGTTGTTCTCTGAACCCTTCTGCCCCAGCCGTGAGCAAAAATGCTCACGGCTGGGGCAGAAGGGTTCAGAGAATTCATTCAAGGACCTTTCTGGCCCCGTGGTGAGCCTCTTCTCGCTGCCCTGAGGACCTCCCTTCTTCTGACCATGCTCACTCGCACCCTCACCAGCGTGTCCTGATCCTCCTGCTGAGCCCCAGGCTCCTCTTTCTAAAATTCCATGAACCCCTTCCTGTTCTATCCGTGGTACTTTCTGCTTACGATGACTTGTGTCTCATTCTACTCTTTGCATTTTTCCACAGGGCCAGATCCAGGAGCCCTCCACCATTACGGGTCAATATCAGCTTTTTAACTTACAGGAGCTGGTCTCTGCAGGGGTCACCAATGTGGATGTTGGAACTTCTGGAAAGGTAGCCACATAGAGCAGCTAGCATCTAGATGCTGAGTACTGAGTCCAGACCCTGTTGGAGCCCAGGGGCCCAACCGGGACGCCGCTCCCCCTCAGAGACTCAGAGACGGGATATCGATGCACATAGCACTAGGATTTAATCCACTGCACTGGGACCGTTCCTACACGCAGGATAGGAGGGGCCCCGAGGAGCAAATTGCCAGCCTTTTCGTTGACAGCTCAAACGGTTGCTAGGCACGAACCGAGTTGGTACAAGTTAATTGGTTTCCAAATTCTTTTCCCATTTTGATAGGTTAGGGCCAATTAACCTTTAAACTCATCGGTGTTGGCAGATAGCAAGGTTGTGGGCTCCTAGATTATGTAAATTTTAGGGTCTCTGTCTATGTGGGTGGGGGGGAAGATCCTTAGCCCGAGGCCATGGGCTGTCTACCTGGGGAACCTCTTTTAGCCCAAGGCCGTCTTGTTGGTCTCAGAAAGAGTTTTGCTTTAACTCTGGGAACTGTTTTGGTTCACTGTGCTTCTGGCTTGGGCCGACACAATTATGGTGCTCTTAGATGCCTAACTAAAGTTTAGCTGCTTCCTTTCAGCCCCTGCAAGGTCACACAGGCATCATGAACACTTGGAGGTTATCTGGCAGACAATAATTCTCCCAATGGATGCCAGCACATCTCCTTCTTCTGATTCCATCAGTGTTTGTGAGAAGGTCTGCCATGCTTGGGGACACAGCCCGTTACCGAAAGACAAGGGTGACTGAGGCAGAAGGGTGGAATGTTTGTGCACAGAGCTAAGAATGATGCTGACCCACAAATTTAAAAACGAAAGAAGAGAAAAAACAGTAAGGAAAGAAAAGAATAGAGAAGAGAACAATAGAAAAGAAAAGAAAAAAAAGGAAAAGAAAAGAAAAGAAAAAAGGAAGAAAAGATTCGGATTTTACCTCTACAATATTCACAGAGTCTTGGGTTTGATTTTGAACACACAACCACTTAAAAGAAGCCAAAGTCTCTTTACTGGGCGTGTTCGTATAGGCCGGCCACTCTCATGCTGAGGGGATCAACCAATTTGGGGCTTGAAGTACCCTGTCCTAGGGTTCGAATAAGAACTGCTGCATATCAGACATTTGCATTAACTTTGATTGAAGTAGCTTTGCAAAACAACTGTTACAAGTTAGCAACAGAATAATGTCATTGTTGGGGTTCTCTCAACAAGAAAACTGTCTTTATTAAAGAGTGTCAGCCTGAGGAAGGTTGAGAACTACTCTGTAGAAAGAAGTCACACCTGGGTGAATCATGCTCGATAGCTGATCCCGATCAGACCTTAGTGTTAAATTAACCTTCAGGACCTTCATGCAGAGTCCACAGTTGAAAATACCAATGTTCTTTATTACTCCCAAGCTATCTCCAACCTCAGGGAATTCTCTACCCGGGCAGCTAGACAGAGATCTCTCTCCAAGGCTTCCTCACCCCATGTTCTCCTCTTAGTTCTCCTGCTGTTCCTGCTCCCTAGCTTCTTCTTGCTGGTTCTCTGCTGTCTGTCTGTCTCCTTTTTCCCGCTCTCTTGCCCGAGATGCTTTTTATTCCAAGTCCTCCACGTCTCCACCCAGCCTTTCCAATATACAAATCAATGGAGCCTAACCTTCACCTGCCTTAAGGCTAAAGAATGTCCTATTCCTGTGGAGAGCTGGATAGGCACTCCTTTCTTTACTGCTAGGCAGTGAATCCTACACTGCCTTCAAGGACAGCTTACTGGAACATTATCCACGACTGAAATCTCCCACAACGCCTTAGTGATTCTGAAGAGTTGGTATACTGTGGGTCCTGAATCAAATATGATAGGGTCACCTCGTACATGTAAACAGCCACTTTGGCCATTTTTCTGTAGGACTCCCTTAGCTATGAACAGATGTCAATGTTCATCCCAACCCAACACTGAACCCCTCAGGATGTGGTGTTCATTTCTGACTTTGTCATGGAACTCTAGAAATGCCACACCTTGTTTCCACCATGGAATACACTCTTTCGGGCAAACCTACTGTGTTTCCCTGAGACACAGTCATGCGAAGGGCTTCAAAAGCATCTCCAGTCCCCTGTGAAGCTACGGGCCAGCCTCCAGACCAGCTTGAGACAGATGCAGAAACTATCAACTGGGGCGCATGCGCCACCGTGTGGCTGCAGACTGCCACTGCGGAGACAGGCAACGTCCACAGAGTTTCTTTCGTGGTTGTTCTCTGAACCCTTCTGCCCCAGCCGTGAGCAAAAATGCTCACGGCTGGGGCAGAAGGGTTCAGAGAATTCATTCAAGGACCTTTCTGGCCCCGTGGTGAGCCTCTTCTCGCTGCCCTGAGGACCTCCCTTCTTCTGACCATGCTCACTCGCACCCTCACCAGCGTGTCCTGATCCTCCTGCTGAGCCCCAGGCTCCTCTTTCTAAAATTCCATGAACCCCTTCCTGTTCTATCCGTGGTACTTTCTGCTTACGATGACTTGTGTCTCATTCTACTCTTTGCATTTTTCCACAGGGCCAGATCCAGGAGCCCTCCACCATTACGGGTCAATATCAGCTTTTTAACTTACAGGAGCTGGTCTCTGCAGGGGTCACCAATGTGGATGTTGGAACTTCTGGAAAGGTAGCCACATAGAGCAGCTAGCATCTAGATGCTGAGTACTGAGTCCAGACCCTGTTGGAGCCCAGGGGCCCAACCGGGACGCCGCTCCCCCTCAGAGACTCAGAGACGGGATATCGATGCACATAGCACTAGGATTTAATCCACTGCACTGGGACCGTTCCTACACGCAGGATAGGAGGGGCCCCGAGGAGCAAATTGCCAGCCTTTTCGTTGACAGCTCAAACGGTTGCTAGGCACGAACCGAGTTGGTACAAGTTAATTGGTTTCCAAATTCTTTTCCCATTTTGATAGGTTAGGGCCAATTAACCTTTAAACTCATCGGTGTTGGCAGATAGCAAGGTTGTGGGCTCCTAGATTATGTAAATTTTAGGGTCTCTGTCTATGTGGGTGGGGGGGAAGATCCTTAGCCCGAGGCCATGGGCTGTCTACCTGGGGAACCTCTTTTAGCCCAAGGCCGTCTTGTTGGTCTCAGAAAGAGTTTTGCTTTAACTCTGGGAACTGTTTTGGTTCACTGTGCTTCTGGCTTGGGCCGACACAATTATGGTGCTCTTAGATGCCTAACTAAAGTTTAGCTGCTTCCTTTCAGCCCCTGCAAGGTCACACAGGCATCATGAACACTTGGAGGTTATCTGGCAGACAATAATTCTCCCAATGGATGCCAGCACATCTCCTTCTTCTGATTCCATCAGTGTTTGTGAGAAGGTCTGCCATGCTTGGGGACACAGCCCGTTACCGAAAGACAAGGGTGACTGAGGCAGAAGGGTGGAATGTTTGTGCACAGAGCTAAGAATGATGCTGACCCACAAATTTAAAAACGAAAGAAGAGAAAAAACAGTAAGGAAAGAAAAGAATAGAGAAGAGAACAATAGAAAAGAAAAGAAAAAAAAGGAAAAGAAAAGAAAAGAAAAAAGGAAGAAAAGATTCGGATTTTACCTCTACAATATTCACAGAGTCTTGGGTTTGATTTTGAACACACAACCACTTAAAAGAAGCCAAAGTCTCTTTACTGGGCGTGTTCGTATAGGCCGGCCACTCTCATGCTGAGGGGATCAACCAATTTGGGGCTTGAAGTACCCTGTCCTAGGGTTCGAATAAGAACTGCTGCATATCAGACATTTGCATTAACTTTGATTGAAGTAGCTTTGCAAAACAACTGTTACAAGTTAGCAACAGAATAATGTCATTGTTGGGGTTCTCTCAACAAGAAAACTGTCTTTATTAAAGAGTGTCAGCCTGAGGAAGGTTGAGAACTACTCTGTAGAAAGAAGTCACACCTGGGTGAATCATGCTCGATAGCTGATCCCGATCAGACCTTAGTGTTAAATTAACCTTCAGGACCTTCATGCAGAGTCCACAGTTGAAAATACCAATGTTCTTTATTACTCCCAAGCTATCTCCAACCTCAGGGAATTCTCTACCCGGGCAGCTAGACAGAGATCTCTCTCCAAGGCTTCCTCACCCCATGTTCTCCTCTTAGTTCTCCCTGCTGTTCCTGCTCCCTAGCTTCTTCTTGCTGGTTCTCTGCTGTCTGTCTGTCTCCTTTTTCCCGCTCTCTTGCCCGAGATGCTTTTTATTCCAAGTCCTCCACGTCTCCACCCAGCCTTCCAATATACAAATCAATGGAGCCTAACCTTCACCTGCCTTAAGGCTAAAGAATGTCCTATTCCTGTGGAGAGCTGGATAGGCACTCCTTTCTTTACTGCTAGGCAGTGAATCCTACACTGCCTTCAAGGACAGCTTACTGGAACATTATCCACGACTGAAATCTCCCACAACGCCTTAGTGATTCTGAAGAGTTGGTATACTGTGGGTCCTGAATCAAATATGATAGGGTCACCTCGTACATGTAAACAGCCACTTTGGCCATTTTTCTGTAGGACTCCCTTAGCTATGAACAGATGTCAATGTTCATCCCAACCCAACACTGAACCCCTCAGGATGTGGTGTTCATTTCTGACTTTGTCATGGAACTCTAGAAATGCCACACCTTGTTTCCACCATGGAATACACTCTTTCGGGCAAACCTACTGTGTTTCCCTGAGACACAGTCATGCGAAGGGCTTCAAAAGCATCTCCAGTCCCCTGTGAAGCTACGGGCCAGCCTCCAGACCAGCTTGAGACAGATGCAGAAACTATCAACTGGGGCGCATGCGCCACCGTGTGGCTGCAGACTGCCACTGCGGAGACAGGCAACGTCCACAGAGTTTCTTTCGTGGTTGTTCTCTGAACCCTTCTGCCCCAGCCGTGAGCAAAAATGCTCACGGCTGGGGCAGAAGGGTTCAGAGAATTCATTCAAGGACCTTTCTGGCCCCGTGGTGAGCCTCTTCTCGCTGCCCTGAGGACCTCCCTTCTTCTGACCATGCTCACTCGCACCCTCACCAGCGTGTCCTGATCCTCCTGCTGAGCCCCAGGCTCCTCTTTCTAAAATTCCATGAACCCCTTCCTGTTCTATCCGTGGTACTTTCTGCTTACGATGACTTGTGTCTCATTCTACTCTTTGCATTTTTCCACAGGGCCAGATCCAGGAGCCCTCCACCATTACGGGTCAATATCAGCTTTTTAACTTACAGGAGCTGGTCTCTGCAGGGGTCACCAATGTGGATGTTGGAACTTCTGGAAAGGTAGCCACATAGAGCAGCTAGCATCTAGATGCTGAGTACTGAGTCCAGACCCTGTTGGAGCCCAGGGGCCCAACCGGGACGCCGCTCCCCCTCAGAGACTCAGAGACGGGATATCGATGCACATAGCACTAGGATTTAATCCACTGCACTGGGACCGTTCCTACACGCAGGATAGGAGGGGCCCCGAGGAGCAAATTGCCAGCCTTTTCGTTGACAGCTCAAACGGTTGCTAGGCACGAACCGAGTTGGTACAAGTTAATTGGTTTCCAAATTCTTTTCCCATTTTGATAGGTTAGGGCCAATTAACCTTTAAACTCATCGGTGTTGGCAGATAGCAAGGTTGTGGGCTCCTAGATTATGTAAATTTTAGGGTCTCTGTCTATGTGGGTGGGGGGGAAGATCCTTAGCCCGAGGCCATGGGCTGTCTACCTGGGGAACCTCTTTTAGCCCAAGGCCGTCTTGTTGGTCTCAGAAAGAGTTTTGCTTTAACTCTGGGAACTGTTTTGGTTCACTGTGCTTCTGGCTTGGGCCGACACAATTATGGTGCTCTTAGATGCCTAACTAAAGTTTAGCTGCTTCCTTTCAGCCCCTGCAAGGTCACACAGGCATCATGAACACTTGGAGGTTATCTGGCAGACAATAATTCTCCCAATGGATGCCAGCACATCTCCTTCTTCTGATTCCATCAGTGTTTGTGAGAAGGTCTGCCATGCTTGGGGACACAGCCCGTTACCGAAAGACAAGGGTGACTGAGGCAGAAGGGTGGAATGTTTGTGCACAGAGCTAAGAATGATGCTGACCCACAAATTTAAAAACGAAAGAAGAGAAAAAACAGTAAGGAAAGAAAAGAATAGAGAAGAGAACAATAGAAAAGAAAAGAAAAAAAAGGAAAAGAAAAGAAAAGAAAAAAGGAAGAAAAGATTCGGATTTTACCTCTACAATATTCACAGAGTCTTGGGTTTGATTTTGAACACACAACCACTTAAAAGAAGCCAAAGTCTCTTTACTGGGCGTGTTCGTATAGGCCGGCCACTCTCATGCTGAGGGGATCAACCAATTTGGGGCTTGAAGTACCCTGTCCTAGGGTTCGAATAAGAACTGCTGCATATCAGACATTTGCATTAACTTTGATTGAAGTAGCTTTGCAAAACAACTGTTACAAGTTAGCAACAGAATAATGTCATTGTTGGGGTTCTCTCAACAAGAAAACTGTCTTTATTAAAGAGTGTCAGCCTGAGGAAGGTTGAGAACTACTCTGTAGAAAGAAGTCACACCTGGGTGAATCATGCTCGATAGCTGATCCCGATCAGACCTTAGTGTTAAATTAACCTTCAGGACCTTCATGCAGAGTCCACAGTTGAAAATACCAATGTTCTTTATTACTCCCAAGCTATCTCCAACCTCAGGGAATTCTCTACCCGGGCAGCTAGACAGAGATCTCTCTCCAAGGCTTCCTCACCCCATGTTCTCCTCTTAGTTCTCCTGCTGTTCCTGCTCCCTAGCTTCTTCTTGCTGGTTCTCTGCTGTCTGTCTGTCTCCTTTTTCCCGCTCTCTTGCCCGAGATGCTTTTTATTCCAAGTCCTCCACGTCTCCACCCAGCCTTCCAATATACAAATCAATGGAGCCTAACCTTCACCTGCCTTAAGGCTAAAGAATGTCCTATTCCTGTGGAGAGCTGGATAGGCACTCCTTTCTTTACTGCTAGGCAGTGAATCCTACACTGCCTTCAAGGACAGCTTACTGGAACATTATCCACGACTGAAATCTCCCACAACGCCTTAGTGATTCTGAAGAGTTGGTATACTGTGGGTCCTGAATCAAATATGATAGGGTCACCTCGTACATGTAAACAGCCACTTTTGGCCATTTTTCTGTAGGACTCCCTTAGCTATGAACAGATGTCAATGTTCATCCCAACCCAACACTGAACCCCTCAGGATGTGGTGTTCATTTCTGACTTTGTCATGGAACTCTAGAAATGCCACACCTTGTTTCCACCATGGAATACACTCTTTCGGGCAAACCTACTGTGTTTCCCTGAGACACAGTCATGCGAAGGGCTTCAAAAGCATCTCCAGTCCCCTGTGAAGCTACGGGCCAGCCTCCAGACCAGCTTGAGACAGATGCAGAAACTATCAACTGGGGCGCATGCGCCACCGTGTGGCTGCAGACTGCCACTGCGGAGACAGGCAACGTCCACAGAGTTTCTTTCGTGGTTGTTCTCTGAACCCTTCTGCCCCAGCCGTGAGCAAAAATGCTCACGGCTGGGGCAGAAGGGTTCAGAGAATTCATTCAAGGACCTTTCTGGCCCCGTGGTGAGCCTCTTCTCGCTGCCCTGAGGACCTCCCTTCTTCTGACCTATGCTCACTCGCACCCTCACCAGCGTGTCCTGATCCTCCTGCTGAGCCCCAGGCTCCTCTTTCTAAAATTCCATGAACCCCTTCCTGTTCTATCCGTGGTACTTTCTGCTTACGATGACTTGTGTCTCATTCTACTCTTTGCATTTTTCCACAGGGCCAGATCCAGGAGCCCTCCACCATTACGGGTCAATATCAGCTTTTTAACTTACAGGAGCTGGTCTCTGCAGGGGTCACCAATGTGGATGTTGGAACTTCTGGAAAGGTAGCCACATAGAGCAGCTAGCATCTAGATGCTGAGTACTGAGTCCAGACCCTGTTGGAGCCCAGGGGCCCAACCGGGACGCCGCTCCCCCTCAGAGACTCAGAGACGGGATATCGATGCACATAGCACTAGGATTTAATCCACTGCACTGGGACCGTTCCTACACGCAGGATAGGAGGGGCCCCGAGGAGCAAATTGCCAGCCTTTTCGTTGACAGCTCAAACGGTTGCTAGGCACGAACCGAGTTGGTACAAGTTAATTGGTTTCCAAATTCTTTTCCCATTTTGATAGGTTAGGGCCAATTAACCTTTAAACTCATCGGTGTTGGCAGATAGCAAGGTTGTGGGCTCCTAGATTATGTAAATTTTAGGGTCTCTGTCTATGTGGGTGGGGGGGAAGATCCTTAGCCCGAGGCCATGGGCTGTCTACCTGGGGAACCTCTTTTAGCCCAAGGCCGTCTTGTTGGTCTCAGAAAGAGTTTTGCTTTAACTCTGGGAACTGTTTTGGTTCACTGTGCTTCTGGCTTGGGCCGACACAATTATGGTGCTCTTAGATGCCTAACTAAAGTTTAGCTGCTTCCTTTCAGCCCCTGCAAGGTCACACAGGCATCATGAACACTTGGAGGTTATCTGGCAGACAATAATTCTCCCAATGGATGCCAGCACATCTCCTTCTTCTGATTCCATCAGTGTTTGTGAGAAGGTCTGCCATGCTTGGGGACACAGCCCGTTACCGAAAGACAAGGGTGACTGAGGCAGAAGGGTGGAATGTTTGTGCACAGAGCTAAGAATGATGCTGACCCACAAATTTAAAAACGAAAGAAGAGAAAAAACAGTAAGGAAAGAAAAGAATAGAGAAGAGAACAATAGAAAAGAAAAGAAAAAAAAGGAAAAGAAAAGAAAAGAAAAAAGGAAGAAAAGATTCGGATTTTACCTCTACAATATTCACAGAGTCTTGGGTTTGATTTTGAACACACAACCACTTAAAAGAAGCCAAAGTCTCTTTACTGGGCGTGTTCGTATAGGCCGGCCACTCTCATGCTGAGGGGATCAACCAATTTGGGGCTTGAAGTACCCTGTCCTAGGGTTCGAATAAGAACTGCTGCATATCAGACATTTGCATTAACTTTGATTGAAGTAGCTTTGCAAAACAACTGTTACAAGTTAGCAACAGAATAATGTCATTGTTGGGGTTCTCTCAACAAGAAAACTGTCTTTATTAAAGAGTGTCAGCCTGAGGAACGGTTGAGAACTACTCTGTAGAAAGAAGTCACACCTGGGTGAATCATGCTCGATAGCTGATCCCGATCAGACCTTAGTGTTAAATTAACCTTCAGGACCTTCATGCAGAGTCCACAGTTGAAAATACCAATGTTCTTTATTACTCCCAAGCTATCTCCAACCTCAGGGAATTCTCTACCCGGGCAGCTAGACAGAGATCTCTCTCCAAGGCTTCCTCACCCCATGTTCTCCTCTTAGTTCTCCTGCTGTTCCTGCTCCCTAGCTTCTTCTTGCTGGTTCTCTGCTGTCTGTCTGTCTCCTTTTTCCCGCTCTCTTGCCCGAGATGCTTTTTATTCCAAGTCCTCCACGTCTCCACCCAGCCTTCCAATATACAAATCAATGGAGCCTAACCTTCACCTGCCTTAAGGCTAAAGAATGTCCTATTCCTGTGGAGAGCTGGATAGGCACTCCTTTCTTTACTGCTAGGCAGTGAATCCTACACTGCCTTCAAGGACAGCTTACTGGAACATTATCCACGACTGAAATCTCCCACAACGCCTTAGTGATTCTGAAGAGTTGGTATACTGTGGGTCCTGAATCAAATATGATAGGGTCACCTCGTACATGTAAACAGCCACTTTGGCCATTTTTCTGTAGGACTCCCTTAGCTATGAACAGATGTCAATGTTCATCCCAACCCAACACTGAACCCCTCAGGATGTGGTGTTCATTTCTGACTTTGTCATGGAACTCTAGAAATGCCACACCTTGTTTCCACCATGGAATACACTCTTTCGGGCAAACCTACTGTGTTTCCCTGAGACACAGTCATGCGAAGGGCTTCAAAAGCATCTCCAGTCCCCTGTGAAGCTACGGGCCAGCCTCCAGACCAGCTTGAGACAGATGCAGAAACTATCAACTGGGGCGCATGCGCCACCGTGTGGCTGCAGACTGCCACTGCGGAGACAGGCAACGTCCACAGAGTTTCTTTCATGGTTGTTCTCTGAACCCTTCTGCCCCAGCCGTGAGCAAAAATGCTCACGGCTGGGGCAGAAGGGTTCAGAGAATTCATTCAAGGACCTTTCTGGCCCCGTGGTGAGCCTCTTCTCGCTGCCCTGAGGACCTCCCTTCTTCTGACCATGCTCACTCGCACCCTCACCAGCGTGTCCTGATCCTCCTGCTGAGCCCCAGGCTCCTCTTTCTAAAATTCCATGAACCCCTTCCTGTTCTATCCGTGGTACTTTCTGCTTACGATGACTTGTGTCTCATTCTACTCTTTGCATTTTTCCACAGGGCCAGATCCAGGAGCCCTCCACCATTACGGGTCAATATCAGCTTTTTAACTTACAGGAGCTGGTCTCTGCAGGGGTCACCAATGTGGATGTTGGAACTTCTGGAAAGGTAGCCACATAGAGCAGCTAGCATCTAGATGCTGAGTACTGAGTCCAGACCCTGTTGGAGCCCAGGGGCCCAACCGGGACGCCGCTCCCCCTCAGAGACTCAGAGACGGGATATCGATGCACATAGCACTAGGATTTAATCCACTGCACTGGGACCGTTCCTACACGCAGGATAGGAGGGGCCCCGAGGAGCAAATTGCCAGCCTTTTCGTTGACAGCTCAAACGGTTGCTAGGCACGAACCGAGTTGGTACAAGTTAATTGGTTTCCAAATTCTTTTCCCATTTTGATAGGTTAGGGCCAATTAACCTTTAAACTCATCGGTGTTGGCAGATAGCAAGGTTGTGGGCTCCTAGATTATGTAAATTTTAGGGTCTCTGTCTATGTGGGTGGGGGGGAAGATCCTTAGCCCGAGGCCATGGGCTGTCTACCTGGGGAACCTCTTTTAGCCCAAGGCCGTCTTGTTGGTCTCAGAAAGAGTTTTGCTTTAACTCTGGGAACTGTTTTGGTTCACTGTGCTTCTGGCTTGGGCCGACACAATTATGGTGCTCTTAGATGCCTAACTAAAGTTTAGCTGCTTCCTTTCAGCCCCTGCAAGGTCACACAGGCATCATGAACACTTGGAGGTTATCTGGCAGACAATAATTCTCCCAATGGATGCCAGCACATCTCCTTCTTCTGATTCCATCAGTGTTTGTGAGAAGGTCTGCCATGCTTGGGGACACAGCCCGTTACCGAAAGACAAGGGTGACTGAGGCAGAAGGGTGGAATGTTTGTGCACAGAGCTAAGAATGATGCTGACCCACAAATTTAAAAACGAAAGAAGAGAAAAAACAGTAAGGAAAGAAAAGAATAGAGAAGAGAACAATAGAAAAGAAAAGAAAAAAAAGGAAAAGAAAAGAAAAGAAAAAAGGAAGAAAAGATTCGGATTTTACCTCTACAATATTCACAGAGTCTTGGGTTTGATTTTGAACACACAACCACTTAAAAGAAGCCAAAGTCTCTTTACTGGGCGTGTTCGTATAGGCCGGCCACTCTCATGCTGAGGGGATCAACCAATTTGGGGCTTGAAGTACCCTGTCCTAGGGTTCGAATAAGAACTGCTGCATATCAGACATTTGCATTAACTTTGATTGAAGTAGCTTTGCAAAACAACTGTTACAAGTTAGCAACAGAATAATGTCATTGTTGGGGTTCTCTCAACAAGAAAACTGTCTTAAAGAGTGTCAGCCTGAGGAAGGTTGAGAACTACTCTGTAGAAATAAGTCACACCTGGGTGAATCATGCTCGATAGCTGATCCCGATCAGACCTTAGTGTTAAATTAACCTTCAGGACCTTCATGCAGAGTCCACAGTTGAAAATACCAATGTTCTTTATTACTCCCAAGCTATCTCCAACCTCAGGGAATTCTCTACCCGGGCAGCTAGACAGAGATCTCTCTCCAAGGCTTCCTCACCCCATGTTCTCCTCTTAGTTCTCCTGCTGTTCCTGCTCCCTAGCTTCTTCTTGCTGGTTCTCTGCTGTCTGTCTGTCTCCTTTTTCCCGCTCTCTTGCCCGAGATGCTTTTTATTCCAAGTCCTCCACGTCTCCACCCAGCCTTCCAATATACAAATCAATGGATGCCTAACCTTCACCTGCCTTAAGGCTAAAGAATGTCCTATTCCTGTGGAGAGCTGGATAGGCACTCCTTTCTTTACTGCTAGGCAGTGAATCCTACACTGCCTTCAAGGACAGCTTACTGGAACATTATCCACGACTGAAATCTCCCACAACGCCTTAGTGATTCTGAAGAGTTGGTATACTGTGGGTCCTGAATCAAATATGATAGGGTCACCTCGTACATGTAAACAGCCACTTTGGCCATTTTTCTGTAGGACTCCCTTAGCTATGAACAGATGTCAATGTTCATCCCAACCCAACACTGAACCCCTCAGGATGTGGTGTTCATTTCTGACTTTGTCATGGAACTCTAGAAATGCCACACCTTGTTTCCACCATGGAATACACTCTTTCGGGCAAACCTACTGTGTTTCCCTGAGACACAGTCATGCGAAGGGCTTCAAAAGCATCTCCAGTCCCCTGTGAAGCTACGGGCCAGCCTCCAGACCAGCTTGAGACAGATGCAGAAACTATCAACTGGGGCGCATGCGCCACCGTGTGGCTGCAGACTGCCACTGCGGAGACAGGCAACGTCCACAGAGTTTCTTTCATGGTTGTTCTCTGAACCCTTCTGCCCCAGCCGTGAGCAAAAATGCTCACGGCTGGGGCAGAAGGGTTCAGAGAATTCATTCAAGGACCTTTCTGGCCCCGTGGTGAGCCTCTTCTCGCTGCCCTGAGGACCTCCCTTCTTCTGACCATGCTCACTCGCACCCTCACCAGCGTGTCCTGATCCTCCTGCTGAGCCCCAGGCTCCTCTTTCTAAAATTCCATGAACCCCTTCCTGTTCTATCCGTGGTACTTTCTGCTTACGATGACTTGTGTCTCATTCTACTCTTTGCATTTTTCCACAGGGCCAGATCCAGGAGCCCTCCACCATTACGGGTCAATATCAGCTTTTTAACTTACAGGAGCTGGTCTCTGCAGGGGTCACCAATGTGGATGTTGGAACTTCTGGAAAGGTAGCCACATAGAGCAGCTAGCATCTAGATGCTGAGTACTGAGTCCAGACCCTGTTGGAGCCCAGGGGCCCAACCGGGACGCCGCTCCCCCTCAGAGACTCAGAGACGGGATATCGATGCACATAGCACTAGGATTTAATCCACTGCACTGGGACCGTTCCTACACGCAGGATAGGAGGGGCCCCGAGGAGCAAATTGCCAGCCTTTTCGTTGACAGCTCAAACGGTTGCTAGGCACGAACCGAGTTGGTACAAGTTAATTGGTTCCAAATTCTTTTCCCATTTTGATAGGTTAGGGCCAATTAACCTTTAAACTCATCGGTGTTGGCAGATAGCAAGGTTGTGGGCTCCTAGATTATGTAAATTTTAGGGTCTCTGTCTATGTGGGTGGGGGGGAAGATCCTTAGCCCGAGGCCATGGGCTGTCTACCTGGGGAACCTCTTTTAGCCCAAGGCCGTCTTGTTGGTCTCAGAAAGAGTTTTGCTTTAACTCTGGGAACTGTTTTTGGTTCACTGTGCTTCTGGCTTGGGCCGACACAATTATGGTGCTCTTAGATGCCTAACTAAAGTTTAGCTGCTTCCTTTCAGCCCCTGCAAGGTCACACAGGCATCATGAACACTTGGAGGTTATCTGGCAGACAATAATTCTCCCAATGGATGCCAGCACATCTCCTTCTTCTGATTCCATCAGTGTTTGTGAGAAGGTCTGCCATGCTTGGGGACACAGCCCGTTACCGAAAGACAAGGGTGACTGAGGCAGAAGGGTGGAATGTTTGTGCACAGAGCTAAGAATGATGCTGACCCACAAATTTAAAAACGAAAGAAGAGAAAAAACAGTAAGGAAAGAAAAGAATAGAGAAGAGAACAATAGAAAAGAAAAGAAAAAAAAGGAAAAGAAAAGAAAAGAAAAAAGGAAGAAAAGATTCGGATTTTACCTCTACAATATTCACAGAGTCTTGGGTTTGATTTTGAACACACAACCACTTAAAAGAAGCCAAAGTCTCTTTACTTTACTGGGCGTGTTCGTATAGGCCGGCCACTCTCATGCTGAGGGGATCAACCAATTTGGGGCTTGAAGTACCCTGTCCTAGGGTTCGAATAAGAACTGCTGCATATCAGACATTTGCATTAACTTTGATTGAAGTAGCTTTGCAAAACAACTGTTACAAGTTAGCAACAGAATAATGTCATTGTTGGGGTTCTCTCAACAAGAAAACTGTCTTAAAGAGTGTCAGCCTGAGGAAGGTTGAGAACTACTCTGTAGAAATAAGTCACACCTGGGTGAATCATGCTCGATAGCTGATCCCGATCAGACCTTAGTGTTAAATTAACCTTCAGGACCTTCATGCAGAGTCCACAGTTGAAAATACCAATGTTCTTTATTACTCCCAAGCTATCTCCAACCTCAGGGAATTCTCTACCCGGGCAGCTAGACAGAGATCTCTCTCCAAGGCTTCCTCACCCCATGTTCTCCTCTTAGTTCTCCTGCTGTTCCTGCTCCCTAGCTTCTTCTTGCTGGTTCTCTGCTGTCTGTCTGTCTCCTTTTTCCCGCTCTCTTGCCCGAGATGCTTTTTATTCCAAGTCCTCCACGTCTCCACCCAGCCTTCCAATATACAAATCAATGGAGCCTAACCTTCACCTGCCTTAAGGCTAAAGAATGTCCTATTCCTGTGGAGAGCTGGATAGGCACTCCTTTCTTTACTGCTAGGCAGTGAATCCTACACTGCCTTCAAGGACAGCTTACTGGAACATTATCCACGACTGAAATCTCCCACAACGCCTTAGTGATTCTGAAGAGTTGGTATACTGTGGGTCCTGAATCAAATATGATAGGGTCACCTCGTACATGTAAACAGCCACTTTGGCCATTTTTCTGTAGGACTCCCTTAGCTATGAACAGATGTCAATGTTCATCCCAACCCAACACTGAACCCCTCAGGATGTGGTGTTCATTTCTGACTTTGTCATGGAACTCTAGAAATGCCACACCTTGTTTCCACCATGGAATACACTCTTTCGGGCAAACCTACTGTGTTTCCCTGAGACACAGTCATGCGAAGGGCTTCAAAAGCATCTCCAGTCCCCTGTGAAGCTACGGGCCAGCCTCCAGACCAGCTTGAGACAGATGCAGAAACTATCAACTGGGGCGCATGCGCCACCGTGTGGCTGCAGACTGCCACTGCGGAGACAGGCAACGTCCACAGAGTTTCTTTCATGGTTGTTCTCTGAACCCTTCTGCCCCAGCCGTGAGCAAAAATGCTCACGGCTGGGGCAGAAGGGTTCAGAGAATTCATTCAAGGACCTTTCTGGCCCCGTGGTGAGCCTCTTCTCGCTGCCCTGAGGACCTCCCTTCTTCTGACCATGCTCACTCGCACCCTCACCAGCGTGTCCTGATCCTCCTGCTGAGCCCCAGGCTCCTCTTTCTAAAATTCCATGAACCCCTTCCTGTTCTATCCGTGGTACTTTCTGCTTACGATGACTTGTGTCTCATTCTACTCTTTGCATTTTTCCACAGGGCCAGATCCAGGAGCCCTCCACCATTACGGGTCAATATCAGCTTTTTAACTTACAGGAGCTGGTCTCTGCAGGGGTCACCAATGTGGATGTTGGAACTTCTGGAAAGGTAGCCACATAGAGCAGCTAGCATCTAGATGCTGAGTACTGAGTCCAGACCCTGTTGGAGCCCAGGGGCCCAACCGGGACGCCGCTCCCCCTCAGAGACTCAGAGACGGGATATCGATGCACATAGCACTAGGATTTAATCCACTGCACTGGGACCGTTCCTACACGCAGGATAGGAGGGGCCCCGAGGAGCAAATTGCCAGCCTTTTCGTTGACAGCTCAAACGGTTGCTAGGCACGAACCGAGTTGGTACAAGTTAATTGGTTCCCAAATTCTTTTCCCATTTTGATAGGTTAGGGCCAATTAACCTTTAAACTCATCGGTGTTGGCAGATAGCAAGGTTGTGGGCTCCTAGATTATGTAAATTTTAGGGTCTCTGTCTATGTGGGTGGGGGGGAAGATCCTTAGCCCGAGGCCATGGGCTGTCTACCTGGGGAACCTCTTTTAGCCCAAGGCCGTCTTGTTGGTCTCAGAAAGAGTTTTGCTTTAACTCTGGGAACTGTTTTGGTTCACTGTGCTTCTGGCTTGGGCCGACACAATTATGGTGC
Source organism: Cricetomys ansorgei (assembly GCA_026225945.1). Classification (NCBI taxonomy): domain Eukaryota; kingdom Metazoa; phylum Chordata; class Mammalia; order Rodentia; family Nesomyidae; genus Cricetomys; species Cricetomys ansorgei. Next base: position 79,664 of record JAMJFZ010003061.1, read on the forward strand.
TCTTAGATGCCTAACTAAAGTTTAGCTGCTTCCTTTCAGCCCCTGCAAGGTCACACAGGCATCATGAACACTTGGAGGTTATCTGGCAGACAATAATTCTCCCAATGGATGCCAGCACATCTCCTTCTTCTGATTCCATCAGTGTTTGTGAGAAGGTCTGCCATGCTTGGGGACACAGCCCGTTACCGAAAGACAAGGGTGACTGAGGCAGAAGGGTGGAATGTTTGTGCACAGAGCTAAGAATGATGCTGACCCACAAATTTAAAAACGAAAGAAGAGAAAAAACAGTAAGGAAAGAAAAGAATAGAGAAGAGAACAATAGAAAAGAAAAGAAAAAAAAGGAAAAGAAAAGAAAAGAAAAAAGGAAGAAAAGATTCGGATTTTACCTCTACAATATTCACAGAGTCTTGGGTTTGATTTTGAACACACAACCACTTAAAAGAAGCCAAAGTCTCTTTACTGGGCGTGTTCGTATAGGCCGGCCACTCTCATGCTGAGGGGATCAACCAATTTGGGGCTTGAAGTACCCTGTCCTAGGGTTCGAATAAGAACTGCTGCATATCAGACATTTGCATTAACTTTGATTGAAGTAGCTTTGCAAAACAACTGTTACAAGTTAGCAACAGAATAATGTCATTGTTGGGGTTCTCTCAACAAGAAAACTGTCTTAAAGAGTGTCAGCCTGAGGAAGGTTGAGAACTACTCTGTAGAAATAAGTCACACCTGGGTGAATCATGCTCGATAGCTGATCCCGATCAGACCTTAGTGTTAAATTAACCTTCAGGACCTTCATGCAGAGTCCACAGTTGAAAATACCAATGTTCTTTATTACTCCCAAGCTATCTCCAACCTCAGGGAATTCTCTACCCGGGCAGCTAGACAGAGATCTCTCTCCAAGGCTTCCTCACCCCATGTTCTCCTCTTAGTTCTCCTGCTGTTCCTGCTCCCTAGCTTCTTCTTGCTGGTTCTCTGCTGTCTGTCTGTCTCCTTTTTCCCGCTCTCTTGCCCGAGATGCTTTTTATTCCAAGTCCTCCACGTCTCCACCCAGCCTTCCAATATACAAATCAATGGAGCCTAACCTTCACCTGCCTTAAGGCTAAAGAATGTCCTATTCCTGTGGAGAGCTGGATAGGCACTCCTTTCTTTACTGCTAGGCAGTGAATCCTACACTGCCTTCAAGGACAGCTTACTGGAACATTATCCACGACTGAAATCTCCCACAACGCCTTAGTGATTCTGAAGAGTTGGTATACTGTGGGTCCTGAATCAAATATGATAGGGTCACCTCGTACATGTAAACAGCCACTTTGGCCATTTTTCTGTAGGACTCCCTTAGCTATGAACAGATGTCAATGTTCATCCCAACCCAACACTGAACCCCTCAGGATGTGGTGTTCATTTCTGACTTTGTCATGGAACTCTAGAAATGCCACACCTTGTTTCCACCATGGAATACACTCTTTCGGGCAAACCTACTGTGTTTCCCTGAGACACAGTCATGCGAAGGGCTTCAAAAGCATCTCCAGTCCCCTGTGAAGCTACGGGCCAGCCTCCAGACCAGCTTGAGACAGATGCAGAAACTATCAACTGGGGCGCATGCGCCACCGTGTGGCTGCAGACTGCCACTGCGGAGACAGGCAACGTCCACAGAGTTTCTTTCATGGTTGTTCTCTGAACCCTTCTGCCCCAGCCGTGAGCAAAAATGCTCACGGCTGGGGCAGAAGGGTTCAGAGAATTCATTCAAGGACCTTTCTGGCCCCGTGGTGAGCCTCTTCTCGCTGCCCTGAGGACCTCCCTTCTTCTGACCATGCTCACTCGCACCCTCACCAGCGTGTCCTGATCCTCCTGCTGAGCCCCAGGCTCCTCTTTCTAAAATTCCATGAACCCCTTCCTGTTCTATCCGTGGTACTTTCTGCTTACGATGACTTGTGTCTCATTCTACTCTTTGCATTTTTCCACAGGGCCAGATCCAGGAGCCCTCCACCATTACGGGTCAATATCAGCTTTTTAACTTACAGGAGCTGGTCTCTGCAGGGGTCACCAATGTGGATGTTGGAACTTCTGGAAAGGTAGCCACATAGAGCAGCTAGCATCTAGATGCTGAGTACTGAGTCCAGACCCTGTTGGAGCCCAGGGGCCCAACCGGGACGCCGCTCCCCCTCAGAGACTCAGAGACGGGATATCGATGCACATAGCACTAGGATTTAATCCACTGCACTGGGACCGTTCCTACACGCAGGATAGGAGTGGCCCCGAGGAGCAAATTGCCAGCCTTTTCGTTGACAGCTCAAACGGTTGCTAGGCACGAACCGAGTTGGTACAAGTTAATTGGTTCCCAAATTCTTTTCCCATTTTGATAGGTTAGGGCCAATTAACCTTTAAACTCATCGGTGTTGGCAGATAGCAAGGTTGTGGGCTCCTAGATTATGTAAATTTTAGGGTCTCTGTCTATGTGGGTGGGGGGGAAGATCCTTAGCCCGAGGCCATGGGCTGTCTACCTGGGGAACCTCTTTTAGCCCAAGGCCGTCTTGTTGGTCTCAGAAAGAGTTTTGCTTTAACTCTGGGAACTGTTTTGGTTCACTGTGCTTCTGGCTTGGGCCGACACAATTATGGTGCTCTTAGATGCCTAACTAAAGTTTAGCTGCTTCCTTTCAGCCCCTGCAAGGTCACACAGGCATCATGAACACTTGGAGGTTATCTGGCAGACAATAATTCTCCCAATGGATGCCAGCACATCTCCTTCTTCTGATTCCATCAGTGTTTGTGAGAAGGTCTGCCATGCTTGGGGACACAGCCCGTTACCGAAAGACAAGGGTGACTGAGGCAGAAGGGTGGAATGTTTGTGCACAGAGCTAAGAATGATGCTGACCCACAAATTTAAAAACGAAAGAAGAGAAAAAACAGTAAGGAAAGAAAAGAATAGAGAAGAGAACAATAGAAAAGAAAAGAAAAAAAAGGAAAAGAAAAGAAAAGAAAAAAGGAAGAAAAGATTCGGATTTTACCTCTACAATATTCACAGAGTCTTGGGTTTGATTTTGAACACACAACCACTTAAAAGAAGCCAAAGTCTCTTTACTGGGCGTGTTCGTATAGGCCGGCCACTCTCATGCTGAGGGGATCAACCAATTCGGGGCTTGAAGTACCCTGTCCTAGGGTTCGAATAAGAACTGCTGCATATCAGACATTTGCATTAACTTTGATTGAAGTAGCTTTGCAAAACAACTGTTACAAGTTAGCAACAGAATAATGTCATTGTTGGGGTTCTCTCAACAAGAAAACTGTCTTAAAGAGTGTCAGCCTGAGGAAGGTTGAGAACTACTCTGTAGAAATAAGTCACACCTTTGGGTGAATCATGCTCGATAGCTGATCCCGATCAGACCTTAGTGTTAAATTAACCTTCAGGACCTTCATGCAGAGTCCACAGTTGAAAATACCAATGTTCTTTATTACTCCCAAGCTATCTCCAACCTCAGGGAATTCTCTACCCGGGCAGCTAGACAGAGATCTCTCTCCAAGGCTTCCTCACCCCATGTTCTCCTCTTAGTTCTCCTGCTGTTCCTGCTCCCTAGCTTCTTCTTGCTGGTTCTCTGCTGTCTGTCTGTCTCCTTTTTCCCGCTCTCTTGCCCGAGATGCTTTTTATTCCAAGTCCTCCACGTCTCCACCCAGCCTTCCAATATACAAATCAATGGAGCCTAACCTTCACCTGCCTTAAGGCTAAAGAATGTCCTATTCCTGTGGAGAGCTGGATAGGCACTCCTTTCTTTACTGCTAGGCAGTGAATCCTACACTGCCTTCAAGGACAGCTTACTGGAACATTATCCACGACTGAAATCTCCCACAACGCCTTAGTGATTGTGGAGACTTGCTATACTGGGGGTCCTGAATCAAATATTGTAGGGGCATTTCGGACATGTAAACAGCCACTTTGGTCATTTCTCTTTATGACCCCTTTTGCCATGAACAGGTGTCAATGTTCTTTCGAACCCAACGCTGATCCCCTCAGGATGTGGTGTTCATTTCTGAACTTTGTCCTGTAACTCGAGAAGCGCCATGCGTTGTTCCCACCATGGAATACACTATTTCGGGCAAACCGACTGTGTGTCCATGAGACACAATCATGTGAATGGCTTCAAAAACATCTCCAGTCCCCTGTGAAGCTAGGGTTCAGCCTCCAGACCAGCTTGAGACAGATGCAGTTACTATCAAGTGGGACACGTGCGCCACCGTGTGGCAGCAGACTGCCACTGCGGAGGCAGGCAGCTTCCAGGGAGTTGCCTTCATGGTTGCCCTCTGAACCCTTCTGCCCCAGCCATGAGCAGTAACTGCTCATGGCTGGGGCAGAAGGGTTCAGAGAATTCATTCAAGGACCCTTCCGGACACGTGGTGAGCCTCTTCTCGCCGCCATGAGAACCTCCCTTCTTCTGACTATGCTCAGGCGCACCCTCACCCGTGCGTCCTGATCCTCCTGCTGAGCCCCAGGGTCCTCTCTCTAAAATTCCAGGAACCCCTTCCGGTCCTTTCCCTGGTTCTTTCTGCTTACAAGATCTTGTGGCTGACTCTACTCTTTGCTTTTTTCCCCGGGGCAAGATCAAGGAGCCCTCCACCATTACGGGTCAATGTCAGCTTTTTAACTTACAGGAGCTGGTCTCTGCAGGGGTCACCAATGTGGATGTTGGAACTTCTGCAAAGGTAGCCACATAGAGCGGCTACCATCTAGATGCTGAGGACTGAATCCAGGCCCCTGCGAGGTCACTCAGACATCATAAACGCTTGCAGGTTTTCTTGGAGAAAAAAATTCTCATATATGATGCCTGCACATCTCCACCTTCTGATCCCATCATTGTTTGGAAGAAGGTCTGCAATGCTTGGGGACACAGCCTGTACCGAAACACAAGGGTGACTGAGTCGGAAGGATGGAATGTATGAGCAGAGAACCAGGAACGATCCTGACTCGGAAATTTAGAAACGAAACAATAGAAAAGACAAAAGAAAAGAAAAGAAAAGAAAAGACACGTAAAGAAAAGGAAAGAAAAGAAAAGAAAAGAAAAGAAAAGAAAAGAAGGAAAAGAAATGAAAAGGAAAAAAGGAAGAAAAGGTTCGGGTCGTACCTCTCAAGTATTCACAAAGTCCTGGGTTTGATTCTGAACACTCAACCACTTAAAGGAAACCAAAGGTTATAAAAGGGCCTGTGCATATAGGCCAGCAATTCTCATGCTGAGGGGCTCAAGCCAGTTGGGGCTTGAGCGACTGTGTCCCAGGTTTCGATTAAGAACTGCTGCATGTCAGACATTTGCAATACGTTTGATAGAAGTAGCTTTGCAAAACAACACTTACAAGTTAGCAACAGAATAATTTCATTGTTGGGGTTCTCACAACACGAGGAATTGTCTTCAAGTGTGGCAGTCGCAGGAAGTTTGACAACCACTGTGTAGAAACAAGTCACAGCTGACTGAATCATGCTCGACAGCAGATCGTGATCAGACCGTAGTGATTGTGGAGAGTCGGTATTTTGTGGGTCCTGAATCAAATATTGTAGGGTCACTTCGGACTTGTAAACAGCCGCTTTGGCCATTTTATTTTATGACCCCTTTTGCCAAGAACAGATGTCAATGATCTTTCCAAGCCCACGACGATCCCCTCAGGATGTGGTGTTCATTTCTGACTTTGTCCTGTAAATCGAGAAACGCCATGCACTGTTCCAATCACGGAATCCACTATTTCGGGCAAACCGACCGTGTTTCCCTGAGACACAGGCATGCAAATGCCTTCCAAAACATCTCCAGTCCCCTGTGACGCGAGGGTTAAGCTTCCAGACCGGCTTGAGACCAAGGCAGTAACTTTCAACTGGGGCTCAAGTGCCAACATTTGGCTCCTGGCTAACTCTGCGGAGGCAGGCAACTTCCACGGAGGCTCCTTCACGCCTGGACTCTGAACCCTTCTGCCCCAGCAATGAGCAAACAAGCTCATTGCTGGGGCAGAAGGGTTCAGAGAATCCATTCAGGGACCCTTCGGGACACATGGATAGCCTCTTCTCGCTGCCCATGAAAACCTCCCTTCTTCAGACCCTGCTCATTTGCACTCCCACCCGTGACTCCTGATCCTTCTGCTGAGCCACTGGGTCCCTGTTCTTAAATTCCACGAACCCCTTCCTGTTTTGTCCCGGGTTCTTTCTGCTCACAGGAACTTGTGGCTGATGCTCCCCTTTGCATCTTTGCAGTAGGCAAGATCAAGGAGCCCTCCTCCATTATGGGTCAATGTCAGCTTTTTCACTTACACCAGCTGCTTCTTTCAAGGGTCAGCAGACTGGATGTTCGAACCACTGGAACGGTAGCCACATGTAGGAGCTAGCATGTAGACACTGAGTACTGAATCCAGGCCCCTGCTAGGGCAAGCAGGCATCATAAATGCTCTGGAGGTGATTTTGTAGAAAACAACTCTCCCTTTGGATGCCAGCACATCTCCATCATCTGATTTCTTCATTGCTGGTAGAAACGTTCTGCCACGCTTGTGGACATGGGCCTGTCACCGAGCTGCAACAGTGCTTGAAGCAGAAGCATGGGTTGTCTGTGAGGGGAGCTCAGATAGATCCTATCTCAAAAAACTGAAAGGGAATGAATAGAAAAGACAAGGAAAGGAAACGAAAGGAAAGCAAAGGAAATGTTTGGATCGTACCTCTCCAGGATTCACAAAGTCCTGGGTTTGATCCTGAGCACCCAAACACTTAAGAGAAACAGAAGGTTCTAACAGGGCCTGTGCATATGAGGCAGCAATTCTCATGCAGCGGGCACAACCAATGTGGAGCGTGAAGAACATTGTCCCAGGATTCGATTAAGAACTGCTGCGTGTCAGACATTTGCATTAAGATTCATACAAGTTGCTTCGCAAAACAAAAGTTGCTAATTAGCAACAGAAGAACTTCATTATCGGGGTCCCCACAACACGAGAAAGTGTATTCAAGTGTGGCGGTCTTAGGAAGGTTGAGAACCACTGTGTAGAAATAAGTCACACCTGAGTGAATCATGCTCCATAGCAGATCATGATCAGCCCTTAGTGATTGTGGAGACTTGCTATACTGGGGGTGCTGAATCAAATATTGTAGGGGCATTTCGGACATGTAAACAGCCACTTTGGTCATTTCTCTTTATGACCCCTTTTGCCATGAACAGGTGTCAATGTTCTTTCGAACCCAACGCTGATCCCCTCAGGATGTGGTGTTCATTTCTGAACTTTGTCCTGTAACTCGAGAAGCGCCATGCGTTGTTCCCACCATGGAATACACTATTTCGGGCAAACCGACTGTGTGTCCATGAGACACAATCATGTGAATGGCTTCAAAAACATCTCCAGTCCCCTGTGAAGCTAGGGTTCAGCCTCCAGACCAGCTTGAGACAGATGCAGTTACTATCAAGTGGGACACGTGCGCCACCGTGTGGCAGCAGACTGCCACTGCGGAGGCAGGCAGCTTCCAGGGAGTTGCCTTCATGGTTGCCCTCTGAACCCTTCTGCCCCAGCCATGAGCAGTAACTGCTCATGGCTGGGGCAGAAGGGTTCAGAGAATTCATTCAAGGACCCTTCCGGACACGTGGTGAGCCTCTTCTCGCCGCCATGAGAACCTCCCTTCTTCTGACTATGCTCAGGCGCACCCTCACCGTGCGTCCTGATCCTCCTGCTGAGCCCCAGGGTCCTCTCTCTAAAATTCCAGGAACCCCTTCCGGTCCTTTCCCTGGTTCTTTCTGCTTACAAGATCTTGTGGCTGACTCTACTCTTTGCTTTTTTCCCCGGGGCAAGATCAAGGAGCCCTCCACCATTACGGGTCAATGTCAGCTTTTTAACTTACAGGAGCTGGTCTCTGCAGGGGTCACCAATGTGGATGTTGGAACTTCTGCAAAGGTAGCCACATAGAGCGGCTACCATCTAGATGCTGAGGACTGAATCCAGGCCCCTGCGAGGTCACTCAGACATCATAAACGCTTGCAGGTTTTCTTGGAGAAAAAAATTCTCATATATGATGCCTGCACATCTCCACCTTCTGATCCCATCATTGTTTGGTAAGAAGGTCTGCAATGCTTGGGGACACAGCCTGTACCGAAACACAAGGGTGACTGAGTCGGAAGGATGGAATGTATGAGCAGAGAACCAGGAACGATCCTGACTCGGAAATTTAGAAACGAAACAATAGAAAAGAAAGAAGGAAAAGAAATGAAAAGGAAAAAAGGAAGAAAAGGTTCGGGTCGTACCTCTCAAGTATTCACAAAGTCCTGGGTTTGATTCTGAACACTCAACCACTTAAAGGAAACCAAAGGTTATAAAAGGGCCTGTGCATATAGGCCAGCAATTCTCATGCTGAGGGGCTCAAGCCAGTTGGGGCTTGAGCGACTGTGTCCCAGGTTTCGATTAAGAACTGCTGCATGTCAGACATTTGCAATACGTTTGATAGAAGTAGCTTTGCAAAACAACACTTACAAGTTAGCAACAGAATAATTTCATTGTTGGGGTTCTCACAACACGAGGAATTGTCTTCAAGTGTGGCAGTCGCAGGAAGTTTGACAACCACTGTGTAGAAACAAGTCACAGCTGACTGAATCATGCTCGACAGCAGATCGTGATCAGACCGTAGTGATTGTGGAGAGTCGGTATTTTGTGGGTCCTGAATCAAATATTGTAGGGTCACTTCGGACTTGTAAACAGCCGCTTTGGCCATTTTATTTTATGACCCCTTTTGCCAAGAACAGATGTCAATGATCTTTCCAAGCCCACGACGATCCCCTCAGGATGTGGTGTTCATTTCTGACTTTGTCCTGTAAATCGAGAAACGCCATGCACTGTTCCAATCACGGAATCCACTATTTCGGGCAAACCGACCGTGTTTCCCTGAGACACAGGCATGCAAATGCCTTCCAAAACATCTCCAGTCCCCTGTGACGCGAGGGTTAAGCTTCCAGACCGGCTTGAGACCAAGGCAGTAACTTTCAACTGGGGCTCAAGTGCCAACATTTGGCTCCTGGCTAACTCTGCGGAGGCAGGCAACTTCCACGGAGGCTCCTTCACGCCTGGACTCTGAACCCTTCTGCCCCAGCAATGAGCAAACAAGCTCATTGCTGGGGCAGAAGGGTTCAGAGAATCCATTCAGGGACCCTTCGGGACACATGGATAGCCTCTTCTCGCTGCCCTGAAAACCTCCCTTCTTCAGACCCTGCTCATTTGCACTCCCACCCGTGACTCCTGATCCTTCTGCTGAGCCACTGGGTCCCTGTTCTTAAATTCCACGAACCCCTTCCTGTTTTGTCCCGGGTTCTTTCTGCTCACAGGAACTTGTGGCTGATGCTCCCCTTTGCATCTTTGCAGTAGGCAAGATCAAGGAGCCCTCCTCCATTATGGGTCAATGTCAGCTTTTTCACTTACACCAGCTGCTTCTTTCAAGGGTCAGCAGACTGGATGTTCGAACCACTGGAACGGTAGCCACATGTAGGAGCTAGCATGTAGACACTGAGTACTGAATCCAGGCCCCTGCTAGGGCAAGCAGGCATCATAAATGCTCTGGAGGTGATCTTTTGTAGAAAACAACTCTCCCTTTGGATGCCAGCACATCTCCATCATCTGATTTCTTCATTGCTGGTAGAAACGTTCTGCCACGCTTGTGGACATGGGCCTGTCACCGAGCTGCAACAGTGCTTGAAGCAGAAGCATGGGTTGTCTGTGAGGGGAGCTCAGATAGATCCTATCTCAAAAAACTGAAAGGGAATGAATAGAAAAGACAAGGAAAGGAAACGAAAGGAAAGCAAAGGAAATGTTTGGATCGTACCTCTCCAGGATTCACAAAGTCCTGGGTTTGATCCTGAGCACCCAAACACTTAAGAGAAACAGAAGGTTCTAACAGGGCCTGTGCATATGAGGCAGCAATTCTCATGCAGCGGGCACAACCAATGTGGAGCGTGAAGAACATTGTCCCAGGATTCGATTAAGAACTGCTGCGTGTCAGACATTTGCATTAAGATTCATACAAGTTGCTTCGCAAAACAAAAGTTGCTAATTAGCAACAGAAGAACTTCATTATCGGGGTCCCCACAACACGAGAAAGTGTATTCAAGTGTGGCGGTCTTAGGAAGGTTGAGAACCACTGTGTAGAAATAAGTCACACCTGAGTGAATCATGCTCCATAGCAGATCATGATCAGCCCTTAGTGATTGTGGAGACTTGCTATACTGGGGGTGCTGAATCAAATATTGTAGGGGCATTTCGGACATGTAAACAGCCACTTTGGTCATTTCTCTTTATGACCCCTTTTGCCATGAACAGGTGTCAATGTTCTTTCGAACCCAACGCTGATCCCCTCAGGATGTGGTGTTCATTTCTGAACTTTGTCCTGTAACTCGAGAAGCGCCATGCGTTGTTCCCACCATGGAATACACTATTTCGGGCAAACCGACTGTGTGTCCATGAGACACAATCATGTGAATGGCTTCAAAAACATCTCCAGTCCCCTGTGAAGCTAGGGTTCAGCCTCCAGACCAGCTTGAGACAGATGCAGTTACTATCAAGTGGGACACGTGCGCCACCGTGTGGCAGCAGACTGCCACTGCGGAGGCAGGCAGCTTCCAGGGAGTTGCCTTCATGGTTGCCCTCTGAACCCTTCTGCCCCAGCCATGAGCAGTAACTGCTCATGGCTGGGGCAGAAGGGTTCAGAGAATTCATTCAAGGACCCTTCCGGACACGTGGTGAGCCTCTTCTCGCCGCCATGAGAACCTCCCTTCTTCTGACTATGCTCAGGCGCACCCTCACCCGTGCGTCCTGATCCTCCTGCTGAGCCCAGGGTCCTCTCTCTAAAATTCCAGGAACCCCTTCCGGTCCTTTCCCTGGTTCTTTCTGCTTACAAGATCTTGTGGCTGACTCTACTCTTTGCTTTTTTCCCCGGGGCAAGATCAAGGAGCCCTCCACCATTACGGGTCAATGTCAGCTTTTTAACTTACAGGAGCTGGTCTCTGCAGGGGTCACCAATGTGGATGTTGGAACTTCTGCAAAGGTAGCCACATAGAGCGGCTACCATCTAGATGCTGAGGACTGAATCCAGGCCCCTGCGAGGTCACTCAGACATCATAAACGCTTGCAGGTTTTCTTGGAGAAAAAAATTCTCATATATGATGCCTGCACATCTCCACCTTCTGATCCCATCATTGTTTGGAAGAAGGTCTGCAATGCTTGGGGACACAGCCTGTACCGAAACACAAGGGTGACTGAGTCGGAAGGATGGAATGTATGAGCAGAGAACCAGGAACGATCCTGACTCGGAAATTTAGAAACGAAACAATAGAAAAGAAAGAAGGAAAAGAAATGAAAAGGAAAAAAGGAAGAAAAGGTTCGGGTCGTACCTCTCAAGTATTCACAAAGTCCTGGGTTTGATTCTGAACACTCAACCACTTAAAGGAAACCAAAGGTTATAAAAGGGCCTGTGCATATAGGCCAGCAATTCTCATGCTGAGGGGCTCAAGCCAGTTGGGGCTTGAGGCGACTGTGTCCCAGGTTTCGATTAAGAACTGCTGCATGTCAGACATTTGCAATACGTTTGATAGAAGTAGCTTTGCAAAACAACACTTACAAGTTAGCAACAGAATAATTTCATTGTTGGGGTTCTCACAACACGAGGAATTGTCTTCAAGTGTGGCAGTCGCAGGAAGTTTGACAACCACTGTGTAGAAACAAGTCACAGCTGACTGAATCATGCTCGACAGCAGATCGTGATCAGACCGTAGTGATTGTGGAGAGTCGGTATTTTGTGGGTCCTGAATCAAATATTGTAGGGTCACTTCGGACTTGTAAACAGCCGCTTTGGCCATTTTATTTTATGACCCCTTTTGCCAAGAACAGATGTCAATGATCTTTCCAAGCCCACGACGATCCCCTCAGGATGTGGTGTTCATTTCTGACTTTGTCCTGTAAATCGAGAAACGCCATGCACTGTTCCAATCACGGAATCCACTATTTCGGGCAAACCGACCGTGTTTCCCATGAGACACAGGCATGCAAATGCCTTCCAAAACATCTCCAGTCCCCTGTGACGCGAGGGTTAAGCTTCCAGACCGGCTTGAGACCAAGGCAGTAACTTTCAACTGGGGCTCAAGTGCCAACATTTGGCTCCTGGCTAACTCTGCGGAGGCAGGCAACTTCCACGGAGGCTCCTTCACGCCTGGACTCTGAACCCTTCTGCCCCAGCAATGAGCAAACAAGCTCATTGCTGGGGCAGAAGGGTTCAGAGAATCCATTCAGGGACCCTTCGGGACACATGGATAGCCTCTTCTCGCTGCCCTGAAAACCTCCCTTCTTCAGACCCTGCTCATTTGCACTCCCACCCGTGACTCCTGATCCTTCTGCTGAGCCACTGGGTCCCTGTTCTTAAATTCCACGAACCCCTTCCTGTTTTGTCCCGGGTTCTTTCTGCTCACAGGAACTTGTGGCTGATGCTCCCCTTTGCATCTTTGCAGTAGGCAAGATCAAGGAGCCCTCCTCCATTATGGGTCAATGTCAGCTTTTTCACTTACACCAGCTGCTTCTTTCAAGGGTCAGCAGACTGGATGTTCGAACCACTGGAACGGTAGCCACATGTAGGAGCTAGCATGTAGACACTGAGTACTGAATCCAGGCCCCTGCTAGGGCAAGCAGGCATCATAAATGCTCTGGAGGTGATTTTGTAGAAAACAACTCTCCCTTTGGATGCCAGCACATCTCCATCATCTGATTTCTTCATTGCTGGTAGAAACGTTCTGCCACGCTTGTGGACATGGGCCTGTCACCGAGCTGCAACAGTGCTTGAAGCAGAAGCATGGGTTGTCTGTGAGGGGAGCTCAGATAGATCCTATCTCAAAAAACTGAAAGGGAATGAATAGAAAAGACAAGGAAAGGAAACGAAAGGAAAGCAAAGGAAATGTTTGGATCGTACCTCTCCAGGATTCACAAAGTCCTGGGTTTGATCCTGAGCACCCAAACACTTAAGAGAAACAGAAGGTTCTAACAGGGCCTGTGCATATGAGGCAGCAATTCTCATGCAGCGGGCACAACCAATGTGGAGCGTGAAGAACATTGTCCCAGGATTCGATTAAGAACTGCTGCGTGTCAGACATTTGCATTAAGATTCATACAAGTTGCTTCGCAAAACAAAAGTTGCTAATTAGCAACAGAAGAACTTCATTATCGGGGTCCCCACAACACGAGAAAGTGTATTCAAGTGTGGCGGTCTTAGGAAGGTTGAGAACCACTGTGTAGAAATAAGTCACACCTGAGTGAATCATGCTCCATAGCAGATCATGATCAGCCCTTAGTGATTGTGGAGACTTGCTATACTGGGGGTCCTGAATCAAATATTGTAGGGGCATTTCGGACATGTAAACAGCCACTTTGGTCATTTCTCTTTATGACCCCTTTTGCCATGAACAGGTGTCAATGTTCTTTCGAACCCAACGCTGATCCCCTCAGGATGTGGTGTTCATTTCTGAACTTTGTCCTGTAACTCGAGAAGCGCCATGCGTTGTTCCCACCATGGAATACACTATTTCGGGCAAACCGACTGTGTGTCCATGAGACACAATCATGTGAATGGCTTCAAAAACATCTCCAGTCCCCTGTGAAGCTAGGGTTCAGCCTCCAGACCAGCTTGAGACAGATGCAGTTACTATCAAGTGGGACACGTGCGCCACCGTGTGGCAGCAGACTGCCACTGCGGAGGCAGGCAGCTTCCAGGGAGTTGCCTTCATGGTTGCCCTCTGAACCCTTCTGCCCCAGCCATGAGCAGTAACTGCTCATGGCTGGGGCAGAAGGGTTCAGAGAATTCATTCAAGGACCCTTCCGGACACGTGGTGAGCCTCTTCTCGCCGCCATGAGAACCTCCCTTCTTCTGACTATGCTCAGGCGCACCCTCACCCGTGCGTCCTGATCCTCCTGCTGAGCCCCAGGGTCCTCTCTCTAAAATTCCAGGAACCCCTTCCGGTCCTTTCCCTGGTTCTTTCTGCTTACAAGATCTTGTGGCTGACTCTACTCTTTGCTTTTTTCCCCGGGGCAAGATCAAGGAGCCCTCCACCATTACGGGTCAATGTCAGCTTTTTAACTTACAGGAGCTGGTCTCTGCAGGGGTCACCAATGTGGATGTTGGAACTTCTGCAAAGGTAGCCACATAGAGCGGCTACCATCTAGATGCTGAGGACTGAATCCAGGCCCCTGCGAGGTCACTCAGACATCATAAACGCTTGCAGGTTTTCTTGGAGAAAAAAATTCTCATATATGATGCCTGCACATCTCCACCTTCTGATCCCATCATTGTTTGGAAGAAGGTCTGCAATGCTTGGGGACACAGCCTGTACCGAAACACAAGGGTGACTGAGTCGGAAGGATGGAATGTATGAGCAGAGAACCAGGAACGATCCTGACTCGGAAATTTAGAAACGAAACAATAGAAAAGAAAGAAGGAAAAGAAATGAAAAGGAAAAAAGGAAGAAAAGGTTCGGGTCGTACCTCTCAAGTATTCACAAAGTCCTGGGTTTGATTCTGAACACTCAACCACTTAAAGGAAACCAAAGGTTATAAAAGGGCCTGTGCATATAGGCCAGCAATTCTCATGCTGAGGGGCTCAAGCCAGTTGGGGCTTGAGCGACTGTGTCCCAGGTTTCGATTAAGAACTGCTGCATGTCAGACATTTGCAATACGTTTGATAGAAGTAGCTTTGCAAAACAACACTTACAAGTTAGCAACAGAATAATTTCATTGTTGGGGTTCTCACAACACGAGGAATTGTCTTCAAGTGTGGCAGTCGCAGGAAGTTTGACAACCACTGTGTAGAAACAAGTCACAGCTGACTGAATCATGCTCGACAGCAGATCGTGATCAGACCGTAGTGATTGTGGAGAGTCGGTATTTTGTGGGTCCTGAATCAAATATTGTAGGGTCACTTCGGACTTGTAAACAGCCGCTTTGGCCATTTTATTTTATGACCCCTTTTGCCAAGAACAGATGTCAATGATCTTTCCAAGCCCACGACGATCCCCTCAGGATGTGGTGTTCATTTCTGACTTTGTCCTGTAAATCGAGAAACGCCATGCACTGTTCCAATCACGGAATCCACTATTTCGGGCAAACCGACCGTGTTTCCCTGAGACACAGGCATGCAAATGCCTTCCAAAACATCTCCAGTCCCCTGTGACGCGAGGGTTAAGCTTCCAGACCGGCTTGAGACCAAGGCAGTAACTTTCAACTGGGGCTCAAGTGCCAACATTTGGCTCCTGGCTAACTCTGCGGAGGCAGGCAACTTCCACGGAGGCTCCTTCACGCCTGGACTCTGAACCCTTCTGCCCCAGCAATGAGCAAACAAGCTCATTGCTGGGGCAGAAGGGTTCAGAGAATCCATTCAGGGACCCTTCGGGACACATGGATAGCCTCTTCTCGCTGCCCTGAAAACCTCCCTTCTTCAGACCCTGCTCATTTGCACTCCCACCCGTGACTCCTGATCCTTCTGCTGAGCCACTGGGTCCCTGTTCTTAAATTCCACGAACCCCTTCCTGTTTTGTCCCGGGTTCTTTCTGCTCACAGGAACTTGTGGCTGATGCTCCCCTTTGCATCTTTGCAGTAGGCAAGATCAAGGAGCCCTCCTCCATTATGGGTCAATGTCAGCTTTTTCACTTACACCAGCTGCTTCTTTCAAGGGTCAGCAGACTGGATGTTCGAACCACTGGAACGGTAGCCACATGTAGGAGCTAGCATGTAGACACTGAGTACTGAATCCAGGCCCCTGCTAGGGCAACCAGGCATCATAAATGCTCTGGAGGTGATTTTGTAGAAAACAACTCTCCCTTTGTTTGCCAGCACATCTCCATCATCTGATTTCTTCATTGCTTGTAAAACGTTCTGCCAAGCTTGTAGAAATGGGCCTGTCACGGAGCTGCAACAAGGGTTGATGCAGAAGCGTGGGTTGTTTGTGAGGGGAGCTCAGATAGATCCTAATTCAAGAAACTGAAAGGGAATGAAGAGAAAAGACAAGGAAAGGAAACGAAAGGAAAGCAAAGGAAATGTTTGGATCGTACCTCTACAGGATTCACAAAGTCCTGGCTTAGAACCTGAGCACCCAAACACTTAAAAGAAACAAAAGTTTCTAACAGGGCTTGTGCAATAAGGCAGCAATTCTCATGCAGCGGGCACAACCAATGTGGAGCGTGAAGAAAATTGTCCCAGGATTCGATTAAGAACTGCTGCATGTCAGACATTTGCATGAAGATTGATAGAAGTTGCTTCGCAAAACAAAAGTTGCTAATTAGCAACAGAAGAATTTCATCATTGGGGTCCCCACAACACGAGAAAGTGTATTCAAGTGTGGCGGTCTTAGGAAGGTTGAGAACCACTTTGTAGAAATAAGTCACGTCTGAGTGAACCATGCTCCATAGCAGATCATGATCAGCCCATAGTGATTGTGGAGACTTGGTATATTGTGGGTCCTGAATCGAATATTGTAGGGTCATTTTGGACATGTAAACAGCCACTTTGGCCATTTTATTTTATGACCCCTTTTGCTAGGAACAGATGTCAATGATCTTTCCATCCTCACGACAGATCCCCTCAGGATGTGGTGTTCATTCCTGACTTTGTCCTGTAACTCTAAAACGCAATGCTTTCTTCCCACCATGGAATCCACTCTTTCGGGCAAACCGACCGTGTTTCCCTGAGACACAGTGCTGCAAATGGCTTCCAAAACATCTCCAGTCCCCTGTGAAGCTACGGTTCAGCCTCCAGACCAGCTTGAGAGAGATGAAGTAACTATCAATTGGGACACGTCCGCCACCATGTGGCAGCAGAGTGCCACTGCGGAGGCAGGCAACTGCCAGGGAGGTTCCTTCATGGTTGCCCTCTGAACCCTTCTGCCCCAGCCATGAGCAGCAAATGCTCATGGCTGGGGCAGAAGTGTTCAGAGAATTCGTTCAAGGACCTTTCTGGACACGTGGTGAGCCTCTTCACGCTGCCCTGAGAACCTCCCTTCTTCTGACCATGCTCAAGCGCACCCTCACCAGTGCATCCTGATCCTCCTGCTGAGCCCTCAGGGTCCTCTTTCTAAAATTCCATGAACCCCTTCCGGTTCTTTCCGTGGTTCTTTCTGCTTACAAGCCCTTGTGGCTGATTCTACTCTTTGCATTTTTCCACAGGGCAAGATCAAGGAGCCCTCCACCATTACGGGTCAATGTCAGCTTTTTAACTTACAGGAGCTAGTCTCTGCAGGGGTCACCAATCTGGATGTTGGAACTTCTGCAAAGGTAGCCACATATAGCAGCTACCATCTAGATGCTGAGGACTGAATCCAGGCCCCTGCAAGGTCACTCAGACATCATAAACGCTTGGAGGTTTTCATTTAGAGAAAAAAATTCTCATATAGGATGCCTGCACATCTCCATCTTCTGATCCCATCATTGTTTGTAAGAAGCTCTGCCATGCTTGGGGACACAGCCTGTCACCGAAACACAAGGGTGTCTGAGTCCAAAGGTGGAATGTTTGTGCAGAGAACCAGGAATGATCCTAAATTCAGAAATGAAAAATAGAAAAGAAACAAGAAAAGAAAAGAAATGAATAGAAAAGTAAAGAAGGAAAAGAAAAGAAAAGGAAAAAAAGGAAGAAAAGTGTTCGGGTCGTACCTCTCAAGTATTCACAAAGTCCTGGGTTTGATTCTGAGACACTCAACCACTTAAAGGAAACCAAAGGTTCTAAAAGGGCCTGTGCATATAGGCCAGCAATTCTCATGCTGAGCGGGCTCAACCAAGTTGGGGCTTGAGCGACTGTGTCCCAGGTTTCGATTAAGAACTGCTGCATGTCAGACATTTGCATTAAGTTTGATAGAAGTAGCTTTGCAAAACAACACTTACAAGTTAGCAACAGAATAATTTCATTGTTGGGGTTCTCACAACACGAGGAATTGTCTTCAAGTGTGGCAGTCGCAGGAAGTTTGACAACCACTGTGTAGAAACAAGTCACACCTGACTGAATCATGCTCGATAGCAGATCATGATCAGACCGTAGTGATTGTGGAGAGTTGGTATTTTGTGGGTCCTGAATCAAATATTGTAGGGTCACTTCGGACTTGTAAACAGCCGCTTTGGCCATTTTATTTTATGACCCCTTTTGCCAAGAACAGATGTCAATGATCTTTCCAAGCCCACGACGATCCCCTCAGGATGTGGTGTTCATTTCTGACTTTGTCCTGTAACTCGAGAAACGCCATGCTTTGTTCCCACCATGGAATCCACTATTTCGGGCAAACCGACCGTGTTTCCCTGAGACACAGTGCATGCAAATGGCTTCCAAAACATCTCCAGTCCCCTGTGAAGCTAGGGTTCAGCCTCCAGACCAGCTTGAGACCAGATGCAGTAACTATCAATTGGGACACAAGCGCCACCATGTGGCAGCCTGTGCCACTGCGGAGGCAGGCAACTTCCAGGGAGGTTCCTTCATGGTTGCCCTCTGAACCCTTCTGCCCCAGCCATGAGCAAAAATGCTCATGGCTGGGGCAGAAGGGTTCAGAGAATTCATTCAAGGACCCTTCGGGACACGTGGTGAGCCTCTTCTCGCTGCCCTGAGAACCTCCCTTCTTCTGACCATGCTCATTTGCACCCTCACCCGTGACTCCTGATCCTCCTGCTGAGCCACAGGGTCCTCTGTTCTAAAATTCCACGAACCCCTTCCGGTTCTTTCCCGTGGTTCTTTCTGCTTACAAGAACTTGTGGCTGATTCTACTCTTTGCATCTTTCCAGTAGGGCAAGATCAAGGAGCCCTCCACCATTACGGGTCAATGTCAGCTTTTTAACTTACAGGAGCCAGCTGTCTTGCAGGGGTCACCAACTGGATGTTGGAACTTCTGCAAAGGTAGCCACATGTAGCAGCTACCATCTAGATGCTGAGGACTGAATCCAGGCCCCTGCTAGGTCACTCAGACATCATAAACGCTTGGAGGTTTTCATGTAGAAAAAATTCTCATATTGGATGCCAGCACATCTCCATCTTCTGATTTCCTTCATTGTTGGTAAGAAGTTCTGCCATGCTTGGGACACAGCCTGTCACCGAAACACAAGGGTGTCTGAGTCCAGAAGCATGGAATGTTTGTGCAGAGAAGTCAGGAATGATCCTCTCTCATAAATTCAGAAATGAAAGAATAGAAAAGAAAGCAAGAAAAGAAAGAAAAGAATGAATAGAAAAGAAAAGAAAAGGAAAAGAAAAGAAAAGAAAAGAAAGAAAAGAAAAAAAGAAGAAAGTGTTCGGTCGTACCTCTAAATTATTCACAAAGTCCTGGGTTTGATTCTGAGCACACAACCACTTAAAAGGAAACCAAAGGTTCTAAAAGGGCCTGTGCATATAGGCCAGCAATTCTCATGCTGAGCGGGCTCAACCAATTGGGGCTTGAGGGACTTGTCCCAGGTTTCGATTAAGAACTGCTGCATGTCAGACATTTGCATTAAGTTTGATAGAAGTAGCTTTGCAAAACAACACTTACAAGTTAGCAACAGAATAATTTCATTGTTGGGGTTCCCACAACACGAGAAATTGTCTTCAAGTGTGGCAGTCGGAGGAAGTTTGACAACCACTGTGTAGAAACAAGTCACACCTGACTGAATCATGCTCGATAGCAGATCATGATCAGACCGTAGTGATTGTGGAGAGTTGGTATATTGTGGGTCCTGAATCAAATATTGTAGGGTCACTTCGGACTTGTAAACAGCCACTTTGGCCATTTTATTTTATGACCCCTTTTGCCAAGAACAGATGTCAATGATCTTTCAACCCACGACGATCCCCTCAGGATGTGGTGTTCATTTCTGACTTTGTCCTGTAACTCGAGAAACGCCATGCGTTGTTCCCACCATGGAATCCACTATTTCGGGCAAACCGACCGTGTTTCCCTGAGACACAGTCATGCAAATGGCTTCCAAAACATCTCCAGTCCCCTGTGAAGCGAGGGTAAAGCTTCCAGACCAGCTTGAGACCAATGCAGTAACTATCAACTGGGGTTCACGTGCCAACATTTGGCTCCTGCTAACACTGCGGAGGCAGGCAACTTCCAGGGAGGCTCCTTCACGCCTGGACTCTGAACCCTTCTGCCCCAGCCATGAGCAAACTGCTCATGGCTGGGGCAGAAGGGTTCAGAGAATCCATTCAGGACCCTTCGGGACACATGGTTAGCCTCTTCTCGCCTGCCCTGAAAACCTCCCTTCTTCAGACCCTGCTCATTTGCACCCCACCCGTGACGTCCTGATCCTTCTGCTGAGCCCCTGGGTCCCTTTTCTAAAATTCCAGGAACCCCTTCCGGTTTTTCCCTGGTTCTTTCTGCTCACAGGAACTTGTGGCTGATGCTCCTCTTTGCATTTTTGCACTAGGCAAGATCAAGGAGCCCTCCTCCATTATGGGTCAATGTCAGCTTTTTCACTTACACCAGCTGCTTCTTGCAAGGGTCAGCAGATGTGGATGTTGGAACCACTGGAACGGTAGCCACATATAGCGAGCTAGCATGTAGATACTGAGTACTGAATCCAGGCCCCTGCTAGGGCACTCAGGCATCATAAATGCTCTGGAGGTTTTCTTGTAGAAAACAACTCTCCCTTTGGATGCCAGCACATCTCCATCATCTGATCCCTTCATTGCTTGTAAAAACGTTCTGCCACGCTTGGGGACACGGGCCTGTCACCGAGCACAAGGGTGTTGAGCAGAAGATGGGTTGTATGTGAGGGGAGCTCAGATAGATCCTATCTCAAGAAAACTAGAAAGGGAATGAATAGAAAAGACAAGGAAAGGAAACGAAAGGAAAGCAAAGGGAAATGTTTGGATCGTACCTCTACAGGATTCACAAAGTCCTGGGTTTGAACCTGAGCACCCAAACACTTAAAAGAAACAAAGGTTCTAAAAGGGCCTGTGCATATGAGGCAGCAATTCTCATGCAGCGGGCTCAACCAATGTGGAGCGTGAGAACATTGTCCCAGGATTCGATTAAGAACTGCTGCATGTCAGACATTTGCATTAAGTTTGATAGAAGTTGCTTCGCAAAACAAAAGTTGCTAGTTAGCAACAGAATAATTTCATCATTGGGGTTCCCACAACACGAGGAAGTGTATTCAAGTGTGGCAGTCTTAGGAAGGTTGAGAACCACTGTGTAGAAATAAGTCACACCTGAGTGAATCATGCTCCATAGCAGATCATGATCAGCCCGTAGTGATTGTGGAGACTTGGTATTTGTGGGTCCTGAATCAAATATTGTAGGGTCATTTCGGACTTGTAAACAGCCACTTTGGCCATTTTATTTTATGACCCCTTTTGCCAAGAACAGATGTCAATGTTCTTTCCAACCCACGACGATCCCCTCAGGATGTGGTGTTCATTTCTGACTTTGTCCTGTAACTCGAGAAACGCCATGCGTTGTTCCCACCACGGAATCCACTATTTCGGGCAAACCGACCGTGTTTCCCTGAGACACAATCATGCAAATGGCTTACAAAACATCTCCAGTCCCCTGTGAAGCTAGGGTTCAGCCTCCAGACCAGCTTGAGACCAATGCAGTAACTATCAAGTGGGACAAGTGCGCCACCGTGTGGCAGCAGACTGCCACTGCGGAGGCAGGCAACTTCCAGGGAGTTTCCTTCATGGTTGCCCTCTGAACCCTTCTGCCCCAGCCATGAGCAGCAAATGCTCATGGCTGGGGCAGAAGGGTTCAGAGAATTCATTCAAGGACCCTTCTGGACACATGGTGAGCCTCTTCTCGCTGCCCTGAGAACCTCCCTTCTTCTGACCATGCTCAAACGCACCCTCACCCGTGCGTCCTGATCCTCCTGCTGAGCCTCAGGGTCCTCTTTCTAAAATTCCATGAACCCCTTCCGGTTCTTTCCCTGGTTCTTTCTGCTTACAAGCTCTTGTGGCTGATTCTACTCTTTGCATTTTTCCACAAGGCAAGATCAAGGAGCCCTCCACCATTACGGGTCAATGTCAGCTTTTTAACTTACAGGAGCTGGTCTCTGCAGGGGTCACCAGTGTGATGTTGGAACTTCTGCAAAGGTAGCCACATATAGCAGCTACCATCTAGATGCTGAGGACTGAATCCAGGCCCCTGCAAGGTCACTCAGACATCATAAACGCTTGGAGGCTTTCTTTTAGAAAAAAATTCTCATCTATGATGCCTGCACATCTCCATCTTCTGATTCCATCATTGTTTGTAAGAAGGTCTGCCATGCTTGGGGACACAGCCTCTCACCGAAACACAAGGGTGACTGACTCAGAAGGGTGGAATGTTTGTGCAGAGAACTAGGAATGATCCTGACTCAGAAATTCAGAAACGAAAGAAAAGAAAAGAAAAGAAAAGAAAAAAAGGAAGAAAGTGTTCGAGTCGTACCACTAAACTATTCACAAAATCCTGGGTTTGATTCTGAACACACAACCACTTAAAAGAAACCAAAGGTTCTAAAGGGGCCTGTGCATACTGGCCAGCAATTCTCATGCTGAGGGGCTCAACCAAGTTGGGGCTTGAAGGACTCTGTACCAGGTTTCGATTAAGAACTGCTGCATGTCAGATATTTGCATTAAGTTTGATAGAAGTAGCTGTGCAAAACAACACTTACAAGTTAGCAACAGAATAATTTCATTGTTGGGGTTCTCACAACACGAGCAATTGTCTTAAAGTGTGGCAGTCGGAGGAAGTTTGACAACCACTGTGTAGAAACAAGTCACACCTGACTGAATCATGCTCGATAGCAGATCATGATCCGACTGTAGTGATTGTGGAGAGTTGGTGTATTGTGGGTCCTGAATCAAATATTGCAGGGTCATGTCGGACTTGTAAACAGCCACCTTGGCCATTTTATTTTATGACCCCTTTACCAAGTACAGAAAATTCCCCTAAGTGTTAGTGGTCCTGTAGAAACATCCCCTCCCCACCACCTATCAGCAGGGATTCTTTTTTCCCCAAAAAAAAACAGGCGCCATCCTGTCTCAAGAGTCCAAATGTGCCAAGCGGCTACCCCCACTCTGGTTCCCGCCAATACCTGACCAATGAGGTTTAGGGACACAGAATTTGGAACTCTAGACCAATCAGAACAACAAAAAGCCCCAGGACTCGGGGACCCGGATAAAAGCCCTGGACAGAGGTTTCTCCCTCTCTTGCCTCTCTTGCCCAGCTCACCCGACCGCGTCTCTCGCCCGTGCTCGGCGCCCGCCCCAAGCAGCCGCGCACCCCAAGCTCATTAATAAAAAAGCTTCATGCGGTTTTCGCAGCGACCCAAGACTGTCTCATGTTTCTTTGGGGTTTACCCATCCTTCGTGGAAGCAAAGAACCCCATTTCGCGGGGGCCAGAGCTGGGCTCCAGGACCCCCGCATGATATCAAGACTAGCGGTTCTCAACCTCGGCAACATTTTATGTCAGCAAATTCTGGGTTCAAGGTGGGACATTCAGCAGCACCCCTGGTTTCTGACTCTAGGTGAAGATAAAAATCCTGCATCAGGACAATCAAAATGTC
The DNA here is from genome assembly GCA_026225945.1 of Cricetomys ansorgei. Lineage (NCBI taxonomy): Eukaryota > Metazoa > Chordata > Mammalia > Rodentia > Nesomyidae > Cricetomys > Cricetomys ansorgei. The sequence goes on from JAMJFZ010003061.1 coordinate 103,166, forward strand.
ACCAAACTGTTAAATATCCTCTGGAGAGTAAAATGACTTTAAGAACTACTATCCTAAAGTCACCAATGAAATACACTGGGAGTGCCAGAATGCACATCTGTAATCCATGGGCAGAGGTAGGACGATCGTGATTCCAAGGCTGGCCTGAGTTTCTCTGTGTGTATGTATATATGTATATACTGTATATGCACACATACACACACACACACACACACACACACACACACACACACATATATATATATATATGAAGGTGTAGGAATGAAGCTAGAATTGTGTAAGGACTGAATTCTATCCCCAAAGGCACAAAATAATAAAAGAAAATAAAATGTGCCACTCAGTGGTTAAGTACAGGCTAAGCATAAACATTATGCTGTGATTTCATCCCCATCTCAACAAAAACTTAATTAAAATAAAATTTTTAAATTGAATTGTGTGAGCTGGAGAGATGGCTCAGCAGTTAAGAACTTGCTGCTCTTGCAGACAGACCAGGTTCAGTTGTGAGCACCAACATGCTCACAACAACACAATTGTTCTTCTGGTTCCAAGAGATCCAATGTTCCCTTCCAGCCTCCACCTCCACTACATGCACATGGTGCACTCATAGGCACGTGGTACTCAGGCAGACAAAACACACACATGACATTTCTTAAAAAGGTTGCACTGTGTCTGAGTGTGGTGGTGCACACCTTTAGCCCCAGCACTCAGTAGGCAGAGGCAGGAGGAGCTCTGTGAATTCAAGGCCAGCCTGGTCTACAGAGTGAGTTCCAGGACAGCCAGAGCTACACAATGAGATCCTATCTCAAAAAAGTTGACTTTTAGGGGTGTCATTAAATACTTATGGGGGAAAGAAGTATAATTGAGAGCCAGAGTCGCAGGGCAGTGACACAGCATATGCTCGGCACCTTTGCAGCTGGGTTCCACGCCCAGTACCAAAGCCAAAACAAAACAAACAAAAGGAAGCCCGTGCCAACCAGCGGACTCACCTCTCTGAGGCAGTATGGCTCCCAAAGGCAGACGAGGGGTGTCAGCAAGCCATTACCTGAAGAAAGTGAGCAGGAACACAGCAACATGGTGATGGCTGAACCCCAAGAACAAAGCTCCCCTCTGAGGACACCATGGCCAGGCCATGCTCTTCCTGCCTCCCTCTTCACCCTGACCTCAAAGTCACCAGAGTGATCGAGTTACATCATTTCTTCTTTCTGGAAAGACAAAGGTACGTTAGGTTACTGACATTTTTTCAAACTAAAAAGGAGACCTATTGGTACATACCTCTAATCCCAGAACTTAGGAAGCTGAGGAAGTCGAGAGTTAGCTCAAGGTCATCCTCAGCTACAAAGTGAGTTTGAGGCCAACCTGGGCTACATGAGACCTGCCTCAAACACACACACAAACATGAGAGAGAGAGAGAGAGAGAGAGAATCAAAATTACCCAAAATAAATTTTGTCAAATCTAAATTAGTAGGTTTATGACCAGTCGACAAATAATCACACCTTCATCTCATGGCTACTTAGTACCAGAAAACTAGATTGACAATTATGTTTTGTAGTCATTGGCTAGTCCCTGGGTGAGAGAAAGAACCCCACCAAAAGAGCGTACCCAAACTGAGAAGAAAAGCACTCATTATGACAGAAAAAGCAAAGGAAGTGAAGGGACAACTCAGAAGAACTGAGCTATGAAATTTAAGAAACAGAAGTTCTAAATAATATTAGAAATGCTAGTTAAAATAAGGCAGTATCTGCGCAGGGCTGGAGAGATGGCTCAGTGTTAAAAGCACTGGCCACTCCTCCAGAGGACTGGAGTTTGGTCCCAGCATCTATGTATCCGGCAGCTCACAACGTCTGTAACTCCAGCTCTAGGTAACCTGCTACCTCTCCTCCATGGAACCTGCACTCATGAGCACACCCCACATGCAGAAACACATGCCGACCATAATTAAATATAATAAAAATAAATCTTAAAAAAAACTCTAGAGAGATGGCTTAGTGGTTAAAAGCACTGGCTGTTCTTCCAGAGGACACAGGTTCAATTCCTAGCACCCACATGGAGGTTCATTCCAGTTCCAGGGAATCTGACGCCTTCTGTTCTCCTCAGGAACCAGGCACACAAGTGGTGCACAGACACACATGCAGGAAAACACACAAATAAAGTAAAATACGCTTTAGTATATTAAGACGTATTTTTAGTCTAACTGGGCATGGTGTACCTTAATCTGTAATCTTAGTATTCAAGAGACTGAGGCAAAAGCAAAAGTTCAAGAGTAACGGGGATACAGAGTAAGTCACTGATCAACCCCATTCTCCCAAAAGATAAATGTTTTAGCCCCAAATCAATAGAAAATAGCTAATTTCACTTTAAAATCATTCCTTAGGAAAAATGCTTACAAATTTATGAACACAGTAAGGTTATAAAAACCCTGACAAGTAAATACACTTTATAATTCAAGAAGTTTAAAAAACAAGAGCTATCATGTGTTGCTACTAAAATTACAGTTCTTGGTCTTGGCAGATTGCTTGCCTGGCATACGAGGAGCCCTGAGTTTGATCCCCAGCACCATATATGATGAGGCATGATGATGCATGCTGTAATACCAGCACTAGTGAGGTGGAGGCAGGAGGATCAGAGACCCAAGGTCATCCTTGGCCTATGGTGAGTTCTAGGCCAGCCTGGGGATGGGGGTAAGACAGACAGAAAGAAGGAAGGAAGGAAGGAAAGAAGGAAAGAAGGATGGAAGGAAGGAAGGAAGGAAGGAAGGAAGGAAGGAAGGAAGGAAAGAAGGGGCAAAGAGACAGTTGTTTTACCTGAACACATTCACCTCAAAACACTGTAAGATCAAAAGATATAAAATGCAGAATGTAACATAAGAAGAACTAGGGCCAGCAAGATGGCTGTCAGCCCATGTGCCACCAAGCCTGATGTTGTATCCCCAGGGCCCACACAGGGAGTAGAGAACCAACTCCCTCCCTCACGCTGTCCTTTTACCACACGTGTACCATCCCCCACTCACAAATAAGTGTGACAAAAATAAATGAGTGAATGATAACTACATTAAAACCCAATGAATTGTGGCTGGAGAGGTGGCTCAGTGGTTAAGAGTACTCACTGCTCTTCCAGGTTCAATTCCCAGCACCCACGTGGCAGCTCACAACTGTCTGTAACTCCAGTTCCAGGAATCTGAGACCCCTCACACAGACAGACATAAACAAAACAACAATGCACATAAAATAAATAAGTAATTTTTAAAAAAACCAATGAATTGAGCAATTGCTTTAGGTGTAACAGCTGTATAATTCAGAGTCACATGAATATATGTATGTATGTATTTATATATTTACCCAGATATCTGAGACCATGTGAATTTAGTTTCTAAATAAACCATCTTATCCTAAACCATAGAGATTGAAAAACAGATGGGGAAAACAATTTTAAACAGTCACCTGCTATTGGCAGACTGCCATTTGAAATGAATACTATTATACCATTTGGTCCTATGTAATTAGAATAATTAAAAGGAACACTTGTGCACATATAGCCTCCGTAGCCCAGAGATGGTTTGCAATCAGATGTGACCTAGGGGCCCTTGAGCACAGGGGTTTCTGCCAAGTCTGGATGGCAATGCACCCCACTTTCACCATGTCCAACACTCTGACACACGCTGGGCATGTCTAGCATTTTTCAAGTTTAGTCAGCTCTGTTACAATTAACAAAGCCCAATTTAATTCTTTATTTATTGAATTCCTTCCTTCCTTTTTTTTTCTCTTTCCTATCAGACCGATCTAGGTATCCTACCTAAGCTGCCCCGGACTCTGTGTAGCCAAGGATGACCAGATCATCTTATTCCCACCACCCAGGAGTGCTAGGATTCCAGGTGTGTACCGCACAACCAGTTTTGCAGTGTTGGAAATTGAACTTAGGGCTTTCTAAGTGCTAGAAAAGTACTCTACCAAATGAGCTACGTTTAAAAAACACACAAAAACAGAAACAAAAGGCAGAGCCAGGCAGTGGTGGTGCATGGCTTTCATCCCAGCACTCAGGAGAGTTTGAAGCCAGCCTGGTCAGCAATCCTCCTGCCTTAGCCTCCCAAATACTAGAATTACAGGTAGGTACCATCATACCCACTTAATAAAGCCAAGTTTCTATATTTCTAAAATCATACTAGCTTGTCATTTAATATTTTCTAAATGATTACTGAACACATAACTATCATGGAATAGTTGACAGTGCTAAGAATCAACTTTTCTAATGTGTGTATTTACTTATTATTGTGTGAGTGTGAGAATTCAAGCATGCATGCTAAGCCACACCTGTGAAGGTCACAGAACGACCTTGGGGAGTCAACTGTCTCCTTTCACCATGGGTTGCAGGGATCTAACTCAAAGACTTAGAAAGCAAGTCCTTTTACTACCTAGTCAGCCAAAGTTTGCTTTCAGTTGCTTTCTCTCCCCCTCCCCCCTCCTTTCTCTCTCTCTGTTTTTAGAGACAGGGTTTCTCTGTTGTAACTCTGGCTGTCCTGGAACTCACTCTGTAGACCAGGCTGGCCTCGAACTCAGAGATTCTCCTGCCACTGCCTCCCGAGTGCTGGGATTAAAGGCATGCGCCACCACTGCCAGGCTCCTTATATTGTTTTTTAATTCACAAAATAGAGTATACATTTTCTTTTACAGCATGTTTTGGAATATGTGTTTCTTGTAGAATGGCTAGGCCTAGGGAATTAACAAACGCATTGCCTCACCTGGTACAATTTCCTGTTTAAAATCTACAAGACACATTGGGGGGGGGGGAGCATCCCATTAATCCCAGCACTCGGGAGGCAGACACAGGTGGATCTCTGTGAGTTCGAGGCCCAGCCTGGTCTACAGAGTGAGTTCCAGGACAGCCAGAGTTACAACAGAGAAACCCTGTCTCAAAACAAAACAAAAATCCACAAGACACACTGCTATTGCTACAGCTACCAAGATATTCAATAGGGAAGGAAATTTTGTATCTTTTGACCAATACCTCTCAACCTTCTACACTGTTACCTTAAAATAAAGATAATGGTAATAATAAAGTAAAATGTCAAAAATAAGGGCTCGGGCATGGGGAAGGGGACTTAGTAGCTCAAGCTAGTAGGCCACACCTTTGATCCCAACACTCAAGAAGTGGAGGTGGGCAGATCTCTGTGAGTTCAAGGCTAGCCTGGTCTATATAGACAGCTCCAGGCCAGTCCCAAGCCAACCAGGGCTACATAACTAATAAAAAAGAAAAGATCTCAGGAGTGAGGAATATAGCACAGTGGAAGAGGGCTCGCCTGGCATACACGGCCCTGGGTTCAATCCCCTGTACTGCATAAAAACAAAACAAAACGAAACAGACCTCTGCCATCAATCAGATCCAGAACCTCTAAACCCGCTTTCTGCATTTTAAATGAAGTTCACGATCACGAAGTAATGTGATTTTCGTAATGAGGCTTTTTTCCCCACCCTAGAAGGCTATGAAAATACATAACACATATATGTCATATGTGTGTGTATGTGTACATATATGGAGAGAGAGAGAGAGTATACATAATATTTTGGGGGCCACCAAGACGTCTCAGCAGACAGGGGCACTGGCTGAACAAGCCTGGTGACCTGAATTCCACCCTTGAAACTCTCATAAAGGCGAAGGGGAGGACCAACCTCACAAAGCTGTCCTCTGACCACCACGTGCATGCTGTGGCATGCCCAGGCCCACACATATACATCATGTATGCATGTGGGACCGCCATGGGGCTGAGGAGCAGGCTGAAGCAGCTGGGAAGTGCCTGGCTCTCCCAAAAGGTCAGAGAGTTGGGCGTTCAGCAGCTCCTCATCTTTGGCCCTGGCCAGATCCCAGCTTAATATTAAATATTGCCTGTTTCACAGAAGCAAAAGGAAAATAACTTGGTAGGTGCTTGTCTGCCCTGTGACACCTCCCTCTTTGTCTATGCGGGACCACAAGGCAGGTGCCCTCCCTGCACGCAAATAAGACTCCTCACCCTGAGTACCCAGAACCCTCCCCCTCTGGGGAAGATATAGGTAGGAGAGATCCGGCATTAAACGGAGTGCTGCTCTCACCAGAAGAACTCCCGGGGCTGATTCATTGCGTCTTGTTTTCAGTGAGGAAGTCAGAGTCCACGATCAGTCCCAGAAACCCACGTCCCTTCTTTCCCGTGCTTCCCCACCGCCACCGGGCTGGGATGGAGCAGAGACAGCGAGGGAGACCATACCAACACAGGCACACAATAAACTTATAAAAGTGAGCGCAGCAAGATGGCTCAGCACTGAAAGGCACCTGATGACCAAGATGGCCACCTGAGGTCAATCCTCAGAACCCATGCAAAGCAGAGGGAATGCACCGGCCTTGTTTTCTGATCTGTATGTGTCTCGTGGCACCTTGGGGAGTGTGTGTATGTATGTGTGTACTCTGCAGAACAGACATAAAGTACAGTATGAATACTGAAACAAGATGACTTTACCCTGCCGCGCAACTGGAGATAATGCTACCTACAGTATGCTGTTTTGGGATGTAACATTTCCCTAAATGTTATCTCCTAAAGTTCAACTTTTTCTTTAAACATAGTCTCACTCTGTAGCCCGGGCTAGCCTGGAAACTTGACACGATCCTCCTGCCTCAGCCCCTATCACCCGAGTGTAAGATTAAAGTGTGTGTGTGTGTGTGTACCACTATCTCACTTGTATAGAGACATTTACAGTTTGTTCCAACTCAAATACAGTAAGCCTTTCAAGGTGTCCTGTGCTGAGCACGGTGAGGCAGTACCGTGTAACATAACACCAATGCTTGGGAGCTGGGGCAGGAAGACTGCCAAGGAGCCAGCCTGGACTATTACACAGCAGAACCCTATCTCAATAAACAAACAAACAAACGAGATTTTAATGGAAATGTTCTATACTAGTAACACTTTGATGAAAGCCCACAGAAGAATGAAAAGGAGAGGCTGTTAAAGGGTAACCATACAAGCTCCCCCCACCACCCACCCCCTACCTCCCTTACCCCACCACCACCACCCACCACCCCACCCCTGTCCCTGCATGGGCTTCCCCACTGTCCGGGCCAACCTCCCAGGCTTTCTGGAAACCCAGAGAGAGCTAACTAATCCCAGATCCTTATAGACACACCTGGCTGCCTCTATGCCTCACAAGAAGCAACCATTCCTCTCATGGCCTACCTGTTTCAAAAATGCAAGGGTTCCATGCCTCCCTTGTGCCCAGAGCTTTCACACACTGTCTTTTGAAACTCATGGCCCTCCATACTGGACAGCTCCTGTTCCACAGGCCCTTCCCCTTTGCTTTCGGAGCATTCAAGCAGCCAACTGGAAGAGGAAAGAGTCCCCTCCCCCCATTTACACATCTCTACAGTCCTTACCCTTTTACTGTGTCCCCGAGAAGCCTCACTCCATGAGTGAAGCTCGGGACCATCATCAGCTCAAGAGATGCATTCTGAAGACCCCTGCCTCCCAGAGTGCCTGCCTGCAGTACTTAACACCCATTTCGCCCAACCAGGCTTCTCCCCTTACCCACACCTCCTTACCAGAGCATATGCCATCTCCTCAGTGAGTCTCTTCTTCTCCCAGGCCTGGCCCTCTTCCTTCCCTGGATCCTCACAGTTGAGTTCTGCCACAGAAAAATCACACAAGCGGGCTGACTTCAGATTCAAACCACAAACCTCAAAGGGCAAGTGACTCTACCGGGCAGCCTCCTACACTTCCCTACAGCTCCGCCTTCTAAGGCTGCGCTCTCCCTCTTCCAGTATCTTTCTCTGCTCTGTCACCCAGCCCCCTGGCTTTATACCAATGCCTCCCAGGTTTATGTCACTAACCCTGACACTCCCAGGGTTCCAACTCACTGCACTGTATTCTTCAACAGGATCCGCTTCCTCCAAATCTATCCCTCCCCTGGGAAATAACACTTCATCCCTCCTGTGGACAAAGCAAATAGGGTTCCTTCTAGGATTTATGCATCTAGCCCATTATCAAGTGCAGCCCTTTGGACCTCCAAAATATATCCCATTGAATCCCCCTGCCATCACCCTAAGAGGGCCTGCCCTCATCTACCACCTGCCTACTCTAACAGGATTTTGCCCCGTGTATATTCACCCCACCCCCACTCTCAAAAACACAGCACTTGGAAGGCTGAGACAAAAGACTATCATTGATTTTGAGGTCGGCCTGAGCTATGCAGAAAGACTCTGTCTCCAAAACACATAAATCAGGGTGCTAGTATTACCTGGGATACACAGGGCCCCCAGTTCACCTTTAGCCCTCCCCCAACTCCATCCCAAAAAAAGGATGATGCATCAACTGTTTACAGCCTTTTGATGGCTTTCCAAGGGATGGGTAAAAAAAAAAAGAAAGAAAGAAAAGAGTTTTTTGCAGAGCATTCCCAGCCTGTCTTAGTCCCTTGCAGGAAATGAGTGTGATTAAGGGGCAGAGAACAGCCGGGCCACAGGGGTTCTGCCTGAGTGGATGACTGAGCTAGAAAGGTTGAGGGTTGTTTTATTTTCCAATGGGTAATAGATGAGTAAGGCAGATGTGTTAGCTTTCCCAACACTGTGTCAAAAACCTGATGTAAACAATGACATAAGAGAAGGACTTATTTTGGCTCAAAGTTTCAGAGGTGTCAATCCATGCTTGGCTCAATTGATTCTGAGACTATGGCAAGGCAGAACATCAGGATGAAAGGTCATACCACGGGAAAGATGCTCACCTCACAGGAGCCAAGGAAGCAAAGGGAGCAACAAGCATCAGCGGGCAGTCTAGATACACCCCTCAAAGGCTGGACCCAGTGATCTACTTCCACCAAGACTGACCTCCTAACAGCCTGCTCCGTATGAATTCCTCAGTAGCTTAGCCTATTGATGATGTTAACATCCTAATGATCCAATCATACTCAACGGCATTGCCACCTGGTGATGATGACGTCAACAGATGAGCTTTGCAGAAGGACACCTCATCTCCACACAGCAGAACATCAAACGATATAACAGGGTACACAGTGAAGCTTCCCCTTTGTCTCCAAACACTCTGTCTGTCCTTTCCTGTTCCTGCATATTCTGCGTCTCTGCACTGACCCAGGCAGAGCCCCTTCAGACAGACAGACACACCTCCCAGCACACCACACACACAATTCCGCACCTTTTCTTCTTCACCATCAGAGGCAATCTACTTTCTCAGCACCTACTCACCCACCGGCTGCTTCTAAGTGTATGCAGTCCCCATTATGTGAACAATTCTCTATCTCTTTTACAAGTCCCCCACTGGGCAGCTGAATGGCTTCCAATCCTCTGCCAGGCCACAATCTACTCTTTGTCTACTTGCCTCTCCCCCCTACACCCTCCCTACACCTGCTCCCATCTCCAATTCCTGAACCCACCAAGCCATCTCCTGTAGGCCTCTGTGCCTTTCTCATGGTTCTTTGCAATAGCTTGCTCTTCCTTTTTGTTTTTTTCCTTGTTACTCAGATGTTACCTCCCCAAGTGGTTGCCCTGACTACTCATCAAAAATGCTTCCCCTTGGGGCCTGGTGTGGTGTGATCACCTTAAATCCCAGCACTCAGGATGCAGAGGTGAGCAGATCTCTATGTGTTTGAGGTCAGCTGGGTCTACAAGCAAGTTCCATGCCTGTCAGGGCTTCGCAGTGAGGCCCAGGAGTTCAAGATCAGTATCTTAACAAGACTTCATTTCAAAACATCAAATAGCCTGGCATGAAGGTAATACAAAATATTGTCAACCACAGCTACTCAAAGCGACCAATGGAAGTTGCAATTTCAAGGCTTGCCTGGACTATGAAGTGCAATAACAGATGACAGCCTGGGCCACATTGCGATCCTGTCTCAAAACAAAAAGAAAATAGAGCTAGGTAACAGCTCAGTGGTGAAGCACTTGTGTAGCATACATACACAAGGCCCTGGGTTCAAGTCCCAGTACCAACAAATAAATAAATAAAAAGTTTGTATTCCCAGTTCTGTTTCTTTAACAGTTTACATGTTCACTGTGGCTTTCTCTGTCCTAAATCCACAGCTGTAACCCCGGGACATCCCAGAGCACCTGTCAATGATACGTTTAGCTGAATTCGAATTAAAGGCACCAACATCCTGACATGCCTGATTGGCATGCATAATCGTAATCAACTCTCCAGGAATTTTTCAGGTAAGAGATAGATATCAGAAAGACATCTCTCTTGAGAGACAAAATACACATTCAAACCCAGACCTAACTAGACTCAACATTATACTGGGTAAGTGGAAAAGTTAAAAGAGAAAACACCCCAGGCTGAGTAAAACACAATCATTAGAAATACCACAGCTTAAACTCCCTGGTATGTAGTTAGGATGGGAAAGGTCCAACTTATAAACAAATGTGGTTCCCTAAACCCTCAACTGTACAGAACTGGCCACCACCTCACTCTCAAGATTTGGCTTTCACACGTGCAAAGAAAAATACCATGTGGACTGAAAGTACTGCTGTAAGTAGAACAGTAGCTAGGGGGATCGTAGAGTTTGGCACTTTCACCGTACCATATGTGCTATCATATTTGTGCCAATGCTCAGCACTTACACAGATATCCTTCTGAACTCTCATCAATTAGATGAACTCTCTTCATCTAACTGGAAGCTACCTCCCAGTACCATGCACAACCTTTCTCTTCTCAAAACTCAAGCCTACCCAGGTGTACACTCCTATAATCTCATCAGGAAGAGAAGAAATTCGAGGCCAGCCTGGATTACAGAGTGAAACTGTCTCAAAAACAGGCAGAGGACACATTCATTTGGGACCCTGCTTTAAAAGCAGGGTCTAGTTCAGGGATAGGGTGCTTGACCAGGACACATGACACCTGACACGGTGGTTGCACACTAGCAACCCTAGCACTTCACAGAGAATGGAAGACCAGAAGTTCAAGGTCATCTTCAGTTACAAAGGGAGATGAGGAACATCTGGACTACAAGACACTTGTCAAACACAGAAACACACACTCACACCCCAAATCCTGTAATCTTTTTTTCCCCCTAAAACTGCCTCACGACCACAGATTGCTAAGGACCTAGCTATCTGTCTCAGGGTTCCTAAAACTACATCCTTTTATACGAGGGTTCCTAAGACCACATTCTCCCAATTTCCTATTTCTGAACACATCTCAAAGACAACTACTTTCTCCTTCCTCTTCCAGACAAAGCACTAATCATGCCAATGGTCACTGCAATGACATGCCATCCTCACTGTCAGAGAGAGAGGCACCCATCCAGAACCTTAGACAGTGAACGGTGAACCTGCTCCTGAAAGCCAGAGATCGACCACTTTTAATTTGTGAAGTATTGTTTCAGATGGGAGAAAACAAAGTCTGTCCTGGGGCCCCAAAAGGCATTAAAGTTCAAGTCCACTTAGTTCACATCTTTGAGGCTCAATTTCCTCACTTAAGGATTAAATGAAATGATTTACTAGGTTTTTAGGGCAGAGCATGCTATACAGGAAACCTCTGGCAAATGGAAAAGAAATAATTCAACCATTAAAGCAGTGAAGGCGTTCTCTTCACCAGCGATTTTTTCATAAACACAGAAACGTGTACGAAGAAAGATACCAAGCAATGGTTAAAGAGGCTAGCAATTACGAGTCTGGTTTTGCTCGCCCTGGCAACTATGCTTCCTTTAAACTTTTCAGTAAGTTACCACGGCATCACCTAACATATTTCAGGCAACATTTAAAAACTAAGTGGACACATCCCCATTGTCCCTATCCAAAATTAAGAACAGGCCACTCTGCAAATAAGAACAGCCAAGGCATGACGAATAAGTAACAGAGCCCGATTTCTCCACTGAGGTCGTGGTAGTTACTAGAAACCAAACCCCTCGTCACTCCACGAAGTCCCTTCTCCCTCTCTGACCTCGGTGCATCCTGTTCAAACCCCTCCCACCCTACCTGAAACGTGGCCCTCCTCTTGCTAAACCACGAGCCCTCTTCTTTGATTTTGTTTTTCTTCAGTTCAAACGTCCCACGATCCAAGGGCAGGGGACCTGCGGGCCGAGGGGCAAAAGCGCCCCCTGCCGGGGCGCCGCAGGGGCTGGCGGGGGCCCCTGGGGGCCCCTACGTCTCGAGCAGCGGCCTCCCGCCGCGGTGCACGCAGCCTCAGGACCACGCAGCCCAGCACCCGGAGCTCAGGCAGGGTCGGGTCGGGGTCCGGTGGGGTCCAGCGGCCAGCCCCGCCCGCGCCACCACACCCACTAGCTGCCCGTGCCTCCGCACCCGAAACCCCCGCGCGCCCACCCCGACCAGGGCCCCACGCACCCGGGCGCGCGCAGGCTCGCACCTGAGACCCGCCAAAGTAGCCGCCCTGCCAGACACTGCCAACCCCGCCGCCACCTCACCCAGAGCGATGTGGTCAGAGCTTCCAGACGCTCTCGTGACCTCGCGTACAGCGGCATGCCGGGAGATGTAGTCCATCAGAGACTCTTCTCCTGCGGGTTGCGGGAGTCTGTCGGTTTGGTTTAACTGGGCTCCTGCAGGCGGGAACGGTGGCCAGCAATGTTAGCTGAAAAGGGTAATGAGAAATGTACTTTGAGAAGAACTGGTGGCCTGACCGCTTTAAAGAAAAAAGAAAAAAACAGCTTTGTTTAATTAAATGCAGTTGTCCATATAGGTAGGAACATTCACCTGCCAGAATTCACAGCTCTACACATCACCATCCCACCAAAATGAATCATGCATATTAAGATTGCCAGCACTGGGGCTGGGGAGATGATTCAATAAATAAATAAGTGCATTTTTTTTAATAGAGCCGGAGAGATGGCTCAGCAGTTAAGAGCCTGGCTGCTCTTCCAGGAGATTCAGATTGTTCCCAGGACCCATATGGTGGCTCACAACCACTTGTAACCCCAGTTCCAGAGGATCTGTCGCCTACTTCCCTGGGGACTGAACACACATGGCATATACTTACACAGATGTACATAAACACATAAATAAAAATAGCTGGGAGTGGTGGTGCACGCCTTTATCCCAGCGCTCCGGACGCAGGGACAGGCAAATCTCTGAGTTTGAAGTCAGCGAGTTCCAGGACAGTCAGGGTTACACAGTGAAACCCTGTTTCAAAAAAAGAAGAAAAGAAAGGGGAGGAGGACGAGGAGAAAAGGAAGATGCCACTACTGCCACCAAATCTCCTCTTTCAGGGTGTCCCAGACCAGGTAATAAGAACACTTACACTTCCAACACTCAGAGCAATATTTCAAAAATCATGATAAACACAAAACATGCATCTAAGCAGGCTCCAGAAGCACCTCCATGTGGTTAAACATGACAAATGCTGCTTTCTGGGGCACTCCCGGACCTGGTCATTTGACAGTTAATCTATGGCATTGATGAAGTTGGTCAAACTTCTCTTGACTTATATGCCAACTTTTAGCCAAACTTTACCAAAGGCCTGAAAGGTTCTGGTTAGGAAGGCTGAAAACCACAGCCGCAGACCCAAGATTCGCCCAGCAGAAGAGAGGCTGAAGCAATGAGCTAATGCAAAAAGTCTTAGGGCTACTTAAACAAATAGCTCAGCAGCCCCCAAACCCAACTGCAAGGCATCAGAATGTTTTTTACAGCTAGGGTGCACACAAAAAGTACAGCGATGGGTTGGAGAGCAGCTGGTTGCTCTTCCAGAGAACCTGGGTTCAATCCCCAGCACCTACATGGTGCCTTACAACTGTCTGTAAATCCAGGGGATTTGATGCCCTTTTCTGACATAGTCTAGCACCAGGCATGCATGTGGTGCATACATACAGGCAAGAAAAATGCCTTACATGGTAAAATAAAAGGAAAAAAGGAGGAAGAGTCAGGTAAGGCAGGGAACATATCTATCCAGGTTGCCAAGGGAAGCACCTCAGATAGAAACAGGTGTGGGCAAAAAGCAAAGCTTAGTAGATTTCCAGATTGTATGCGCTTTAGTTTTCCATTTGTGGATTTAAAAATGAAGTAGAAAGACAGACAAGGGTGCTGGGGAGATGGCCCAGTGGTTAAGAGCAGTTGCTGTTCTTCTAGTGCCTCGAGTTCAGTTCCCAGCACTCACATTGGGCGGCTCGCAGCCTGCCATAACTCTAGTCCCAAAGGATCCTATGCCTTTTTCTGGTCTCCTCAGGCATCCGAACATGTGGCATACATGCACAGTGACAGACATACTCATCCACATAAATAAAAATTAAAAGTTAATTAATTAATTAAAAAATAAAAATGAGCCAGACAGTGGTGGCTCACACCTTTAATCTCAGCACTCAGGAGGCAGAAGCAGGCAGATCTTTGTGAGTTCAAGGCCAGCCTGGTCTACAGAGTGAGTTCCAGGACAGCCAGAGTTGCAACAGAGAAACCCTATCTCAAAAAAGAAAAACAAAAAATAAAGAAAGACGACAGGAAAATGAAGTAGAAAACCACCCAACAGGCTATGTTAACCCTTAACACTTGGTTTCCACCTCCAGGTGCTCTCCCGGGGTGCAATGTGGACTGGGTCTGAGTCACTTTTTTTTTAAACAGTAATCATTACCAAAAGAAAGGAGCAAACACTTACAGGTCCCCTCATTGACACTGACATTGTAGGCCTCATTTCCTGCCCCAGCCCACACATTTGTGGTAGATCTTGACCTATACCCAGTTTCCAAATTGCACACTTGTGACAGTGGCTCTCAACGCCACAGCTAGCAGCAGCATTTGACAGTGTCTCTTGTTTTCTCTCGCTCTATCTGCCAGCTTTGAGTTACCTTTCTTAAAAGAGACATTACTGAAAATCACTGTGTGGGTGGAATTTAGGGTAAGATGAGTCAAACTTAAAGGTTATTTGAAGGCATCAGAGACACAGTGTTCTTGAACAGGGGACAACTGTCACTTCAGAGCTGCATGACATGAGTGCTGGGGGCTGAACTCCAGCCCTCTGGAAGCACAGCTAGAGTTTTTATTCATTGAGCCATTTCTCTTGGCTTGAAAATCTAGTTCTTATGGTAGGCTCTGAGAGGTGGTTAATTAATAGAGTCTAGAATTGATAGGCTCTTCGGATGGAAATAGAAAAGAATTCAACTCAGGCTGGGCAGTGGTGGCGCACACCTTTAATCCCAGCACTCGGGAGGCAGTGGCAGGAGAATCTCTGAGTTTGAGGCCAGCCTGGTCTACAGAGTGAGTTCCAGGACAGCCAGAGTTACAACAGAGAAACACTGTCTCTAAAAACAGAGAGAGAGAGAAAGGAGGGGGGAGGGGAAGAGAAAGCAACTGAAAGCAAACTTTGGCTGACTAGGTAGTAAAAGGACTTGCTTTCTAAGTCTTTGAGTTAGATCCCTGCAACCCATGGTGAAAGGAGACAGTTGACTCCCCAAGGTTGTTCTGTGACCTTCACAGGTGTGACTTAGCATGCATGCTTGAATTCTCACACTCACACAATAAGTAAATACACACATAATAGAAAAGTTGATTCTTAGCACTGTCAACTATTCCATGATAGTTATGTGTTTAGCAATAATTTAGAAAATATTAAATGACATCCCTTTGGATGCCAGCACAACTCCATCATCTGATTACCTCATAGCTTGTAAAAAAGTTCTGCCACGTTTTTTCAATTGGGCATGTCACCGAGGTGCAACAGTGGTTGAAGCAGAAGGGTGGGTTGTTTGTGAGGGGAGCTCAGATAGATCCTATCTCAAAAAACTGAAAGGGAATGAATAGAAAAGACAAGGAAAGGAAACGAAAGGAAAACAAAGGAAATGTTTGGATCATACCTCGACAGGATTCACAAAGCCCTG
This sequence comes from Cricetomys ansorgei, assembly GCA_026225945.1. Classification (NCBI taxonomy): domain Eukaryota; kingdom Metazoa; phylum Chordata; class Mammalia; order Rodentia; family Nesomyidae; genus Cricetomys; species Cricetomys ansorgei. The sequence continues at coordinate 118,937 of JAMJFZ010003061.1, forward strand.
GGTTTCATCCTCAGCACCCAAACACTTAAAAGAAACAAAGGGTTCTAAAAGGGCCTGTGCATATAAGGCAGCAATTCTCATGCACCCGGCACAACCAATGTGGAGAGTAAAAACATTGTCCCTGGATTCCAGTAAGAACTGCTGCATGTCAGACATTTGCATTAAGATTGATAGAAGTTGCTTCGCCAAACAAAAGTTGCTAATTAGCAACAGAATAATAACATTATTGGGGTCCCCAGAACACGAGGAAGTGGATTCAAGTGTGGCAGTCTTAGGAAGGTTCAAAACCACTGTGTAGAAATAAGTCACACCTGACTGAATCATGCTCCATAGCAGATCATGATCAGCCCTTAGTGATTGTGGAGACTTGGTATATTGTGGGTCCTGAATCAAATATTTTAGGGTCATTTCGAACATGTAAACAGCCACTTTGGCCATTTTCCTTCATGACCCCTTTTGCCATGAACAGATGTCAATGTTCTTTCCGAACCCAACGCTGATCCCCGACTGATGTGGTCATTTCGTAGTTTGTCCTGTAACACTAGAAATGTGATGCATTGTTCCCACCATGGAATACACTATTTCTGGCCAACCTACTGTGTTTCCCTGAGACACAGTCATGGGAATGGCTTCTAAAGCATCTCCAGTCCCATCTGAAGGTAAGATTCAGCCTCCAGACCTGCTTGAGACAGATGCAGTAACTATCAAGTGGTGCACATACGCCACCGTGTGGCAGCAGACTGCCACTGCGGAGGCAGGCAACTTCCAGGGAGTTTCCTTCATGGTTGCCTTCTGAACCCTTCTGCCCCAGCCATGAGCAGAAAATGCTCATGGCTGGGGCAGAAGGGTTCAGAGAATTCATTCAAGGACCCTTCTGGACACGTGGTGAGCCTCTTCTCGCTGCCCTGAGACCCTCACTTCTTCTGACCATGCTCAAGCGCACCCTTACCTGTGCATCCTGATCCTCCAGCTGAGACCCATGGAGATCTCTTGCTAAAATTCCATGAACCCCCTTCCTGTCCTTTCCCTGTTTATTTCTGCTTACAAGATCTTGTGGCTGATTCTACTCTTTGCATTTTTCCACAGGGCAAGTTCAAGGAGCCCTCCACCACTACGGGTCAAGGTCAGCTTTTTAACATACAGGAGCTGGTCTCTGCAGGGGTTACAAATGTAGATGTTGGAACTTCTGGAAAGGTAACCACATATAGCAGCTACTATCTAGATGCTGAGGACTGACTGCAGGCGCCTGAAAGTTCACTCAGGCATCATAAACACTTGGAGGTTTTCTTGTAGAAAAAAATTCTCATATATGATGCCTGCACATCTCCATCTTCTGAGTCCATCATTGTTTGTATGAAGGTCTGCCATGCTTGGGGACACAGCCTCTCACCGAAATACAAGGGTGACTGACTCAGAAGGGTGGAATGTTTGTGCAGAGAATTAGGAATGGTCCTGACTCAGATTTAAAAACGAAAGAATAGAAAAGAAAGAAAGAAAAGTAATGAAAAGAAAAAAAGGAACAAAAGGTTCAGGTCGTACGTATTCACAAAGTCCTGGGTTTGATTCTGAACACACAACCACTTAAAAGAAACCAAAGGATCTAAAAGGGCCTGTGCATTTACACCAGAAGTTCTCATGGTGAGGGGCTCAACCAAGTTGGGGCTTGAAGGACTCTGTACCAGGTTTCTATTAAGAACTGCTGTATGTCAGACATTTGCATTAGGTTTGATAGAAGTAGGTTTGGAAAACAACACTTACAAGCTAGCAACAGAAAAATTTCAGTGTTGGGGTTCTCACAACACGAGGAACTGTCTTATAGTGTGGCAGTTGGAGGAAGTTTGACAACCACTGTATAGAAACAAGTCACACCAGACGGAATCATGCTTGATAGCAGATCATGATCAGACCGTAGTGATTGTGGAGACTTGGTATATTGTGGGTCCTGAATCAAATATTGTAGGTTCACTTCGGAATTGTAAACAGCCACTTTGGCCATTTTATTTTATGACCCCTTTGGCCAAGAACAGATGTCAATGATATTTCCAAACCCATGATGATCCCCTCAGCATGTCGTGTTCAATTCTGACTTTGTTCTGTAACTCGAAAAACACCGTGCATTGTTCCCACCATGGAATACACTATTTCGGGCAAACCATCTGTGTGTCCATGAGACAGAATCATGGGAATGGTTTCAGAAACCTCTCCAGTCCCCAGTGAAGCAAGGGTTCAGCCTCCAGAACAGCTTGAGACAGATCAAATAACTAACAAGTGGGACACATATGCCACAGTGTGGCAGCAGACTGCCACTGCGGACGCAGGCAACTTCCAGGGAATTTCCTTCCTTGTTGCCCTCTGAACCCTTCTGCCCCAGCCATGAGCAGCAAATCCTCATGGCAGGGGCAGAAGGGTTTAGAGAATTCATTCAAGGTCCCTTCTGCACACGTGGTGAGCCTCTTCTCGCTGCCCTGAGACCCTCACTTCTTCTGACCATGCTCAAGCACACCCTCACCAGTGAATCCTGATCGTCCTGCTGAGCCACAGGGTCCTCTTTCTAAAATTCCATGAACCCCTTCCGGTTCTTTCCCTGGTTCTTTCCTCTTACAAGCTCTTGTGGCTGATTCTACTCTTTGCATTTTTCCTCAGGGCAAGATCAAGGAGCCCTCCACCATGACGGGTCAATGTCAGCTTTTTAACTTACAGGAGCTGGTCTCTGCAGGGGTCACCAATGTGGAGGTTGGAACTTCTGCAAAGGTAGCCACATGCAGCAGCTACCATCCAGATGCTGAGGACTGAATCCAGGCCCCTGCAAGTTCACTCAGACATCATAAGCGCTTGGAGGTTTTCCTGTAGAAAAAAAATTCTCATATATTATGCCTGCACATCTCCATCTTCTGAGTCCATCATTGTTTGTAAGAAGGTCTGCCATGCTTGGGGACACAGCCTCTCACCGAAACACAAGGGTGACTGAGTCACAAGTGTGGAATGTTTGTGCAGAGAACTAGGAATGGTCGTGACTCAGAAATTTAAAAATGAAAGAATAGAAAAGAAAGAAAGAAAAGAAATGAAAAGAAAAAAAGGAAGAAAGTGTTCGAGTCGTACCACTAAACTATTCACAAAGTCCTGGGTTTGATTCTGAACACACAACCACTTAAAAGAAACCAAAGGATCTAAAAGCGCCTGTGCATATAGACCAGTAATTCTCATGCTGAGGAGTTCAACCAAGTTGGGGCTTGAAGGACTCTATACCAGGTTTCAATTAAGAACTGCTTCATGTCGGACATTTGCATTAAGTTTGATAGAAGGAGCTTTGCAAAACACAAATTACAAGTTAGCAACAGAATAATTTTATTGTTGAGGTTCTCACAACACGAGGAATTGTCTTAAAGTGTGGCAGTCGGAGGAAGTTTGACAACCACTGTGTAGAATCAAGTCACACCTGAGTGAATCCTGCTTGAAAGCAGATCATGATCAAATCTGAGTGATTGTGGATAGTTGGATTAATATGGGTCCTTAATCAAATATTATAGGGTCACTTCGGACTTCTAAACAGCCACTTTGGCCATTTTTCTTCATGACTCCTTTTGCCATGAACAGGTTTCAATATTCTTTCCAACACAATGCTGATCCCCGACTGATGTGCTCATTTCTGACTTTCCCTGTAACACTAGAAATGCGATACATTGTTCCTACCATGGAATGCACTATTTCTGGCAATCCTACTGTGTTTCCCTGAGACACAGTTATGCAAAGGGCTTCAAATGCATCCCCAGTCAAATCTTCAGGTATTGTTCAGCCCCCAGACAAGCTTGAGACAGATGCAGTAACTACCAAGTGGGATACATGCACCACCATGTTGTGGCTGCATACTGCCACTGCGTAGGCAGGCAACTTCCATGGAGTTTCCTTCATGGTTGTCCTCTGAACCCTTCTGCCCCAGCCATTTACCAAGGCTGGGACAGAAGGGTTCAGAGAATTCATTCAAGGACATTTCTGGACACGTGGTGAGCCTCATCTCGCTGCACTGACAACCTCCCTTCTTCTGACCATGCACAGTGGCACCCTCACTAGTGTGTCCTTATCCTCAGGATGAGCCCCAGGGTCCTCAGTCTAAAATTCCATGAACCCCTTCCTGTTCTTTCCTAGTACTTTCTGCATACAATAACTTGTGTCTGATTCTACTCTTTGCATATTTCCACAGGTCGAGATCAAGGACCCCTCCACCATTTTGGCTCAAAATCAGCTTTTTAACTTACAGGAGCTAGTCTGTACAGGGGTCACCAATGTGGTTGTTGGAACTTCTGGAAAGGTAGCCACATATAGAAGGTAGCATCTACATGCTGAGTACTGAAACCAGGCCCCTGCAAGGTTACTCAGGCATCATAAACACTTGGACGTTATCTTGCAGACAATAATTCTCCCTCTGGATGCCATCACATATCCATCTTCTGATTCCATCATTGTTTGTAAGAAGGACTGCCATGCATGGGGACACAGCCTGACACCGAAAGACAGAGTGACTAAGGCTGAAGGGTGGAATGTTTGTGCAGAGAACTAGGAATGATCCTGACTCACAAATTTAAAAATGAAAGAAGAGAAAAGAAAAGAAAGAAAAGAAAAGAAAAGAAAAGAAAAGAAAAGAAAAGAAAAGAAAAGAAAAGAAAAAAGTCAAAAGGAAGAAACGTTTCGGATCGTACACCGACAGTATTCACAAAATATTGGCTTTGATTCTGAACACACAACCACTTAAAAGAAACCAAATTTTCTAGCAGGGCCTGTTCATAGGCCATCAATTCTCATGCTGAGGGGCTCAACCAATTTACGGCTTGAAGGACTCTGTCCTAGGGTTCGAATAAGAACTGCTGTATATCAGACATTTGCATTAAGTTTGATAGAAGTAGCTTAGCAAAACAAGAGTTACAAGTTAGCAGCAAAATAATTTCATTTTTCGGATTCTCACAACTCGAAGAACGTTCTTAAAATGTGGCAATCTGAGGAAGTTTGAGAACAACTGTGTAGAAATAAGTCACACCTGAGTGCATCCTGCTCGAAAGCAGATCATGATCAGATCTGAGTGGTTGTGGAGATTTGGTATATTGTGGGTCCTGAATCAAATATTCTACAGTCAAGTTGGACTTCTAAACAGCCACTTTGGCCATTTTTCTTTATGACCCTTTTGCCATGAACAGATGTCAATGTTCTTTCTAACCCAACGCTGATCCCCTCCTGATGTGTTCATGTCTGACTTTGTTCTGTAACACTAGAAATGCAATTCATTGTTCCCACCATGGAATACACTATTTCTGGCAATCCAACTGTGTTTCCCTGAGACACAGTTATGCAAATGGGTTCAAATGCATCCCCAGTCAAATCATGAGGTACTGTTTAGCCCCAGACCAGCTTGAGACAGATGCAGTAACAATCAAGTGGGGTACATACGCCAACATCGTGTGGCTGCTGACTGCCACTGCGTAGGCATGCAACTTCCATGGACTTTCCTTCATGGTTGTCCTCTGAACCCTTCTACCCCAGCCATTGCTCATGGCTGGGACAGAAGGGTTCAGATAATTCATTCAAGGACATTTCTGGACACCTGGTAAGCCTCTTCTGGCTTCCCTGACAACATTCCTTCTTCTGACCATGCACAGTGGCACCCTCACTAGTGTGTCCTTATCCTCAGGATGAGACCCAGGGCCCTCAGTCTAAAATTCCATGAACCTCTTCCTGTTCTTTCCGTGGTACTTTCTGCATACAATAACTTGTGTCTGATTCTACTCTTTGCATATTTCCACAGGGAAAGATCAAGGAGTCCTCCATCATTACGGCACAAAATCAGCTTTTTAACTTACAGGAGCTAGTCTGTACAGGGGTCACTAATGTTGATTGTGGAACTTCTGGAAAGGTAACCACATACAGAAGATAGCATCTACATGCTGAGTACTGAAACCAGGCCCCTGCAAGGTCACACAGGCATCATAAACACTTGGACGTTATCTTGCAGACAATAATTCTCTCTTTGGATGCCAGCACATATCCGTCTTTGATTCCATCATTGTTTGTAAGAAGGTCTGCCATGCTTGGGGATACAGCCTGTCACCGAAAGACAGAGTGACTGAGGCTGAAGGGTGGAATGTTGGTGCGGAGAACTAAGAATGATCCTTACTCAAAAATCTAAAAATGAAAGAAGAGAAAAAAGAAGAAAGAAGAGACCAGAAAAGAACAGAAAAGAAAAGTAAAGAAAAAGGAAATGACGTTTCGGTTCGTACACCTACAATATTCACAAAGTCTTGGCTTTTTTTCTGAACACAAAACCACTTAAAAGAAACCAAAGTTTCTATCAGGGCCTGTTCATATAAGCCAGCAATTCTCATGCTGAGGGGCTCAACCAATTTACGGCTTGAAGGACTCTGTCTTTGGGTTCGAATAAGAACTGCTGCAAATCAGATATTTGCATTAATTTTGAGAGAAGTAGGTTTTAAAACAACAGTTACAAGTTAGCAACACAATAATTTCATTATTCAGGTTCTCAGGACTCAAAGAACTTTCTTAAAGTGTGGCAATCTGAGGAAGTTTGAGAACCACTGTGTAGAAATAAGTCACATGTGAGTGAATCATGCTCGATAGCAGATCATGATCAGATGTTAGTGATTGTGGAGAGTTGGTATATTGTGAATCCTGAGTCAAATATTATAGGGTCACTTCGAACTTCCAAACAGCCACTTTGGCCATTCATCTTTATGATTCCTTTACCATGAACAGATTTCAATGTTCTTTCCAACCCAACGCCGATCCCCGACTGATGTGGTCATTTCGTAGTTTGTCCTGTAACACTAGAAATGAGATGCGTGTTTCCACCATGTAATACACTATTTCTGGCCAATCTACTGTATTTCCCTAAAACACAGTCATGGGAATGGCTTCTAAAGCATCTCCAGTCCCATCTGAAGGTAAGATTCAGCCTCCAGACCTGCTTGAGACAGATGCAGTAACTATCAAGTGGTGCACATGCGCCACCATGTGGCTGCAGACTGCCACTGCGGAGGAAGTCACCTTCAATGGAGTTTCCTTCATGGGTGTTCTCTGAACCCTTCTTCCCCAGCCATGAGCATTTGCTCATGGCTGGGGAAGAAGGGTTCAGAGAATTCATTCAAGGACCTTTCTGGACATGTGGTGAGCCACTTCTCGCTGCCCTGACAACCTCCCTTCTTCTGACTATGCTCAATTGCACCGTCACTAGTGTGTCCTTATCCTCCTGATGAGCCAAGGGTCCTCTTTATAAAATTCCATGAACTCCTTCCTGTTCATTCCGTGGTACTTTCTGCTTACAGTAACTTGTGTCTGATTCTACTCTTTACATATTTCCATGTGGCAAGATCAAGGAGCCCTCCACCATTACGGCTCAAAATTTAACTTACAAGAGCTAGTCTGTACAGGGGTCACCAATGTGGATGTTGGAACTTCTGGAAAGATAGCCACGTATAGCATCTTGTTGTGGGAGATTTTAGTTATGGATAATATTCTAGTAAGCTGTCCTTAAAGCAAGTTAAGGATTCACTGCCTACCAGTAAACAAAGGAGTGGCTTTACGGCTCCCCACAAGAATGGGACAGTCCTTAGCCTTAAGGCAGATGAAGGTTAGGTTCCATTGATTTGTGTATTGGAAGGCTGGGTGGAGACAGAGGATTTGGAATAAAAAAGAACTAGGGCAAGGGCAGAGAAGAAGGAGACAGACAGACAGCAGGGGAACAAAGCAGATGAAGCTAGGAGCAGGAGGAGAAGCAAGAGTAGAAGAGCATGGGATGAGGAAGCCAATGGAGTTAGCTCTCTGCCTAGCTGCCGGGGCATTAGAATTCCCTGAGATTTGACATGGATTGTGATTAATAAAGAGCACTGGAAATTTCAACGTCTGGACTCTCAGTTAAAGCGACATAATTTTACTTTAAGACTTAGCTCCCAACGTGGGGCAAGGACACACGAGAGAAAAAAGAGGAAAAGAAGAAAGAAGACAAACGAAAAAAGACAGACAATGCAGGACATCGAAATCCAGACCCAGAGTCTACAGGGAAATGACAGACAACGCGGGACAGTGAGAGCCAAGGCAGAAAAAGGAAGAAAAGGAGAAAGAAGACAGGAAAGGTAAAGTAAACTCAAAGTAAAAGGTAGTTAATAAAGGAGTGAAGATAAGAGAAAGAAAAATATTAAGTTTAAAAGCAGAGAGTAAGAAATAAAGAAGAGAAAGAGAGAAAGAAGCAGTTTAAAGGTAATTACTAATTCTCCTTACCTCAGGAGATATTGTAGCTCCTGAGCAGTGTGTAAGACAGAGGAGAAGTGTAGCAGATCCAGGCAGCAGACAACAGGAAAGAAGAAGCTAGTGAGCAGGAGAACCAAGAGAAGAGCATGGGGTGAGGAAGCCATTGGAGTGAGCTCTCTGCCTAGCTGCGGGGACATTAGAATTCCCTGAGATTTGACATGGTTTGTGATTAATAAAGAGCATTGGAAATTACAACGTCTGGACTCTCCGTTTAGCGCCATAATTTTATTTTAACAGCAGCTGGCATCTACATGCTGAGTACTGAAACCAGGCCCCTGCAAAGTCACACAGGCATCATAAACACTTGGAGGTTATCTTGAAGACAATAATTCTCCTATTGGATGCCAGCACATATCCGTCTTCAGATTCCATCATTGTTTGTAAGAAGGTCTGCCATGCTTGGGGACACAACCTGTCACTGAAAGACAGAGTGACTGAGGCTGAAGGGTGGAAACTTGGTGCAGAGAACTAGGAATCATCGTTACTCACAAATTTGAAAAGAAAAGAAGAGAAAAGAAAAGACAGAAGAGAAAAGAAAGTTAAGGAAAGGAAAGGAAAGGAAAGGAAAGGAAAGGAAAGGAAAGAAAAAAGAAAAGAAAAGAAAAGAAAAGAAAAGAAAAGAAAAGAAAAGAGAAAAGAAAAGACAAAAGGAAGAAATGTTTTGGATCGTACCCCGACAGTATTCACAAAGCTTTGGCTTTGATTCTGAACACACAACCACTTAAAAGAAACCAAAGTTTCTAACAGGGCCTGTTAATATAAGCCAGCAATTCTCATGCTGAGGGGCTCAACCAATTTAGGGCTTGAAGGACTCTGTCCTTAGGTTCGATTAAGAACTGCTGCATATCAGACATTTGCATTAATTTTGAGAGAAGTAGGTTTTAAAACAACAGTCACAGGTTAGCAAAAGAATAATTTCATTGTTCGGGTTCTCACGACTCAAAGAACTTTCTTAAAGTGTGGCAATCTGAGGAAGTTTGAGAACCACTGTGTAGAAATAAGTCACACGTGAGTGAATCATGCTCGATAGCAGATCATGATCAGATGTTAGTGATTGTGGAGAGTTGGTATATTGTGAATCCTGAGTCAAATATTATAGGGTCACTTCGAACTTCCAAACAGCCACTTTGGCCATTTATCTTTATGACTCCTTTTGCCAGGAACAGATGTCAATGCTCTTTCCAACCCAACGCTGATCCCCGACTGATGTGGTCATTTCGTAGTTTGTCCTGTAACACTAGAAATGAGATGCATTGTTCCCACCATGGAATACACTATTTCTGGCCAACCTTCTGTATTTCCCTGAGACACAATTATGGGAAAGGCTTCTAAAGCATCTCCAGTCCCATCTGAAGGTAAGATTCAGCCTCCAGACCTGCTTGAGACAGATGCAGTAACTATCAAGTGGTGCACATACGCCACCGTGTGGCAGCAGACTGCCACTGCGGAGGCAGGCAACTTCCAGGGAGTTTCCTTCATGGCTGCCCTCTGAACCCTTCTGCCCCAGCCATGAGCAGGAAATGCTCATGGCTGGGGCAGAAGGGTTCAAAGAATTCATTCAAGGACCTTTCTGGACAATTGGTGAGCCTCTTCTCGCAGCCCTGACAACCTCCCTTCTTCTGATCATGCTAAGTCGCACCCTCACTAGTGTGTCCTTATCCTCAGGATGAGGCCCAGGTTCCTCAGTCTAAAATTCCATGAACCCCTTCCTGTTCTTTCCGTGGTACTTTCTGCTTACAGTAACTTGTGTCTGATTCTACTCTTTGCATATTTCCACAGGGCAAGATCAAGGAGCCCTCCACCATTACGGCTCAAAATCAGCTTTTTAACTTACAGGAGCTGGTCTGTACAGGGGTCACCAATGTGGATGTTGGAACTTCTGGAAAGGTAGCCACATATAGAAGGTAGCATCTACATGCTGAGTACTGAAACCAGGCCCCTGCAAGGTCACACAGGCATCATAAACACTTGGAGGTTATCTTGCAGACAATAATTCTTCCTTTGGATGCCAGCACATATCCGTCTTTGATTCCATCATTGTTTGTAAGACGGTCTGCCATACTTAGGGACACAGCCTGTCACCGAAAGACAGAGTGACTGATGCTGAAGGGTGGAATGTTGGTGCAGAGAACTAGGAATGATCCTTACTCACAAATTTAAAAACGAAAGAAGAGAAAAGAAAAGAAAGAAGAGAAAAGAAAAGAGAAGAGAAGAGAAGAGAAGAGAAGAGAAGAGAAGAGAAGAGAAGAGAAGAGAAGAGAGGAGAAGAGAAGAGAAAAGAAAAAAGGAAGAAACGTTTCGGATCGTACCCCTACAGTATTCACAGTCTTGGCTTTGATTCTGAACACACAACCACTTAAAAGAAACCAAATTTTCTATCAGTGCCTGTTCATATAGGCAAGCAATTCTCATGCTGAGGGGCTCAACCAATTTACGGTTTGAAGGACTCTGTCTTTGGGTTCGAATAAGAACTGCTGCATATCAGACATTTGCATTAATTTTGAGAGAAGTAGGTTTTAAAACAACAGTTACAAGTTAGCAACACAATAATTTCATTATTTGGGTTCTCAAGACTCAAAGAACTTTCTTAAAGTGTGGCAATCTGAGGAAGTTTGAGAACCACTTTGTCGATATATGTCACACGTGAGTGAATTATGCTCGATAGCAGATCATGATCAGACCTTAGTGATTTGGAGAGTTGGTATATTGTGAATCCTGAATCAAGTATTATAGGGTCACTTCGAACTTCCAAACAGCCACTTTGCCCATTTATCTTTATGACTCCTTTTGCCATGAACAGATGTCAATGTTCTTTCCAACCCAACGCCGATCCCCGACTGATGTGGTCATTTCGTACTTTATCCTGTAACACTAGAAATGTGATGCATTGTTCCCACCATGGAATACACTATTTCTGGCCAACCTACTGTGTTTCCCTGAGATACAGTCATGGGAATGGCTTCTAAAGCATCTCCATTCCCTTCTGAATGTAAGATTCAGCCTCCAAACCTGCTTGAGACAGATGCAGTAACTATCAAGTGGTGCTGTTGAACTTAAGAGATCCAAACTGGGACCCCCAGGGCCCAAACCTGAACACCGCATCCCCACAGAGACTCACAGACGGGATATCGATGCAAATAGCAAGAGGATTTATTCCAGTATACTGGGGCCATTCTAACACGCAGGATAGAACCGACCACAAGGAGCAAATGGTGAAGCTTTTTATACAGTTGAAACGGTTGCTAGGCACAAACCGAGTTGGGACAAGTTGGTTGGTCCCCAAATTGCTTTCCCATTTTGATAGGTAGGGGCCAGTTAATCTTTAAACTGATTGGTGCTGGCATATAGCAAGGTTGCGGGCTCCTAGAAAATGTAAACTTTAGGGTCTTAGTCAATGTGGGTGTGGGGAAGACTCTTAGCCCAAGGCCATGGGCTGTCTACCTGGTGAAACTCTTTTAGCCCAAGGCTGTCTTGTTTGTCTTAGAAAGTGTTTTTCTTTAACTCTGGGAACTGTTTTGGGTCACGGTGCTCCTGGCTTGGGCCTACACAATTTTGGTGCTCTTAGAAGCCTGACTAAAGTTGGCTGCTTTGGTCTTTTTCTATACTAGGGACCTAAATCTTAAAGTGGGACCCCCACATCTCCCCCCTTCTCTCAGGTAAATTGATTCCAATCATGGAATCATGGAGGTTATTACCTGTAGGAATCTCCTGATATTGTTGCCTCAGCATAAGCACCTGTACTGTGTCAATGTGTTTTTTAATAAAGGTAATTAAGCATTTAAGAATGTAAGGGCTAAAAGTAAGCAGCAAGAGCAATATTATAAGTGGTCCCAGCAGTGTGGAAATCAGAGTTGTAAACCATGGGGACTGATTGAACCAAGTCTCGAACCATCTCTGGTTTTGGTCTCTTTTTGTCTGGACGCCAATCTTTCCCATACCTTTGCCATAGTCTTTAACTACTCCTGAATGGTCTATGTAAAAACAGCACTCTTCTCTGAGAGCTGCACACAGTCCTCCCTGTTTTAAAAAGAGGAGGTCCATTCCTCTCCGGTTTTGCAAGACTATTTCAGAGAGGTTAGGGATTCCTGAAGTTTAGAAATTGAATCTTCCATGGCTCTGATATCTACATCTATGGCATCTCTTAGTCCCCTGTAGTAGGAGGGCTGGAGGGCTAGAGCAGTGCCTCCTGTGGCTACTCCTGCAGTCACTCCTACCCCTCACCATCCATCTTCTGGCGGGAGGAGATATCCAGAGCTATATTCAGTTTAAATGGTGGAGTGACAAAGATGTGAATGGGTGGAAGGGACCTGTCCTGTACAGATCCCTTTTCCTGAAACAGAAGTGATAGTGAGCCTGGGACCTCGGGAGTGCCATTGTCACCTGTTAGCATCTGCTGAGTATGAGGAGTTGCTTATTAATCCTATAGCTTCGTAATAAGGGGGAGCAATATCATAACACAGCCAGCAAGCCTGAGTGGCAGTTGGATTAGTAGCATTCAGAACTGTAAATGCCTGTTCAACCATATAAGATTTAACCCAGGAGTTATAGGGGGCCGTGGGCTGGGGCTCAGAGCCATCTCAGTAATAGTGGTAGGGGCTGGACTGAGTGGCCTAGGTTGGGGACGATACAGTACAGAATTGGGCTCTACAGCCAATACTTTTGGGGTTTCTATTTTAAGTCTGATAGTTAAAGTGAGGCCTACATCTGTCCCAGTAACATAAAACCTCAGTCCCCAAGTTTTTCCTTTTAGCCATTGTGCTTTGGCCTTTTTCCCTGGTCCTATGGATGTCCGTTTTACAGTAATTAGGTCCCAGGTGGAGCTAGGGTTCCAATGGACGATGCCAGTAGTTTCACAACCCCAGGCTGTAACTTTCCAAACTTCCCACATCTATGGATTTTGGATCTTTTACGTCCGTCCCTAGGACACACATAAAATGGGGCACTCCTAAGCTTGTTTCGTAGGTGAGGGTGTTTACAACCAATTCCCGATTCTCCGACGCCCTCCCCAGAACAGGGCACCTTGGAACATCTGAGTTTTCCGTCACACTCAGGCCTTCCCAGCTCATTGGGAACCACCCCCCTTCAGTGTGGTATCCGGGGATATCCCAGCTGCTCAGTCCTGTTATTAATTGACAGAGGTCTGGAGTAAGGTCCGGCCACCAAGTGTAGGGGCAGTGGTTTTGGATGTGGACCATACTGTTTCCCCAGTCTTAGGGAGTTTTCTTTTGACTAAAAGTTCCAGCCTGTGGAAATGGGACGTTGTAATCTCTTAGACTGCTTCCTGCTGAGAGGGGACGTCGTCAGGGGCCCCAAACAGGCTGGTATTAGTCAAAAGCAGTGGGGTACATCTGGTTTGGTGATCCAGTGGAGTGGACAGGGGTGGTCACATCAGCTGGACTGGTCATCAGCTCTTAGCAGGTCCAGGACTGACTCACAGTAGTTGAAGCAGTTTGATGTCTAGATGGTGTCTGTTAGTCAAGTGGTGATCTATTGAGACAGATAAAAACTAAAAACAGAAGTTAAAGTTTACAGAAGCTTACATTTGGAACTTTTTATCATTGTAATTCACATTGTAGAAAGAACAGTTAGCAAAACAGCTAATGAAAATCACCTCAGACTTGGGCCTATTTAGGCACTTAAAAATATATGTTCTTAGGGACTTTAAAGTGGCCCATAATTTATACAACACAGAATCTGTTTTTTAGTCAATTAATATCTTTTATCTTTAAATGTAGAAAATGGCTTTTGGCTTCTTTTAGCAACAGAGTATCTAGAAGAGAATGGATGAGCCAAACAAGTCTCTAAACTTGGAATAATCCAGATAAAAACAAATATACCAGCTCATCAGAATATGTATTCAGGATTTTAATGTTATAACTCTGAACCTTTAAAGTTTACATTGCTCTCTTAGCTTTCTTATACCTTTTTAACTTTTATCTCAAACCACCTTTTCACTTTCTCAGACCTTCACAACTTACCTAGGCTTTCATATCTGCAGACTTTTAAACCTTCACATCTTAACATTTTCTCAGACACTCAAAACTTAAATCACTTTCTTTAGACCTTTGCATTTTAAAAACCTCATAACATTCCTTTAAACTTTCTTTACTCTAACTATCTACCAAATACAGAGTTGTTATTACTGAGAGCAGTCATTTTTAAAAGTTATATCAGAACCTATTTATCTTTTAACAGGGGGCCTGTTAGCGAGACAATACTGTTTGTCTTATTTAGAAAGGGACTCTAGTAGCCTCAGAGAGAGGAACTGGTTGTCTATTGCTGCTAAACTAACAGAATTACAGTTATCCATCAACGCCACCAGAGATCTGGGAATACTAAATTATAGCAAAAAGTGTAACTCAATTAAAATGACAGAGACTTACCCATACCTAGACAGATGACCCTGGACTCTCCATGTTCTCTGTGACCTTATGGGAAACAGAGGCCTCAAGGCAGTGACCGTCTTCTGTTGCCAGGCCAGTCTTCAATTGCCAGACCAGTAGGTATCTTTCTGTGGATAAGACTCAGAGGGATCGAACCCCGCTCTGTCCATCCAAAGCAGGGTGATCTACTCTCTAGTATCTTATTTGTCCACTGTTTAGGCAGGTCTATGGCAGGTGAGGCATTGGGCAGATTTGCCCAGTGGTACATTACCACAATCCAGGTAAGGTTGCTCTGTTCCCCGCGCCCCCCCCCCCGTCTGTCTTCTCTGGAGGTATTGGGGTCACTGATAGGATCTGGGGTCTATACTTGTAACTCCAATTAAAAGTCATAATCAGCAGATCTCTGAGGGGTGAGAGCTATCTCTGTTTAGTATCTCTTAGGTTGTCTCTAAGTATCTCTATGTTAACAAAACTTTGTCTATAATTTTTTCTGCTTTGCTGTACTATTTAGGTCATTGTAAACATCCTTCTAACTTAAACTGTCTCATAGCCTTGTGAATTTAAATATCTTAAATATCTTAAAAGCTGTTTTTGAAAACCTCTAGCTTTAACTTTTAACTTTTGTAAAAACCTAGAGTTTCCTTAAAGTAGTTTAAAACCTTTCAACTTTGTGTTTATAATATCCCATAATGTAATGCACATATTTTTCTTTTCAGCAGCATTCTGTCTTTTAGGCCTAAGCCAACTGTTACACTAGAGCTCAGATATCATATAACCTCTTAATTTTAAAACTGCAGGTTTTTTACAAACAAACTTCAGTTATTTTTGTTTTGTTTTAAACACTTTACTCTTAAACTGAAACGATGACTGTCAGCAAAAGATGTATTCTTGTATAAGAATACACAGAGATACAGTCTTTGATATCTTATTAAACACTCTTCTTAAAATCTTAATTTTATAAACCTTATTTTAGCATACAAAAATACTATATAAAATCTATCTTAACTTAATATTTTCTTTTTAGATCTATACCAAAAAACCACATCTTTAAAATACATTTATAAAGGTTGGTATTGATGCCTCAGTTATGTAGGGACCACTGTGATGAGTTAACCTTTTTGTTAGTCTACCTTCCTGACCCTTTGCCTTTTCTCTCAGGCTCTCCAAAGGAGCGCAGAGTGTCTGCTCTGTATTGGCTCTCTACCCCTGTGTGTGTTTTTACACACCAAGTATGTCATCTCACCATCTCATGCAGACTTAAGACAGTCACAGAACACTCCAGGAAGCCAAGCTTGGGTTAAATTCCTGTCTTTTAGTTTTAGGGGCAGCAGCAGGAAGGAGGGAACAAGGTATTTTCCCCAGGCCTATTTGACTCTCACTTTTCTCAACCCCCAGAAACCCTCTTATCTCCCTGGCAGGGAGCCCACCGCAAAGCGCAGCACATGGGATGTCCTTGGGACTTGAATTAACTGAGCTGTTCTTTCTTGCTCCCCTGGGACAAAGTTTCTGGGTCTCCTAAGACCTTTCTTCCCAAATGTCAAGCCAGTTGTTTCTTCTACTGTCTTAGGAATTGGGGAGATTCCACACACCCTGTGAAATTCACCTCTGTCTAACATTTCATCCACCCCCACTCATCTTCCACACCAGGTTTTCATCTTTCTCTGCCCGTGTGGTCCCCTCCCTCCTGGCCCCGGCTCAGGACCAGTTTTTTCTGGCCTGTTATGATTCTGACCATTGACTTGAACCACAAAATGAATCTTTATCCTGGTGACTCAAATAAAAGTATAATTTCACACACAGATAAAGAAATCTTAATCAGGTCTGGAACAACAGAGGAACCTTAGGACTTTTTCAGAGATGACTTGTTGCCTTTTTACAAATTGTCTGTTAGTGGCAGAAATTATTTTAGCATTTTGGCAAGTAACACAAGCTGTTCCAGGTCTCTCCTCTAAGTTTGCAGGAAGACACATTCCTAAGTAAACTTGCCCCAGATCTGGCAAGCTAACATTTAAGACAGTGATACTCAAATGAACACAAAACACACATCATTTTCATACATTGACACTGGTGATCACTAAGACAGAATTAATACATTGAACTCCTGCCCGTAGTAGGATCAGCTTATCAGAACTTTACAGCCAGAATTAATCTATACATTTCAAATCACTTTTTACTTTAATTTTCAAAATAGCTGAGGCTTAACAAAGCTAGCAAAGACAAGCAGGTAAAATATACATTTTTGCACCCGAATAGGCCTTCCAACTGTGTGCCTGCAGCACCACAAATAAAGTTCCTCTATTGTAATGTACATTCCTTTTGTCACACCCTCCTCAGCAGTCTGCCTTCCAGGCCTGTTTGAATCAGCTCTGGTGCAGTGGCAGTTCTTAAAAATTCTCTCTTATTTTTAGTATAGAAAAAACCATCACATGGCTTCTCAATCTCTAAAGACTGCCAGGTTGTTTACTTAAACCTCAATTGCCTTGATTTACTTTGTTTTAACCCTCCTAAAACTTTGGCCATGAGCACAAGGTACATTCCTGTATCTGAATACACAGAGGCATAGCTTTGATCCCGTATTAAACATTGTTCTTAAAGATCCTATCTTATTTTCAGCATAGAAGAGAAAAAAATCATACAAAATAAAATCCAATTTAATTTAAATATCTGAGATTTGTTGTCTCCTTGAATGGCAACATGTGGCTACCTCCATCTCCTCTTTGATCCTGGAAAAGAATGGTAGCATCCACATCCAAAATGCAATCACACATACGTTATTCAGCTTTAATTTAATGCTCTCTATTTAAACTTACACTAGAAAAAAACATCACACACACTCAGATAGAAAACAGAGAGACCTCAGAACTTCCCTTGATATGACCTGATGCTTTTTTACAGTTTGTCTGCATAAGCAGAGATCCGAAACAGTTCAGCCCAGCATCCTTTTAAAAAACGTCTATCTCCGTAGCCATGCGCGCAAATGGCCACAGAGACGACAGGGACAGTGTGCATAAACCATTCCGGAACTCTGGCCAGCAGCAGAAACTGCTCCAAGAAGTCTCTCCCCAAACAGCAGCCTGTCCTCTAGTTTCTAGCAAGCTCTATCTCAGTGGCAGTCATTACAGGACACCTGAATCTTTAAAACCATTAGTTTTCTTTACCCAAACCACATACATATTTTAAAATACCATTTGAGTGATTTTTACATAAGAAAGTTTGGCTGTTGTCTCAAGAGTAGGTGCATTCCAACCCCTCCTGCCTCAGCAAGGCCACAGGACTGTTATCTCAAGAGTGGGTGAATTGTACCCCCTCCTGCCTCTTTTTGCTTGCTTTGTCTCATTAACCCTTTCCCTCCTGTGGCTGAGAGCCCCCAAACCTAGGCTGCTGAGTTGAAACTGGCAGCTCTGGCTGGGGTGGGCCCCAGAGGTCTGCTCAATGCAGCCCCCCCTCCCCGGCAGCTGGTCTTCCACCCCTTGTTTAGGCTTGCCTTGCATTCCCGGCTGGCAGCACTGCCACTTACCCACAGCATATGAGAGGAGTTGCTTGGCCCACGTTAGATCTCACGTGTTACACAGGAAAACAGACAAACACAAAACATATAACCATGAAACAGAGACAAACATGAATCAGATAAGACAATGGTGCCGCACAATTTCTCAGAGGTTTTCAGGTGTCCAAGAACAAAAAGTATGCATTTTTTTTCTCTTTTTCACTTCAACTGACTAATAAGTCGCTCTATCCTTGACTCCCTTAAAATGAGACATAATTATGTCAAGAGGTCCAGATGGAGTTTGTCCCACATCCAAAAACAAAGTCAGTCCGAGTTTAGCCATACACACACACAGAATCATCCACGATTCCAAGCAGGTCAGGTCCTCTCACAACCCAAGCTTCCCGACACAGGTCGTCACGACCCCAGACAGGAGGGTAGCTCATCAGCAGCCCTCTTAGGCTATGGTGTAACCTCAGACCAATGGTCAAGCATCAAAGAGAGGGGAATCGAAGTCGTTTGTCCCATCATCAAGTCAGTCATAATTAACACAGAGATTAGACACAAAGAGAAACAGAGCACAGATATCAGACAGAATTTCCTTGACGGTCTCTGTCAAATCGAAAGTATGGCAGAGATTCCGGCCAGACGCCGCGGGACTGCCTGCCCTGCCCCCGGCTCAGCAGGAGAGAAAACCTTATAGCATCCTCTCCAGAATCCCTGGAGTGTCCCCCAGGGTCCGTCCTGGCTTATACCATCCGGTAAGCTTAAGCCGTGTGGTGGGATCCTTACGGACCATACACACCACAGACCGTTATAGACACAGACACAGTTCTCACCAGTTACTTATTCCAAACAGACAGGCAGACAGGTGATCAGACAGACAGACAGATAAACAACAGATGCTCGAGCTTACCTCCGATTCCCAACTTGCAGGGTCTGGGGGGATGCATCGGTTCCCGGTCAGGGAACCAAAATGTTGGACTTCAGAGATCCAAACTGGGACCCCCAGGGCCCAAACCAGAACACCGCATCCCCACAGAGACTCACAGGCGGGATATCGATGCAAATAGCAAGAGGATTTATTCCAGTATACTGGGGCCATTCTAACACGCAGGATAGAACCGACCACAAGGAGCAAATGGTGAAGCTTTTTATACAGTTGAAACGGTTGCTAGGCACAAACCGAGTTGGGACAAGTTGGTTGGTCCCCAAATTGCTTTCCCATTTTGATAGGTAGGGGCCAGTTAATCTTTAAACTGATTGGTGCTGGCATATAGCAAGGTTGCGGGCTCCTAGAAAATGTAAACTTTAGGGTCTTAGTCAATGTGGGTGTGGGGAAGACTCTTAGCCCGAGGTCATGGGCTGTCTACGTGGGGAAACTCTTTTAGCCCAAGGCTGTCTTGTTTGTCTTAGAAAGTGTTTTTCTTTAACTCTGGGAACTGTTTTGGGTCACGGTGCTCCTGGCTTGGGCCTACACAATTTTGGTGCTCTTAGAAGCCTGACTAAAGTTGGCTGCTTTGGTCTTTTTCTATACTAGGGACCTGAATCTTAAGGTGGGACCCCCACAATCAGACCTTAATGATTGTGGAGAGTTGGTATATTTGAATCCTGAATCAAGTATTATAGGGTCACTTTGAACTTCTAAACAGCCACTTTGGCCATTTATCTTTATGACTCCTTTTGCCATGAACAGATGTCAATGCTCTTTCCAACCCAACGCTGATCCCCGACTGATGTGGTCATTTCGTAGTTTGTCCTGTAACACTAGAAATGTGATGCATTGTTCCCACCATGGAATACACTATTTCTGGCCAACCTACTGTGTTTCCCTGAGACACAGTCATGGGAATGGCTTCTAAAGCATCTCCAGTCCCATCTGAAGGTAAGATTCAGCCTCCAGACCTGCTTGAGACAGATGCAGTAACTATCAAGTGGTGTGCATGCGCCACCATGTGGCTGCAGACTGCCACTGCGTAGCAGGCAACTTCCTTGGAGTTTCCTTCATATGTGATTTTTTGAACCCTTCTGCCCCAGCCATGAGCATTTGCATCAAGGGTTCAGAGAATTCATTCAAGGACCTTTCTGGACATGTGGTGAGCCTCTTCTCGCTGCCGTGACAACCTCCCTTCTTCTGACCATGTTCAATTGCACCCTCACTAGTGTGTCCTTATCCTAAAGATGAGCCAAGGATCCTCTTTATAAACTTCCATGAACCCCTTCCTGTTCTTTCCGTGGTACTTTCTGCTTACAGTAACTTGTGTCTGATTCTACTCTTTGCATATTTCCACAGGGCAAGATCAAGGAGCCCTCCACCATTACGGCTCAAAATCAGCTTTTTAACTTACAGGAGCTGGTCTGTACAGGGGTCACCAATGTGGATGTTGGAACTTCTGGAAAGGTAGCCACATATAGAAGTTAGCATCTACATGCTGAGTACTGAAACCAGGACCCTGCAAGGTCACACAGGCATCATAAACACTTGGAGGTTATCTTGCGGACAATAATTCTCCCTTTGGATGCCAGCACATATCCGTCTTTGATTCCATCATTGTTTGTAAGAAGGTCTGCCATGCTTAGGGACACAGCCTGACACCGAAAGACAGAGTGACTGAGGCTGAAGGGTGGAATGTTGGTGCAGAGAACTAGCAATGATCCTTACTCACAATTTTAAAAACGAAAGAAGTGAAAAGAAAGAAAGAAAAGAAGAATAGAAAGGAAGAAAGTAGGAAAGGAAGGAAATGGAAAATTACTTCCGTGCTCCAGAGGTCATAATCAAGAAAGCAAAAGAAGACACACATAATGAGCATTTCATGTCAGGCTGTAGTCTCCTAGCACCTCCACAAAGCTCGTCTCTCACGCACACCCTGGCCTCAGCCTCAGGTCTGGTTCTTTCTCAAGCCGCAGTAGGTTTGCAGACAGAGGAGCGGCAGAAAAGTGTGAAGATTGCCAAGGGCCCATTGGAGCCAGTACAGTCCCTGGAACCCTACTGCACTCAAGTCGCCTAACTTCAAAAGTAGACACCATGCATTGCAATGAGAGCCGCATCCCGAGACACCTGCTTCCACTTTCCAGTGTCTGCTTCCCAGAGTGCTGTCTGCCACACTCCTAACACACCAGGTGAAGCCTCCCCGGGCTCCTCAGCTCTCACCCCAGCCACCCAGGGTCCGGCAGTCTAGCTTCCCTTTGGTAGTGGCTAGAGAGCGCTTCCCTGGTGTGTCTCACCATCGATTGACTATCTCTGCTCTTACCTGTTGGTGCTGATTGTTAGTGTGTTGTCCTCTTGGCTTGGGAAGGGGGTCTGAGTGTCGCTGGAAACGGGGAGGTGCCAGAGCTCTGAGAGGTGGTTTATGCTTTTGCCCTACCAGGTTCCTTTTGCTAAGTGGGAGCCCTGTCTGCAAGGGGGCTGCTCCTTACCCCGTGGGAGTTCCTGCCAGGAGCTGAGCGCTCTCCTGCCACCGTGGTCCTGCCAGACTCCGGTGCTTGCGGCCTGCGGAGCCCCTGGGAAAAGGTGACAGCTTATCCCTCTCCAGCCAGCCTGGAGGCGCGCAGGATGCTCACCAGATCCGGAGTTGGACGTGCCAGATCCGAGCCAAAGGCAGAGCTCGTCCTCACTGGCCCGCGCTGGTCTGTCTAGATATTTCCTCTGGAGTGGAGCCAGGAGTCCCGCGACCAGTAGGCCATGAGGTGGGTGCCTGGGACTCATTACAGTGGGACCCGCGGCAGACCAGACCGCGCAGCACGCTGGGCTACCATGGCCACCGCAGCCACCGCAGCCTCCACCGCCAAACTAAGCGCATGTGCAGGCTTCAGCACCTGCTCGCTAAAGCTGGACTCCCTCTGTGGGGTGCTGGAGTAGAGTCAGGGAAGGGGTAGCAATCTTGCTCACCCCGCATAGGGGGCAAATTCGCAGGTTGGGCTGAGCAGGTGAACTGAGGTGGGAGAGGGGTACGCTCCCTGTGGCACTAGGCTGTTAAATCACTGTTACTGTCAAGTTCTTAGTGTAAGCTCTGCCTTCTGGCGTTGGGTTCCTGCGAATCTGTGAAGGCATTGGAGAATGGGGCGACTGCATTCCTTAACAGCAGTACTGGACTCTGCCTGGATGCTCTGAGCAATCAGTCTGTCGGTCACAGGACCATTTCAAAGTACATAGAACTTTTGTTACAACAAGCCTGAGTCCAAGCTTATTAGACTTATTGGTTTCATGATCCAAGACAGTTTCTCATTGCGTGTGTTTGACAGAGAGTTGGGGGAGGGGAGAAATGTTGGGTGTTCTCTGCAGCTAGTAACTTCCTGGTCACTTATTCCTTCACAGGCTGAGAGTTCTGAGGCAGACACTGAATCTGATCCAGAGCCATAGGAGGTCAGCTGTCTGGAACTGACTGCAGACATTCTTTTTGGCAATTTCATGCTAGCTGAGGGCCTTTCTTCCCACTTGCAAATTCTATTAGGGTCCAGGAAAAAGGCATCTTCCAAGACCAAGTTCCTGTACATCTTCAGGAAACCAAACAAACCTGAGCACACTTAACTTCATGCTCTGTCGCCACCTGCTGGAGGTAGACAGAAAGGCCACCCACCTCACTCCCAGGGCAGCAAGGCTAGTTGCTACTAAGGGGCGCAGAGCCCTCTGCAGCTGGTCACGCCCCCACCCTCCCACTTGCACCTCGAACCTGGCCCTAGAGGTTCAGATTAGAGCTCTGCCTTTCTTTCTGTGGTCTTATCAAAGTGACTGGCCTCTTTTTTTTCCTGCGAATCTGTAAACTGGAATACCATGGTTCTTCCTTAGGCTACTG
This sequence comes from Cricetomys ansorgei, assembly GCA_026225945.1. Lineage (NCBI taxonomy): Eukaryota > Metazoa > Chordata > Mammalia > Rodentia > Nesomyidae > Cricetomys > Cricetomys ansorgei. Next base: position 141,907 of record JAMJFZ010003061.1, read on the forward strand.
TGAGGACTTGACATGCTGCTGTCCTGTGGTCATAGCGAGGGCTGCTTTATTTCTGAAAAGCGAGGTTATAGGATCCACAGCTGAGGCCACTGAGCTAGAAAGCGTGTTCAAGGCTGTACTTATCAGGCCCCTGGATAAGATGTAGTTTCCCACTTGTATTTGGTTGTGTGTTTAGGGAGGGGGTAGGAAAACACAGATTACAGGGGGAAAGATTACTGAAGTACCTAGAGCTGCTGCTGGGTAAAGGAATGGATGAAGGAGACACAACCCACGCACCCTCTGCCCCTCTCCCGCCCCATTAGTGTCAGGGAAATCCACAAAAGGTGAGACAAAAATGACTACATGCCTCCCTGATGACATGAGCTGAGACTGTAAAATGCCATGAAGATTCGTTTTATCTCTTCTTGAAGCCACACTTTCCAAGTCCCTTGCAGGCCTCAGGAAGGTTTCTCCCTTTGCAGCAGCCAAGCCCTATAAAACGTATGCTGCTCTCTTGTGCCACCATGTGGCAGGAAGAGGTAACAGCAGGAAGAACGAACTGGTTCAGGTGTCCAAACTCCCTTGGAAAACTCAAGACCTCATTTAAGGACTCCTCCAGCCTCTTGAAATGTTGACAATCAGAGAATAGAGCAGCGCAGAAGCCCCTGGAGCCTGAAGTTCCATAGGCTCATCTGTTCTGGAGTCTGGGTAGGCAGGCTTCCCCGTGCTTCTCTGGAGTGTTCCTCCTGGCTCAGAGGCAGGGAACTTCTGCCTGGTGACACCCAGCAGGCACGCATCCTTCATGAGCATGCAGAGCAGAATTATCTTCATCCTGTCCACATTTTAACTTTCTATTCTTCTGATGTGGCTCTGACTTAGGGTTCTACCTAAGTATCTGGGATAATTATTACCACCTCCCTCCTACCATGCCCAAGGCTGCAGGAGGGGCAGGGTTTGTTCCTTGGGGAATATTGGGACTTTAAAGGTCTAACCTGGGGCTGGTGTGTGTGCTAAAAAGGAAACTCACATATGTTGTTAAACATCAAATCCAGCCGGATTGTGTGGCTGGAAGATGGAGGGACTGATTCACCACGACATCCAACCATCTTTAAAACATGGAGGTTGGCTTGACACCCTTCAACATCAGTACATTAAAATGGTATTAGTCAATGTTCACCTCATGTGACAGTCCCAAATGTGTGGCTTTCACACCACACAAGCTGACATCTCCCTGTCTGGCAAGAGGCTAAGGGCCCAGTGAGGCCCCTGCAGATCTCGGTGCCACTTTTCCCTAAGGCCTGTGGTGAGAGCCTTCCTCATCTGTGGGAAAGGAAGTGGGGGACAGGGCAAGCTGGACATGGTCACTCATTCCCACCTCATGCACCTGATCCTGGCATGGCTGGGCTGGAAGAGAAGGACCAGCCCACACAAGGCCTTGGGAGCAGGGAGGTGGAGGCAGAATCAGCCCATGGCCCCAGTGACTGAGTAAGGCCCAGACACACTGACTCCTTAAGCAGTTTATAGCCATGAGGGGTCTTGGTTATTTTCAGATGTCAACTGGAACAGTAAGAAGGCCCTGGTTCATGGCTGACAACACACAGCCCAGAGCCACCCCTTGCCCTTCATCCTTCAGTGGAGATTCTCTCCTGCCTTTCATTGTTTATAACAGCAGTTCCAATACCAAGGAGCTCCTGGTTGTCACTGGAGGTTGAAGCCAGTTCTCTGGGAATGGGGCTCTGGAGAGCATCTTCTTGGGCACAGAGCAGGAACAGAAGGGCAGAGGATCGGCTGCAGTGTCACATAGAGCCGAGTTCAAGTCCCAGAATCTACATTAAAGGGAAGACATAACTGACTCCCATGATAATAAATTAAATTAGAACATACAATAAACACAATTCACATTTAAATATAGACTAGTGTGTTCTAATTTTTCCATAAAAATACAAAGTACGTGCTCCTTTACTAGTAAGATAGCTTGGGTCCTGAAATTGTCAGCAGGGGTGTCCTCTGGTGACTCCTCAGAAAGGGACATGAATGTGAGGCCAGCCTGGTCTCCAGAGTGAGTTCCAGAGCAGCCAGAGTTACAACAGAGAAACCCTGTCTCTAAAAGCAAACAAACAAACAAAAAAGATGTAAAAGGCACTGTGTGTGTGCACAGGACAAGACCTGGTCCCATTTGTGAATTCAGGCAGCCATTGGGGGCCCTGGGACAAGGTCCTTCCCTTCTAGGCAAGGGGGAGCCCAGATGCTGAATATCAAATGGTCTTCAGAGCAGCCAAGAAACAATGGGGAAAGGGACACATGGGAGAAAATCAACATGGTTGTTCATGGAGACAGCCCCCTCATCTGTTTCTTCTGGAGAGAAGTTCTTTTGGTTTATCATTGGGCAGTACTGAAGACATTGGTGTCCATCCCTTCACAGGACCTGTCAGAAACTATTTGTGTAACTGTGTGTTCACCTCACCTGGCATTCCTACTCAAATGCAACAACACCCAGGGCTGGCTACCGTCACCTTGTGTCCCAGCCAAGGCTGAATCCTCAGGAGACTCGGTGGCACCGCAGCATTTAACAAAGGCCACTGCCATCCATCAGCTTCTAGTTTCATTAATCCCATGAGCACTGCATCTCAAATCATCACAGGCTTTGGCTGCTTTTGCTTCAGCAGGGATGAGTCAAGTTCAACTGCAAAGAAGCCTTTCTACATAGCAGATAGGGCACCTCCAGCAAGGACTGGCTTGGGTCATTCATAGTCACTACCCACTCAAAGCACACTGAGGAATCACTCGTGATTTAAGAAGACAATCTGGGAGGTGGAGAGAAGGCTCCATGCTTACGAGCATTGGCTGCTCTTCCAGAGGACCAGAGCTCTGTTCCCAGTACTCAGATGGTGGCTCACAACCATTCTTAACTCCAGCCTCATCTCCAGCCATGGGAGCCAATGCCCTCTTCTGGACGCTGCATGTACCAGGCATACACTTGGTACACAGACATATGTGAGACAAAACACCCATACACAGAAAGTAAATTTAAAAAGACACCTGCATGGACACTGGTCAGTGTGTTTGCCTCGATGGGGTGCACCCAATATGTTTACTCTCCACACCTCTGGCTGCATGGCCTCTCTCATGCCTGGCAGTGACTGAAGTGTGTATTACCCAGCAAGTAGCTGCAAAAGCGTGCCTGCATATCCCTGGATTAAATCTCTTCATGAGAAAGCAACAATAAAGTTAATACCCCCCACACTTGGTAAGCATTCTGAACTCACTGCTCCCAAAGAGCAGCAACTATGTACCACCTTTTAACTGGGAGAAGTGATCACGTGTAAGGGATCCTGAAGCCTTGAGTACAAGAGACCTGGCACAACCCATGGGAACCTACAGAAGGTGCTTCCAATAAGCAAGGGAACAGCCAACGGTCCCAGAAGCTAATTCCCACATGGACCACTCTAGAAGCAAGATAAAGGTACTGTCCGTGACCCTGGGATGCAGGAGTCCTGTGAATCAAGACAGTAAGACCCCCTCGGTACAGACATATCACCCTGCCCCTGAAAAGGGTTTTACTTTTTTAAAGTGTTTATGGCTGTTTTCTGCTATTTGGTGCTGGGCTCTTAAAGGCTGCAGCTCTTTCTAAATGCTGTATCTAAGCTTTGAAGCCTTTTGTAATTGTTACTTTTTTACTTGTAACTGGACTCCTTAATGGAACTCCACTCCCTCAGTTTCAGCTTTCTGGCAGTTACTGAGAAAGATTCTAACTTGTAACTTTTTTTAAAACTCCCATTAGCTTCAAAGGGTTAAGAAGGAAAGGAAGGATAAACCTTTACAGTCCCTTCTGGCTGTCTTTATCTGTGTCTGAGGCTTCCCAGCAACTGTCTGCCTTCTTTCTTATTCACTTCAATATTTTCTAGAACTATCTGTGTTTATCTGAGCCTTGTTTCTGCCTGCTTTCCCTATCATCAGCTTTTGGAGCTCACTTTTTCCTGGACACCACACAACTAACTGGTGCTCCCTCTTTCCCTGTCACCACCTCACCTGGACTTTCCAATGGACACTCTCTCTCTTATATACCTCCCTTGACGCTGTTCCCAGAGGTCCAAGCAGCATGTAACCATAATGAAGGCTGCACAGCACAAAAAGCTTCCTGGAAAAGTTTTCCTTTACATGCCCCCTCATCCCACACACCTGCCCCTCTTTCCTCCATCTGGCCTGTTCCCAGTCGCACAAGCTGGAAACAGACCTCTGTCCTCCTCGCTATACACATCGTCTTAGTCAGGGCCTGTCGTTGGTTCAACAAGTACTCGGAACATTGGTTAAGAATCAGTTTTGAAGTCTGATTTACCTATAACAAAATGTGCTGTTAGTCAGCTCAAAATACTTAAGATAACAAACTTGTAAAGAGAAAAGACTACCTGCTACGGTGGTGCATGTCTGCAAACCCCAGTATTTGGGAGGCTGATGCAGGGGGATTTTGACAGCCTTGCTATAATATTTAGGAAGACCCTGCCTCAAAAAAATGGACATTTAAAAACTTTGTAGTGTTTTTTAATGGATCATGATTTCTATAGACAAAAGCAGCTCAGTCTACCCCAAGATGATGAGGCCATAATGCTTCTTAGATTAGAAACTCTTCTATCAAACTAAACATCAATGCTTCCCTTAAACTTGATTCGGTGCCCTGCCCCAGCTGTGTCCAGAGGCAGCACAGTGTCTTGGCTTCCCCCAGTGCTGTTGCCACCTCACTCAGAGAAGCCAGCTCCCCAGGGTCCCCCTCATCACCTTGGTAGTTTTCTCCCTCCAATAAAAAGCCACTCAGTAATGGATCTTGTGCTGGTTTCTCTCAGCTCCCATCCTCACTCTACCTCTGCTGCACATTTGTAACCTCGTCACTCTGGTGGCTGAAGTGGGAGGATCAGAAGTTCAAGGACAGCCTGGGCTATACAGCAAGACTTGTCTCAAAAATTTATACATAGAAATTATGACCACAGAACCATGCAGTCCTCTGGCACTCTGTTAAAATGGCAAGTGACACTCAAGAGAGTGGTGGCTTCAGACAGCCCAGCACTGGGCTGCTATGTTCTTTGGAAGACAGGTTTTCCAGAAAGACCCGAGAACCCCCTCCCCCTCTTCAAAGACCTGCTCGATGTTGCCATGTGCAAATTCAAATGAAACTCTCGGGGTTACCTGTTCATTTACTACACTATCATTAGACATACCATGACAAAATCATGTTTAACAGGTTGAAATAAAGTCACACAGACTGTAGTAAAATCTTTTTAATAGTAGCCTTAAGATTAATATGGAAAAGTGATTCAAGGATTTTTCTCTTACATGTGATACTACACTAGTCTAGAGACTAGGAGGAGAATGGCTTCAAGGTTCTCACCTTGGGGAGATGTGCAAGGAATGAGGTTTGAGTCAGGTTTCTGACATCAGGTTAAATGTACCTTTTATACAGTGCACAAAGCCTCCTGCTACTGCAGCAGTCCTGTCCAGCAACTGCTCTAACCTGGCTCCCCAGATGCCACCAATCTGTAAGTGCCACACTCTAGGCCCACAAGCCTCTCTACAGACAGTCCACAACTGAAAAATATAATAACTTCATGGAAACAAAGTTAGGGGTCAAAGCACTGGCAACCTGGAAAGTGAGCGTGGGCTCACTGTGCCATCCAAGGCCTTGTGGGGGGAAGTCGAGTCTGACGCGCAGGAGTCGGCCTTGGCTCATCTCCGTGGGTTCCGAACCAAGGCGTCAAGAATGCAGCCTGGCCACTGCATGCCGTCAGCTGAGACTACAGATGCCTGCTGCTGCTGGTCCCCTGCTGCATTCTCATCTCTGTGCCAGGGGAAAGCCCAGAACTGGCCTCACGGTGCCCAAGAGGTTGTCATGGGCACAGAGCGAGAGTATGACAGGGGAAACCCAACAGCAGCAGGGCTAGCCTCAGCAGCCTTTCTGAGTGATGTCCAGCCCTGAAGACTTTGTGATTTCCAACGTCGTAAATACCTGTTTTCAAGGAAAAAGACAACATATGGCAACGTCACTGCTGCTTTACAGGGACGCATTTCAGCTGCACTGATAGAACACGTTAAAGTAAGTTGCTAATATGAATATAAATATTATAAAAACTGACAATGCATTTCATAATTGTTTGTAAAGCTAGGCTACTTGAAGCCCACTGAAAGTACCTCACAGGGGCTAAGGAGACTCTCAGTGGGTACAGGGCTGGAAAGACACTCATGGGTAAAGAGCTGGTCATGCAAGTATGAGGACCCAAGTTTAAGCCCCAAAACCCATGTTGAATGTGCTGTCACATGCTTGCAAAATTGCCACACTGTGGAAGCAGAGATAGTGCGTCCTGGGGTTGCTGGCCAGCCAGCGTAGCTTGTGGGCAAGCTTCAGGCCAGCGTGTCTTCAGAAGAGTTGGACAGTTTCTAAGGAATGACACTCAAGGCTGTCCTCTGGTTTACACACACACAAGGAAGGGAGCAATGCACACACACAGGCACACATGCACACAGAGGCACACATCCTCCTGTTCCTTACCTCACCACACGTGGGGTGGATTCCAATGGTGTCATTCAGTAGCTGCTTTGTGAGTCCACATTTCATTGCAGCTGCAAAGCCCTGTGTGATTTCCCCAGCATTTGGCCCCAGAAGGTGAAACCCCACCACGCGGTCCTTTAATGCAGAGACAGAAGAGAATTCCCATAAGCTTAGGATCAGAACGGGAATCTACTCCCTGCCGTTCACAACTAAAATAGACAGAGACTCCCACTGGAAGGAACTGAGAAGAGGATGGCCTCTCGAAGGATCTGTCGGAGGAGCTGGTAAACATGGTCAGAACGAATTCACACTCAATCTGCCCATCTGTGATGGGACAGGACTTCTAGCTTACACTGAGACAGGGCTGCACAAACACAGCACTTCTGAGCTAAGGTGTGCACTGGAGTGCACTTACTAGAAGCAGGATTTGTGGGCCCAGTGAGCAGGTCGCCTGCTCCTGACACTAAGCAGAACTCAGGAGGCTAGTAGAGGCTGTCAGCAGGGCAGAATGCAGTGGGTATCCAATGTAGCAGGAAGCCACAGGCTGTACACTGCTAAGCTTTCTCACTGGATTCTTGCCTCCATTCTGATCTTCCTTGAGGACAGATGAAGTGTGTAAGAGCACAACAGAGCCAGGCACAGGAGATATCTCTGCCTGTCTGAGTTCTGTCAGCACCTGCCTGATGCTCCGGAGCTTCTCTCTGCGAGGACCTCTCCCAGATATTCCACACATGCCATGCCACTAATGAAACATATACAAAGGTATGCCATGCACAGTGCTGCATGGTGGCCAGTGTCAGTGCTCACAGTTCTAAACCACTAGGGTTAAACTGTCAGCTCTGGGCGTCTGGCTTCTCATACTGTCTGACAGGTACAGCGAGGCTGGGAACCTGCTCCTGCGTCAGCCTCTGCAAGCCGGTGAGAGTTCGCTCCTGCCCTCATTGCCATCTTTAAAGATGCCATAAAAACCCAACTGGCAAGAATTCAAGCTGCATTTTAAAATTCACAGTAGGTTAGGCTGGGGGAGCAGCCCAGGGCTGTGCTCTGCACAAATGAACCCTGGGCCCAATCCCTAGAGAAAATGGAGTAGAATAGAGTAGAACAGAAACCACAGCATCCAGGAGTCTACATACGCTGTCAAATTTGTTGCAGATTATCTTTGCATAACAGGTGTTGTTGTCTCTGCCAGCGACTGTCCACTCAAGAGGCCAGAACAAGGTGTGATACACCTAGACCAGGAGGGAAGAGGCTGCAATTATCACTGTGTGAAATGCACTCCTTAACATGCTCTTTAGTCCCCCTAAGATGACAGGCTGCAACAGCTTGCAGAATTGAATGCCTGAGGTCCCACCTGGGGCACATTTATGGCTGCACTGGAGCCAGGCTCCCAAAATGCCAGCAAACATGCCACTTTTGCTTTGTGCAGTCTTTAGTCAGAAAAAGAAACAGCCTCCTGTTAGCTAAACTTCCTTTGCAAGCATTTAGAGTGTTGTTGGTCCAAGGCACCATACTAGTTCCTGTGTGGGCTGAGAAAATGACAACTGACATCCACCTACTGGCACATTCACCCCAAACCTAGAAGATCAGAAGACACAGAACCATCTGGCCTTCCAAGACGAAGTGTGTCAGCTGTACTACCGACCTCAGCAGAGCCCAGCACACCCACCCTGCTCAGATAGCCAAGTCTCTGGGGCGGCTCTCTGGGTCACCGCTCATACCTGCATCTCCAAAGTCCTAACTCACACACCCTATTTCCCTCTCTCCTCAGTTGCTTTCTTTTTATCACTTTGCTAGGGAGACAGAGTTTAGATTCAAATTCTCCCAAACAGGAGGATGATTTCCCCAAACATCAGCACGACAGAGACTTGCAAAGTTACAACATAAAAAGCGGCTACAAGGACAGATGGTTGATTACGAAGGAAACGTGGTCTTACTTCCAGATTCTCTTTTTTATGCACTTCGATGGCTTTCTCTTCAGACATCCCACAGCAGCCATATTCCAGAGGTGTGAACACTGTTGTTGGGACGTTAACGTAATCGCACTGCAAGAGAAACACACCCCACTCCTGTGACCTGCTTCCCAGGAGGCAGTGGGCTGTGTCAGGTCTGGTCGGTTATGAAAGCCAACTGATGGAAGACTGGAAAGTCTAAATGTAAGTGAGTGTGCTCAAAATGTATTTATTATTTTATTTTATGTGTGTGGGTGTTTGCCTGAATGTATGTTTGTACACCACATGTGTGCCTAGTGCCTACAGAGGCCAGAAGAGGGAGTTGGATCCCCTGGAATTGGAATTACAAGACAGTTATGAGCCACCATGTGGGTGCTGGGAATTTCACCTGAGTTTTCTCCACTGATCCAACTAACTCTCCAGGCCTCGTGTATGTATGTTTTTGCATGTATAGAGGTGTGTGTCTGTGTGTGTACATCTGTACATGTGCATGTGCATCTGTGTCCACATGTGTACATGGGTACATGCATTTCCATGTGGAGAACAAGGTTGCTATCAGCAATCATCTTCCATTACTTTTCTACCTCATCAGTTGAAGCAGGGTCTCTTAGTCTAACCCAGAGCTGGCTGATATGGCTAGTCTTGTTGGCCAGCTTGCTCTGGGACTCTGATCTCTGTCTTCTAAGGCTAGAAATACAGGTGGGCCACCACACATAGGTTTTTAGGTGTCCAACTCTGGTCCTTACACTTACTGACAAGTACCTAACCACTGTGCCATCTCTCTACTTTGCTGAACTTCTGTTGAGTTCTCAGACAGGTTCTGAACTGAAGTCAGAATGGTAAATAATCTTTATACTTAAACAATACAATCACCACTAACTAGAGGCAAATTAAACTGATGTCTACCACGTCAAAAACTCAAAGAGGGAAGTGTACTTTCTATAGTTGTTTTAAAAAGGAGGATGGGCTGAGCAGCACAACTCAAGAGACTTGAGCATCTAGGTGAGAGGGTCATACAGGAGTCACCTCAGCACCCTGCTGTCTAGTGTCTCTCTAGATGAAGCTGAGGGACATATGGCCTTCCACCTCCCTCAAAGCACATAGGAGGCCTTACCATGGATCTGGGGACCTAGGACCCAACTGTTCCAGCCTCCTTCCATTTGTCCTCTGCCACCAACCGCAGACACCCAAAGTGACGTGTGCACTGTGGAGATGGATGCACACAAAAGCAGCGCTGCCACCCTTCATCTGCTGGCCCTGCCCAGGTCCCCAATACTACTGACAGAGCACTGTGTTCCTCCCAAGGGTGAGACCCCATAATTATTTCCACAAGCCTTGGGTTCTTAACTGACAATCCATCTAACAGAAAAGTCCACTTCACTGAGGAATGGAATTACCCAGAGTCCAATGCTTCCTCGGTGGAATTACCCAGATCCCAAATGTCTCACTAAGGAATGCCAAGACAGGAAACTATGCCATTCATAGCAGTGGCCTTGCTAAAGATGAAAAGTGAAATTGCAAGTGAATGGGACTGACCAAGCAGGCAGTGCAAGAGGCTAGCATCCTGCTCCACTGTGAGATACAGCAGACCGCTTAGGAAGCCTGCTTCCAACCTGTAGGCATCTTTTCCTTCTCTGAAGCTCTGGCTCCCAGCCTGATACATAACCACGCCTGTGGGCTGTCATCTGTGGACTGTCTGCACTGCTGGACTAAGCCCCCAGCCATCTGGTGGGTCCTAGGGCTGGACCGACAATGATCTTTCACTAGCACAGGACAGCCCAAGGATGCAAAAGCACAAGCTTTACCAGCTCTTTAGTCAGTAGTAACTCAACTGCGAATTATCCCTAAGAACCTTTATTTAGAAAATGAGCTGATGAGTGTTATTTGTACTAATTTTGAAATCCTAATTTTTATCAAGATACTATCTCGGGGCTGGGGATGAAGCTCAGTGGTAGACCACTTACTTAGCATTCATGAGACCCAGATCTCAGCTATACACACACACACACACACACACACACACACACACACACATATTCACACACCTTAGAGGAGAGGGAGGGGAGAGAGAAGGAGAGAAACACATATGTATACACATGTATATGCATACACACATAAACACATGCATACAAAGACAAAGAGACACATGCTCACACATATAAACAGACAAAGAATAGATACTTAGAGACAAACAAACATACACAGAGAGATGCACAGACACACATACATACAAATACATGGGTCAAGAATAGGAAAAAACTTACCTTTTCCAAAGAAATCCCAAAGAGTCTTCGAGCTAGCAGCTTGCCTGCCTGTATGGCAACAGGTGTGAGCTCTGGTTTGCCCTCCAGTATATCCCCAATAGCATAGACATGAGGCACGTTGGTCTGTTCCACGTCATTTACAGGTATTTTGCCATTCCTGGTAGAGTGAAGAGAAAGCACACACACTAAGTATCTGTATTCTTGTCTGGCACCATGCAGATGAGCTACATGGAAGCTTCCACAGCTAGTGAAGTGACCTAGATGACAACAACTTAGACCATGCTTCCTGCAGGTCTGAAGCTTCCACATTCCCCATGATCACCCTTAGGGCTTCAGAATTTTTCTAACTGATCAAAGACATCAAAATTCACTCTAAATCACAGATAATGGGAAACATTTCTATGAATGTGTTTTTGGATTGCTATTGAATACATGAGCTCTTTGAGGCTTGTGCGAAGAGTTCCTAATTGAGAGCTGGAGAGATGGCTCAGTGGTTACGAGCACTAGCTGTTTTTCCTGAGGACTCGGATTTAAATCCCAGAACCCACATTTACAACAGTTACAACTGTCTGTAACTCCAGTTCCAGGGGCTCTGACACCCTCACACCAATGCACATAAAATAAAAATTAAATAAATTGTAAAAAAGAGTTCCTAGTTGGCTGATTGAGATATTAATACACGGTTGGCATCATACTTACGGTGATAAATTTGAGGCATTTGAATGTTATATCTCAGCAGTTAACAGAGTTTCTCTCAATGGGGTTATGTACAGCAACAGTGCCGCAGCCACACACTTACTTCTCGTTGATCTTGACCCCGATCTTGTCCAGCCCTATTTTCTTTGTGCAGGAGTCACGACCAATTGCTAACAAAACCTGCATTTATAGAAGAGACCAGAAGGATAAATTGTCCCCATGAGAATGACAAGGGAGACACTACTCCAGATGCTTGAGATATCAGAAGGATAACAGTGAGATATTAGGCTGTACCAGTTATTTGATGGAATCCTTAAAAGGCGTGACTCTGCATTAGATTCTTTTCTGTGGCTGTGATGCAATAGCCCAACAGAAGCATCTCAGGGGAGAAAGGGTTTATTCTGGCCACAGTTCATGACGGGGAAGTCAGGGCTTCAAGCTTACAGCAATTGGTCATAGCATATCCACAATCAGGAAGCAAAGAGACTCATAGTCCACTCATCCCTCCTTCTCCACTTACACAGGCCTAGGTCCCCTCATCCCTCCTTCTCCACTTACACAGGCCTAGGTCCCAGCCAGGGAATGGCACAGCACACAGTGGGCAAGTCTTTCCATCTCAGTTCACACAATCAAGATAATCCCCCAAGCATGCCCAGAGTCCATCTCCCAGATGACTCTGGATTCTGTCCACCACTAACTAACCATCACACTGATTCCACACACAAAACCTGCACAAGCCCATGCTGTGAGCTGAGGTGTGCCCTCTCCAAACCTACATGTTTCTGTACTAGCCCAGAGTATCTCAGCCTGTGGCAGAATTTGGAGACAGCGAGAGAGTTGGTGATAATTAAATGAGGTCATGTGGGTATGTCCTTACTATGGTTTGGATCACTGTCTCCCAAGGGCTCCTGTGTTAAAGTTGGTCCTAGCCCCCAGTGCCACTGCTAGCTAAGGAGCCTTGGATAGGTAGGTTCTTTGAGGAGGAAATGAGGTCACTAGGAGAAGGCCTTCAAAGGGGATTGTGGGACCTCAGTCCTTTCTCAGCTATTTTCACTGACTGTTTCTACTATGTGTCCCAGCCATGCTGTACTGCCTTGCCATAAGCTTGCACCACGTAAGGGAAATGGACCAACAGCCATGCGATGCCTACTCCATCCTCCTGCCCCCAGTTACAGATACACACGGCACCAGCGACCCTAGAAATGCCACCTAGACACACTGTGCCAGGCACTGACAGTGTGGAGTCCAGGACATGTAAAGTCTGTGGTGACGGAACCAAGCAGGGGTAGCAGGGAATTGGAAGGGCATGGGGCTTTCTGGACTCACAGATGTGCTCCACTGCTTTAAAAGAGTGTGCCCTGCACCAGCACACGCATTTGACAAAAATGATCAACTGTACAATAAGGTCTGATCATTTAACAGTAACTCAAGCCTTGTCACAAAAGCAATCTGCAAAGTTATATATGAGTAACTGTGTACTGATGTGTTGGAAACCTTAGCTGAAACGAACTAATTCCTAAAAGAAGAAATAATAAATCAAAAGTAACTATTTCTTTAAAAAACAAAACTGTGTTCACACATTCCCCTGGAGAATTTAAATCTAGAAGAGTCCATCAGCAAATCCACCAAACATAAAAATCCAATCCTAATATTACATAAGTGTGGCCAGAAGATAAAGGGGAAACACATCACCAATGCCATTCACAAGCTAGAATAGCCTCGACAGCTAAGCCTTACATGTTTAAGATGTAAAAGACAATTATAAGCCAAAGCTAGGCAAAGTGACACACATAGTTATACCAGCACTTAGGAGACTGAGGCAGGAGAATCACTGTTTGAGGCCAGCCTGAGTTACGTAGTGAGTTTAAAGCCAGTCTTGTCTATTTAGTGAGAGATTGACTCAGTTAAGCAGACACGCAAATGTGTACACACACTCATACATACACAAATACATGTGTGCATATGCACTCGTATACACACACAATGCATGTGTATACACATTCATACGCAACACCACGCACGCACACACACCATACGTGTGCACTTACACATACATACACATACCAATGTGAGTCATAACTATAGATGTTTAAATTCTCAACAAGCAAACTGAAATCGCTGAGCTGGGTTGATACCAAGAATCCAAGGCTGGCTTGTGATTAGAAAGTCAATGGACATCTTAACAGGTTTAAAGGAAACCAAGGCTTCCCAATGGCTATGGAAACAGTTACAACTAAACATCTGAGCTTAATTTGAAAATAAAGAAATAAAAGAGAGTAAAAGAAAAAAAAACTTAGTAAACAAAAAATAGAAGGTCCTCACTAGCCCACCAGTACACTGTGGAGAGCAGCGCTGTTACACGAGAAGCCACTGAAACTTGCCTGAAGTCACTGCTGCGCATCAACCCTGCAGTGGAGCCCTCACTGGTATACTGTCCTAGGTGGCTTTCTGGGGCTGTGATAAAACTCTGACCAACCAACATGGGAAGGAAAAGGTTTATTTCAGCTAACACTTCTGGGTCATAGTCCATCACTCAGGGAAGCCAGGGCAGGAACCCTGGAGGAAGCTACTGGCTTGCTCCTTGACTCGTGTTCAGCCTGCTTTCTTGCACAACCCGGGACCACCAGCCTGGGGTGGCACTGCCCACAGTGGGCTGGACCATGCCACACCAATCAGGAAAATACCCCAGGACATGTCCACACACCAGTCTGATAGTAGCAATTCCTCAGCTGAGGTTCCTTCTTCCTGGTGTCTAGTTGACAAAAACTAACAGCACTTACAGCAGAAAGCAGACAAAACTGCTTTTACTGCCGAAGAATATGTGCACACAGAAAGCCCAAACAATGTGAGGAAAGGGTTTCAGGTAAGAGTTGCATAAGTGGATGAATAATTTTAAAACCCCACAAAAAGTAGTATTTTTAAACAGCAGCGGAACAGTAAATGGCACAAAGAAACCATTTGTAATCACATTAACAGACAAGCACCCAGGAACAAATCCATGAGACACTCTCATCTCCTAGAGGCCTGGGTGACCTCTGCTGGAGTCACTAAGATCTGAACACCTGAACTGCTACATCATGTTCCTGGATCACTGAGCACAGCAGGCAGCCACCATCTGTACACACCATGCAACTCTAATCAAAGCCTCAACAGGTAGAGGTTGGTCTCCTGGCTTGGCTATGCACTTTCTGATTTGCCTGCTCCTCAGTACACTTACGTTTACTTTTTAGATATGTATATAGTACACACAAACAAAGAGTACATAGTAAGTGTACAGTTTCTATTAAAGCTGTAACTAATGAACCTGCTGGCACCTCAGCTTCTCGGGCTGTTCATGCTGGCTCAAGATTTGGGAATTGTTTGTCTGAAAAGAAAAACGTGATTTACTAATGTCTTTTGTTTATAGAATATGCTTGATATTTACCAGAAAATTTTTCAAGTGAATTATATATGAAATGTCTAATTCTCCAGAACAAAGGCCAATGGGGTTTGGACGTCAGCTTCCAGAGCTTTCTATGCACAGTAACACATGTGTATACTTCACCATGGAAGTCTTTACACATCACTGAACAGGAGTGTGGTGGCAGCCCTCTGCCCATAGCTGTCGATCCCTCTGGAAGCATTAAACCTAGTGTAATTTCACAACACCTTGCTCATTTACAGAACACTCAGCACACACTCACCGTATTGTATTTTCCTTCAATGGTCTCCTGTCCTTCAGTTGACTTAGCCACGACTTTCAATATTCCAGGCGAGCCTTTCTCCAGTTGTTGAATCTAGTAAGGACACATGAGGTACTGACTCAAGGGACAAGCATGCAAGGGTGTGCTTATAGTGTGATCGTTACATGTGTGTTTGAACACACGAGCACTCTGGACTAAGCAGAGAAAGAAAGCAATGTTCTACATTTTGCAGCTAGAACCGAATCAGGGATTCACTGAGATTGGAGGCAGCATTAAAAAAGGAATGAAGGGAAGCTTTCAGGTGTTGGTTTAGTAAGTTAGTTCCACTTACTGAGGGGGTCAGAAAGATTAGCAGATGTCTAAGTGGAAAATACAGCACTTAAATGCTATCGTGTTAAATTTGAAGTACTCATGAGGACTCAAGCAGTGGTGTCTGATGGGCTTCTCTGAATGAATGTGGGGTTCAGGACAGACACCTCAACAGAAGCTGTTGATCAGATAAAAGTAAAGCCACTGGCCCACAGAAGATCTTTCATAAAAGGTCCAGAGAAGTGAAGAGAGATGCAGACAAAACAATGGGCACCAGTGTCTGCAGGCTCAGCAGATGCTGGGAAAAGACTCAGGCTGGGACTGCATCAGCCAGAATGGAGAGCGTGTGGCAGAGCCATGTCGCCATGTGTAGCAGAAAGGTCTGTAACGTGTGGACACAGGTGTGACCACTGGGCTTCCTGAAAAGCAGCTTCAAAGGCGTGAAAAAAATGGGAGGAAGCAGCTGACTGGGTGTGAAACAGAAATGGCTGGGTGGTGGTGGTTCATGCCTTTACTCCCAGCACTCAGGAAGCAGAGGCAGGTAGATCTCTGTGAGTTCAAGACCAGCCTGGTCTACAGAGTGAGTTGCAGGTCAGCCAGAGTTACAACAAAGAAACCCTGCTCAAGAAAAGAGAACAAACAAACAAATAAACAAAAATAGAAGTAGTGTGCAGAGGATGTTTTTAAAGAAAAAGAATGGTGGGAGCCAGTCGAAAGGCATGGGGGGCTGGTTTGTCTCAGGATGACAGCTGATGAGAAAACAGAAGAAAAAACAGGAGACTAAAGATGTCGCAGCCTTGAAAATGTCAGAGGGAGCGAATGGAGCCTCTGGCTGGGAATGCGTTTGTAGGCTAGGGAGGGTATGCTACTTTCAGCAGAATGTGAGTGAGTGCAGACTAATTTAATTGATGAAATTAAAGTAACAAGGGGAAAATATTTTTAAAAAAAAGTAAACCAGCAGAACTTGCCGTCACAGGGATGAACTTCCTTTGGAACTTGACACCTTGTTGTTCCATATAGGATCCCACCTTCTCAGCCATTTCTTGATCAAAGCCACGAAGAAGGACGGAGCGCACCATAACTGTCACGTCTAATCCCAAGCCAGCCAGAAACCCTGCACATTCCAAGCCAACGTACGAGGCACCCACTACTAACGTGCGGCCCGGGCAGTAAGGCAGAGAGAATAGGTCATCACTGAAAGAGACAAGAGGGGCACGGAGTGCACGTTAAAAACTCCAGTGGACTCATAGTGGGTAGGAAGAGCTGTTGCTGCTCTTAGCCACCTGGCTCATCGCTAGGCAGGTTTGCATCTCTGCTTTGGCTTCTTCCGGCAGTTACCTAACAGCCTGGCTTGCGCAGGGGTTCTGCCAGTGACCTCGCCCCCTCTCTGATCTTACATCACTTCACTTTCACTATGGTAACTGTGGCTTCCTGTGCTGTGTATACCTCCGTTGTGAATTCAGATTCTTTGTGAAATAAGTCAGGAGTACATAAAATGGGAACATTAAAGCCCACGAGGCAGTAAAGTTGAAATTGTCTGTTTACTCTTACCTTGTAATACAGAATTCCTTATCTCCTTGGATTCCCAAGTAGCGTGGCCTTTCACCTGTGGCTATGACAAACTTCGAAGCAGTATAGAAAGTTTCCTGTCCTTTCTTATTGGTTGCCTTGAACAGAAGGAAAATAAACAGAGTCATTGTCACCCTCTCGGTCTCTCATTCAACAGGAGTGATGGTAGGAGCCAGCAGAGCCATGTGGCTGGCACCACACAGACAGCTCGAGTCTGTGCAGCACAGTGGTCACAGCCCAGTGTGGGGCTGTGTGGTGGATACACAGCCAGTTTAGGACAGCTTCACAGAAGGCCTGGAGCCCAGCAGAGTACCGAGGAGACTCCTCTACCAGACTGGTGTGGGTAAGTCTGTGGTGCATTTTTTTGATTAATGACTGATATGGGAAGGCAGATCTACCCTGGGAAGGTTGTATAAGAATGCTGGCTGAACATGAGCCAGGGCGTGAGCCAGTAAGCAGTTTTCTCCATGGGTGCTGCCTTTGCTCCCACTTGCTTTCCTATCCTGAGTGATCCGAAAGTGTAAGCCTGGAAGGAGCTAAAAATGAAAGCCCTCACACACCACACCACACATCAGAGAGCCAGCAAGAGTTACTGGTTATTTGTGATTACATGAATAAATCAAAATACATTTCCAGGTAAGAAATTCAATGCCAGCAATGGCATTTAAACAAGTGGATGGCACAGCCAGCTGGAAGGCGACAGCCTGAGTCAGGGGCTCCTTAGGACAGTCCTGAAGCAGACAAGTTGGTGTGGAGTAGAAGGGAAGAAGCTCTGAGCTTGAGCCATTGGGGAGATGAGGTTCCCAGAAGAGGCTGGTGGGGAAGGGCAACTCCATCACCTGCCAGGCCTTGGACAGATGAGAAACAAACTAGCTTATGCTACTAGTGTTTGGAAGGTTTGAGGGGACAGCTTCAAGCTGAGCAGCCCTCACTCATCTCAGCTGGTCTAACAACTGCCCCCAAAATAACCTAAGATCCTGTCACAATTTCCTCAAAGAAATTTTGTGTTTGCAAAGAAAAGTACAAAACCATATGGATGCCAAAGGTGATGGCTGATCACACAGGGATCCACTGACAGCAATGGCTGGTATCTCTCCTAATTCCAATTTAAAACTTCTGTGGTCATTCAAATGGCATCATTTCCTTAAAGAGATTTGGTGGAATATAAACATCACATATGAAACTATGTAAAGCAGCTTCTCTCTATGAACATTGAAGACTGGAGGTTACACTTTTATTTTCCAAAAGTTCCCCATGGCTAAAATACTTACTTTTAGTCTTTTGCGCTTCAAGCTGTTTAAATATTTTGAGTAACAAGGAAATGAAAGGCAAACAATACTTTAAATTAAGAGTTCTTCGAAAGGCACATGCTACAAGTTATCCTGACATGTAATCAACAAGAGTGGTGTGGAAAGCACATGTGTGCGGCCACATGCTGTGTATGTGGCATGCCAGCTGAAGTCCTTAATGTACAACATGGAATTTTAAGTTCAGTGCAAGACCAAATTCAGTGGCTGTAAGGAAGATAATGGACCAGGTGTATCCAGGGAATACCTTTATTTTATGCAGCTCAACAAACTCCCCGTAGGAGTTGATGTAGGTCACGCCTTTCTCCCGAAGGGTCAGCCTGTAGCCCCAGTTCAAGGAGCTGATGTGGTTCTGAATCGCTTCCATCATTACATCCCAGTTGTGTTTCACTGGAAAATAACCAGGGTGAAAGTACAGTGAGGCTTTGTTGACAGTGTGTCTTTCTTTTTGAAATAAGGTGTTTCTCTGCACCCAGGCTGGCCTCGAACTCGTGATCCTCCTGCTTCCTGGGAGTGTGCACCACCACAGCCAGGCAGATTATGACCACACATGAGCTACACCACTGTTTTAAAGATCAAGAACATGGTGCAGCTTAAATCTTTCCTGGGCCTGCTATGCTTTCTCTTCTTCTTCTTCCCATTTTGTATTTTAAAGTGTGGGAGAAGAGACAGAGTTCTGAGAAGAAAAAAAAGCCACAGAGAGATGCACACTCCACAAGGCAATGCACACTGTGGTGGTTTGAATGAAAATGCTCCCCATCCCCTACGAGCTCCCTAGGCTCGTAGGGAGTGGCAGTATTTGAGGTGTGTCCTTGTTATGTTGGAGGAAGTATGTCACAGGGGGAGATTGGGCTTTGAGGTTTCAGAAGCTCCAGCCAGACCCAGTGTCGCTCTCTCTTCCTGCTGCCTGCTGATCCAGATGTAGAACTCTCAGCTGCCTCTCAAGCACCATGTTTGCCTGTGTGCCACCATGTTTCCCACCATGACCATAGTGGACTAAACCTCTGAACTATATGCCGGCCCCAATTAAATGTTTTCCTTTAGAAGAGTTGCCATGGTCATGGTATCTCTTCACAGCAATAGAAACCCTAACTAAGACGCCCACCATGAAAGGGGAGAGCCACGCTATCAGGCAATGCCTCTCAGAAACCCTTCTTATACCATGGGTCCTGCTTCCCTCAACCCCAGCAGACACTGACCCTCAGTGGCCACAGCCCACTCATCTGATCAGGCTGGCCTACTTCCACTCCCGTTTGGTTCCTTGTGAGATGCTCTCATGACAGTATCTTGTTTGTTTTCTCAGTGTTGGGGATAGAATCCGGGGCCTCATCCACACTAGGCAGGCTAGGATTCAACTGCTGGGCCTTTCCTCCATACCTGCCTCTCCAAGGTGGGACGAATCCCACATCTTGTCTACAGGTGCCGGGTCCCAAGGCTCATACCCGCCTCTGTGCAGCTTCACATTTACAAGGACCTGTCTGGGGACCCTGGTCATAACCAGATGAGAGTCCAGAAAACAAATCAGCGACTGAGGGGTGGGGTCCCATCTCTCTCTCTAGGCCAGCCCCTCCCCAGCCCCCAACACAGTCAATGTGGACATCAGGATATCAGGGGAGCTTTAGGAGTCTGCATCCTGGAAAGGTTGCTTTCATTCCTGCATACCCTCAGGATGCAATGCTATTCACAGTGGCACATTTCTACAAACCCCACTCCTAGGAGACATTTCGTTCCAACCCTCTGGGGAACTTTGACTGCAGGAGTCCTGTCGCATTCTCTTCATGAGCCAAATGACCTTTACTATAAAAAGCAGGGTCCCAAACATGGCTGTGCATCAGCCTGCACATCCTGCAAGTAACCAAGTCCCAGATCCCCCGAGCTTCCCCAGGAGAATGACTGGCCAAATCTAGGGCCTGGCTGTGTTCCACCCTGTGTCTATCCCATCACTCTCAAATAGGATGAGAAGAGTCACCCTCTGTTCAGAGAAAGCTCAGCTAGAGTCACAAGTTTATTTTTCAGTATAAACTTTAAAATGATCACTTTTGAGCTTTGAAGGGGGAAAATGAAGTCTCAGATTGTGCCGGGCTGCAGTCACGAGCTAATCTTGAGATACGGCCTCTTCATAATATTGAGACAACCCCTCTAATTCTAGTACTTTTTGGTGCGCACTAACAGCCTTCCCATGCACACCGTTAGCTTTGCTCCAAGGCATCTCATCATTTTTGTCATTTTTCACTATATTTTTAGCTTGTTATGGCTGGCAAGTAAGAAATGTGATTTTCACACTAACTGAGCTAATTAATTCTAATATTGCTAAGCTCAGTCTTTTATATGTTCTAGATATAGCGTATCATAAACTTAGACCTTTCCATTCACCCTTTTTAAGCACGTGTCCTTTCTTTTCTGTCCATCTTCCCTGTGCAGTGGCCAGGAGCACTGCAGCCGTGCACTGGGTGGCTCTGGGGCACTGTGGCCATGCCCTGGGTGGCCAGGGGAACCAGGGCAGTGCACTGGGTAGCCAGGGGAACCAGGGCAGAGCACTGGGTAGCCAGGGGAACCAGGGCAGAGCACTGGGTAGCCAGGGCCACTGTACCTGTGCACTGGGCAGCTCTACCTCATATTTAACACAGACTCAAGCTCTTCAATAAATCCTTGCTTTCCATCCTGAAAAGAAGTTTCACTTGTTAGCCTTACTGACTGTTTTTCAAAGCACAGTAGGTGTGAGGATTTTATGAATTGCCTTCGGGTTGGGTCACATGTAGATCCTAGCGGCTGCACTGTATTACTCTGATAAGGTTTGCTCTTGTTACCTGCTGTGAGCCCTCAGAAGTGACACAAACTCCTTGAAGACACTGATGCCTGTCACCTGGGTCACCTGTAGGCTACAGTTTTCTATTTTTAGATTCACTTAGTTTTATAGTTATTTCAGCCTCAACTTTTCTCGAGTCTTAAAATATCTCAGCCTCCTGTTCCTAGTCTTGTCAATCTATGTACATCCCCAGTCCTTACTTTTTTTCCATATGCTGCGACTTTGCATCACAGCTCTTGCTCAGCGCTCTCTCCAGACGACCCTTCCCCCAGAGAGCTAGCCCTCTAAGATGTACTGTAGATGCTTTCAGTGGAATATGAAATGACATAAGGATTCATGGGAAAGGAACATTCTTAAATACAGAAATCTTGCCAGAAACCAACCCTCCAGGTGGACAGGCTTGATTCCATCCTCAACCTACTTTAATGCTCTCCAGTTTGTGGCCTGGTGAAATGGGTCTGGTCTCAACTGAACTCTACCACACCAGCTACTAAGGAGCCTGCCTGTGCTGTCTATCTCAGCGAGCCACAGACCACACCCAGTGTGCAACCTGATACCTGCCTCTTCCCCACCCTACGGGAATCTGCTGGTTCTATGGCTGTCAGCCACCTGTAATATTCTAGACAGGCACTCTCCATGTCTGCATCAAGGTCTCCGGAGAGAGTCAATTCATTCACAATTTTTAAAATTTCCATGAGGTTGTCTGGCATAGACATCATGAAGTCCCTTCTCCACCTCTGTGTCTTGCTGGCCACCATGTCTAGTCATACCTGCATCTTCAGCTTCCCTGAATGACCTCCCGCTCTCAACCTAACATCTTTGCTCAGGCCTGTGGCATTTCTTGTCCCAGCTCCCCTTCCTTCCTTCCTTCCTTCCTTCCTTCCTTCCTTCCTTCCTTCCTTCCTTCCTTTCCTTTCTTTCTCCCTCCCCTTTCTAAGTTCCTTAGTGTTTCAGAAGGGATCTGGATGCCTAGCTGGGGTCTGGGTGTCTCTCCTGAGCTCAACCCCCCATCACCTCTGGGGAAAACCCAACTGCTTGGTTCTCTAAGATCACTTCTTTCACCATCTACACCTCCCCATACCTTATGTTCCCACATCTGCAGCTTTGTTCAACCTGCTTCTGGTCCTAATGTCCTACTCCTCTGTAGCCTTTGAGATGCAGCTTGAGCTGGGCATGGTGGTACATGCTTGTCATCCCAGCTCTCGGGAGCTAGAGGGAAGGGGATCATTTGAGCCTAGGAGTTCAAATCTCACCTGGGGAGCATAGTGAGCAAGACTTTGTCTCAGAAGAAAAGAAGGGAGGGGTAGTTAACATAGCATAGGTTGAGGGTTTACTTTGTCCTCAGAGCTTTTCTTGGCACTCCTCTGATGCTGCGGGGTGCATCAGGGACCCTTCAAGTGCTCTGCAGAGATGATGCTGCTTCTGGGCAGGATCTGCTGCTATTTCCCTGCATGGCAGAGCCCAGCCAGCAAACGAAAATGAGATGCTTATCACAGATTCAGCAGTAACACCACTATGACAACTTAACTCTGTTTTCTTCACACTGGAAAAAAAGTCTGAAAATGGTCATCACTGCCTTTCACCTTCTGCTGAGGGTCTAGACTCACTCAGGTTTTGTTTCTAGCCCGAGTCCCAAGCAGGCAGCCCACATTTTGGCCTCTGCAGCTGCTGGGCAGAGTGAACATGCCTCAGGAATGCTTACTGCATGAAATGTCAGAACCAACTGCAGAGTTGTCGGCTCAGCCCATCTGGGCTTTCCAACCCCCACTCACCCTGTTGGTTATACTCCCAGCCAAATTTCTTCGAGTCCTGCAAGGCCTGCCCCAGGAGGGCTGCCTGGTGCATCAGCTTCTTAGGAATACAGCCCACATTTACACAGGTGCCACCAAGGCCTGAAAAGAAAGCAACATGTCAACCTTCCCTATGTGGCAGGCATGCTTACATGAAGTTTCTCACATCAATGTGGTATTATTAAAACACGTAAAACACACTCAAGCAGCGGCAGGCAAAACTTCCATCCTCCAAATGAGGCAGAAAGGGTTAAGCCTTGTACTTGCAATCTGTGGAGAAGACTCAGTAATGGGTGAAAACCTAGTCTATATGAAGATCTCTGGGGACAGGAACAACAGTTTTCTCTCATGTCTGATGCTCAAGGATGAGAGTCAGCTCAGCTAATGAGACAAGTGTTGCACCCTTCCAGGCTGTCTCTCTCTAATGCTCACAACTCTGGGGCAACTGTCAGGCCTCATAAGCTGCCCCGTGGCACTTGCTCTGAAGTGACCTACACAAAACAGGCCAGGCCTGTGGACCCCTGGCAGGACCCGAGTAAGGAATTCTCTCCAGCTGCAATCTCTTACAGTATGCAGATTAGCAGGATCATTTCTGGATAGGAGAGAAGTGCAGGAGGAGGAAAAGGTCAAAAGTGCGTACTCAGACAAGTCAAAGAACAAGCAAGGTGCACTGCTGTACCCTGGGAATTCTAGGCTAAAGTCTTTGAAATAGCTTAAATTCCAAGCAACCATTTTTTTTCATAGTTTACCTGCCATGGTTCTGGCAGGAACAAGAAAGCACGATTAGGCTGGATACAGAGAAGAGTATAGAGCAATGATGACAAGGGCAAGAAAGGACAGAACAGTGCCCAAAGCCAGCAACAGCAGTGACCATGAGAAGGGGCAAGGAGCCAGAGCAAATGCTAGGACCCAGAGACAGTGGCGTTGATCACATGCAGCCTTCCAGATGATGAGGCCTTGTGTGCCAGGACTTGAGCTTCCTTTCCCTAGCTCCTTACTCCTCCAAACTGACAAAGCTCAACTTGAAACTGGAGGACCAGAGACAGACAGCTGTCAGGCTTCTGGAAGGACCTAAGCAGACCAGAGACAAAAGAATGTACCTGAAGCATGGGTGAACATCCTGCACAAAATCTGTATGTTCTATTTGATTGAGAAAAAAGGGGTGAGGTGATAACTCGCCCTGCAGAGCACAGCAGAGGCACACTGCCAGGACCGTGTGTGCCTCTCATGCAACCAAAGGGTAATGGTGATGGACACAGACAACATCAGCCACTATACAGCCATCAAGCCCAGCCCTGAGACTGAGGCAACAACAGAAAGTGACCAGGGCACAGCATACGCACTGTGCCTGAAACGCTGTGGAAGTGCTGGTGCATGCGTGCAAAACCCATGGCCGAAGCCGGGTACTGGGCCACAGAGCTGGTGATCTTTCTTTCTGTAAAACTAAACTGCTTGCAGAGTCTGCGCTCCATGGACAGCTCACCTTTCTGAAACTGGGGTGGGATACAGGAAAGGAGCTGCCTGTAAAAGCAGAGGACAAAAAGGAGCTGCAGCTTACCCCAGGTTGTGCCCTGAGGCGATGGGACCACGAAGTCTAGCACCATGACCTTCTTTCCCAAGTTGGCAGCTTCCTACAAAAATAACCACACAAAAAGGTGCCTTGTCACCTTCTCATGCCTATACTTCTCTCCCTTAAATGAACAGGATGAATTTGCCAGATAACTTACTCCGTCTCCACCCCCAATCGAGACAGTTATTATAAAAGCCCAGATTGCAAGATTACAGTTAATTTTCTGAAAAGCCATGGATGGTTCACTCCTGTTCACACCTTCGCACAAGAGAGGCCGCCAGAGCCCCCTCCGATGACGATGAGATCGTAATCGTGAGCAGAGTCTTCCTGGAGGAGCTTCTGCAGTAAACCATTCTGATGTGCCTGGGGATTACCAAAGGAGACAGAATACCGCATTTTCATTTTCAAGCAGCATGGATTCTTTGACTAAACAAATCTGGAGCTGGAGAGATAGCTTACTGGTCAAGAGCACATACTGCTCTAGCAGAGGAACTGAGTTCAGTTCCTAGGACCCAAGTTAGGTCAGTCCCAACTGCTGGAAGCTGAAATTCCAGGGAATCTCACATCTTTGCCCCTGCAGTGCACAGGCTCATATACATGCATATGCATTCTCTCTCTCTCTCTTTCTCTGTCTCTCTCTCTAGGCACCTGTGCACACCCTCAAACACATTCTCTCTCTCTCTCTCCTTCTCTCTCTCTCACACACACACTCTTAAAAATAAAAGATAAATCATTTTTTAAATACTCAGTGATGAGGATTTAGCTTAGTGGTAGAGTATAAGCCTCCAAGTTTGGTTCCTGGCACCAAAATGAAAGAAGAAAAGCAAAGAAAACCCCCAGAAATGATGGTCAAATGTAGTTGTATGTTGCTGCTGGGACTGCTCACCAAAGAAGACAAGGAGGCATATTTCATAATTGCAAACCCTGCCAGACCTCAGCAGAGGGAACCACCATCCTGGCCAGGGCCTAACTCGACAGTGGAACCCCAAACATCTGAGCTCAGATGTTTTTATTGATTCAGAACTCCTCAGATGCAGATCATAAGCAATCAAACATCCCCCACAGTAATTCAACACCTGCAAAACAATACAAAACGTCCTAGACAGCCCTCACCCAACAGTGCATAAAACAATTATTTAATATATATAACTAAAAATAAACTTCTGAAACAGTCAAACATATGTGATGGGATTATATATCTATCTAGATCTAAGTAAGTACACACATTTATATCCACTGTGACCTAGACATTCTGATAGCCATGTGTTGAATGACCTGGGGGCTGGGGCTTGTTATCAGTGTCAAACGAGCTTTCCACAGCGAAATGTTCAAGTGTCACTTTTCAAGTCCTTGTTCCTCTGGGTTAGACTTCATTTGAAACCTGGCTCTTATGTACCAGCACTATGCATCTCTCACAAACTGACCGATATTCCATAGCTGTGCTGGTGGTGGTGGTGGTGGTGGTGTAGGTGTGGGGGAGGGGGCTTCCTTTATCACACACATCTCATTGTTTCTTTCCCAACGGCCATGAGGCAGGCTCTGGAGTCTCTTGTTCATTAGACCCCTTTGGTGAGAAGCTGCTCATAGGTTGAGGTCAGGTGACTGACACACTGTCTTCATGCAGAACCTGTTGCTTTGGATGCAGCTGACTAGAGGGAGCACTGCCAGTGAGGCAGCCCAGGTGCTTTGTACATAACCATCAGGATTCAAAGGTGCTCTGTGACCACTGAGGAGTGCTGCCTGAGATGGTTTTTTAAAACATTCTAGAAAAGGCTGCTGTGACCTTCTAATTTTATGGGACTCAGGAAAACCCACCTCCTCAGACTCCAGATCCATTCTCTGGCATCATCTTCAAGGCTAGGACTGATGGTGGTAGAGGGAGTGCTGAGTGCTGAGTACTTACCACCTGCACAATGGTGGGACACTTCCAGGACAACAGACCTACCACTGCATAGTCATATGGATCAGAGATTAACATTCACCATGATGATCCTCTCAGCCAAAAATTATTCTTAATTAAAATTTCAGATACTCAGTCAATCATTGGTTACTAGTGCTTGCATACATATATAAGGGATTAAAACAACTGAATTGCAATAAAAATAACTAATTATTGAATAAGGACCTTACTTAATAAACATCAAGAGGAGATCAAGCCTGGGGCGTCACAGGCTAGGCAGCCCCCTTTCCCCCTAACCACGTTCCATTCGCACCGAGTATCTGTCACCATCTACCAAAACGGCTCCTGCGCATTTCCTGTACTCTTAAGAAACAAGAACTTAGAAGCTGCATGCTTTGAACCCAGTATTGGCAACCTTGACTGGAGTTATAATTCTCCAGAAAACAACATCAGTGTTTGTGTTGACCAACTCTTGCTGTCAACAGCGGGTTTCACTCCCTTTCAGGTGGAAGAGGCTTACTTGTCCTGGGCCTGGTGACTCACGTGTCACTTTTCCTGGGGATATGT
This sequence comes from Cricetomys ansorgei, assembly GCA_026225945.1. Classification (NCBI taxonomy): domain Eukaryota; kingdom Metazoa; phylum Chordata; class Mammalia; order Rodentia; family Nesomyidae; genus Cricetomys; species Cricetomys ansorgei. Next base: position 168,831 of record JAMJFZ010003061.1, read on the forward strand.
GAACAAGTCTCTGGTCACCTCAGAGAGGGCACAACAAAGGTATGGTTCCAGGTGTAGCTTAGTGAACTCATGAGTTTAACTGGGTTGCTTATGGCAGTGTGGACAACTTGCTGTCAGCAGCACGACTGCAGAAGGGTCTGTCTTCTGATAACCAACAGCTTGTCTATCACTAGGAAGGAGTGGGGACTCATGAGCCAACACATGAGTTATGAGCTACTCCTGAGCCACTGTGAATCCTTCATGATGCTCCCTCCTCAAACACACACACAAAGGAATGGTAGTGGGCCAGTCTTGTGAGGGTCTTGTGTGACAATCGCAGCTGCTCTGACTTCAGGCTAGGAACAGCCACCCTGTGCCTGCAGGTCAGCATTGTTTAACTTCACAGGTTTAGGTGGTAGAAATGTTGTTGCAGATGGCTACTGTGCAGCTCACCAAAGAAGACACTGTGGCATATTCACAGGTGCAAACCCTGCCAGACGTCAGCAGTGGTAACCACTATCATGGTAAGTGCTATCCTAGTCAGTAGAATCCTGAGAGTCTCATCTCAGAGGTTTTTATCGATACCTAAGCTCCTCGGGTGTTCTATTGATAGCATGTGCAGAGCCTGAGCAATCAGACGTCTTTTACATAAAGCCAACACCTGCAGACAATACAAATGTCAAGGCCTAGGCAGCCCTTTTCCAACAGTGCACAAAACAACCATTTTAAACATAACTAAAAATAAATGTTTGCATCAAAAGTTGATTTCCCTTGCAATGTTCAGGGTTACCCGGTAAGCAGTTTCTGTGCTTTTCCTCTGGTACTCCCCTTTGACAGTGATTAAATTGTAATATAAACAGTGTTGAAGACATGTATAATGACAGTCATTACCTGGAAAGTTCGATCGCATCCACCCACATGCACTTTATTCACAAAGATATTAGGCACTGTTTTCTGGTTGCTGATTTCTGTCAGGACTTCCTGAACATTGGCCCCATCATCTACAGAATAAAACAGTATATGAAGACACCATGAAGGATCCCCTTGTAGAGTTCAAGTCTTACAGTGCTAATGGCTCATTGCTTACAAGTTCATGTCTGTGACAGGCCAGTATGCTCCACAACTTGATAGAAAAACAAGATGGAAAAACAGTTACACTTTCAGAGGACACCTTAAACACAAGGATACACCTATGAATTCCTTTCAGAGCAAAGCCTCTGGGTTAGCTTTTACATACTCAATGGCTCTGCCAAAACTAAGGGAAAGGTGAGTAAAAACCAAGGGAAACCTGTTATAAAAACTACCAAGAAAACACTTCTTATGATTACATTTAAAAGTTTTTGAGAGTGTGGTCTGAAATTTACCTTCCATCATGGAAAATACAACTGGGCCATGACACTTATGACTTGCTGTTTATTGGTAAGAACCAAGAGTATCTTGTTTCTTAAGGCAACTTGGTAAATAGCCAGAGCCATGAAGGCAAAGTTGAGTTTTTTCCTGGTCACTATCACACCCCAAATTCCTTCAAAGACCAGCAGATGTAATGTTTTCAGTGACTATCACGGCCATGGATGACAAAGATTCAAAACTAAGCTGAAAATTTAACATGCTCTTCTCCATGGGTAACACAACCAGGAAATGAAGTGGATTGCTTTTATTATGACAGCTGAATCTATTTTTCAGAATGCTGGTACATAAGTATGGAATATCTTAAATAGTTTAAAGTTAACAGCCCTCAGTTCCTCCCATGCTTGCCCTCAGATATGGAAAAATCTTTATCAACTTGTTTGTCATATAAAGGTTCATCTTCTGTGTGGTTGAATACAGATAAAAAGGCTCATTTGACAGAAAGATACGAAAATAAACTGAGTTGAACAAAGTGGAAATGAATGGTCTTGTTGGCATTTACTGCAAATAGCAGCATGTACTGACAGCTACTCACCAACTTGATCAAGTTCCAGGATGTTATAGTCCACTCCCAAGGATGAAAAGAGTTCCTTAACCTGTGAGAGAAACCCTCATGAGTTCCATGCACTCAAAAGGTTCAGCAGCTATGGAAGGTGCCCGTGTGACATGTGGTGATAAGAGATGCCCAGCACAGGTGGTCTTCAGGGACCTGAGTTCTGGCCCACATACTTACCCAGAATAACCCAGTATGCCCCCTCCATTCTTTTACTCTTTGTCTCTTTGTAATTCCTAATCAACTTTCCAGCCCAAATCTCTTTTCTGGCTCAGAACAGGTCCCTGGCACCCTCCCACTGGGTGCCATGCCTCAGTGCAAATTTTCTTCAACCATATCGCTTCCTCTTTCTGTGCTTCTTCTACAATAGTAATTGTGTTTGTCCAACTAAGTCAACCATCAAGCAAGCATCTAGGACCAGTCAACCATGGTTCCAAGTCCACAAGATGCAATGATGAACCAGACACAGGAATCAGGAGCATGATGACAGTTTAACTACTGCCCATTTACCAGCTACCATCACAATGCCCCAAAGTCTGCCTACTTAAACAAGTCTGAGAGACCACAGTGTGGGTATCACCTAGACCTTAGGAATCACACAGTATTGAATCTGCACTGTAGCCACTGTATAAAGCTCTGACTAGGCTTCACCTGAACACTTGTCTTCCAGACATCTTCCAGGTCACACTCACCTCCCCACCACCCACTCAATAACAGCAATGGCTTAGTTTTCTGTGTTGAACTGTTCCACTTTGGAGTTCCCAACTCTATCTCAAGTGTTCTTGCTGCCATCATCTTTATCTCCTCCAGTTCTTCCAATGGCAGCCACTGGTCTTTTCATATCCATTTTGTGACACCACCCTTCAACGCCCTCCACCCTCAAGATAAAACCTGAGGCTCTGAGGCCTAAGTAGACCTGGTGACACATCTGCAACCATGATAATTATCTAAGAGAAACGCTTTCAAGTTTGGAAATCCCCTAAGAGCATTCATTTTATTTCAGAAAACTTCCTAAAGTGTCAGGAAGCGGAGGGTCTGTGGCCTGGAGCCTGGTCCTGCCCCTTCCTCTCCTGGCAGGAACTCTTACTTCAAGTGAGTATGGCCCCAAAATAGTATCTCCTCAAATGGCAGGTCGCCAGCATCTCTCAGCTCCACCCCAGTTCTGCTCTGAGTCACAGAAGCTTCAAAACAGGGGCTCGTTCCTCCATTCAACCCTTTTTGAGGTCAACCCCTCTATATAGGAGAATGGAGGAAAATATTGGGGTCCTGATCATGCTCCCTATGTAAGGTCAAGTCCCAGGAAGAGAAGTATAAGACAAGAAGACTAGAGGCTACAGGGCCATTAGGAAACCTGCTCATGAAGCCAGTGTGTCACTCACTGAGAATTAGGTCACTGTCCCCACCTCCAGCTCAGGAACATCGTGCAGGGGTTTTGCAAGGGGAGAGGCAGGCCACAATAGCAGAGAGCTCCCCAGTGACTTCTTCTGAAATGGACTGTGAGGAAGTGTCAGCTCAAAGGCAATGGGGACGGACTAGCAGGCAAGATATAGAGATATAGAGAAGGCAGATAGGCTGATCTGCTGCAGGAAGAATGAGGGCAGCCACCATGGAAAGGGACAATGACTCCTCAGGAAAGTACAACTGAAGATGTCAGTAGCCAGCATTTGTTCACTTGTATTCATTGCAGCATCACTCACAACAGCCAAGAGCAAGGCAAGTATTAACTGGTGCCTGGATTGATAGAAAAGGTACACACACACAGACACACACACAGGACACAGACACACACAGACACAATGGTTTATTATTTACCCTTAAGAACAATGAAAATTTCAGCTCATGCTATAAGATGGACAAGCCTCTCGGACATTAATCAAAACAAGCCAGAGGCAAAAAGCCAAATGTTTAATGATGTCACTTATATGTGGTATCTGGAGTGGTCAGACTCACCTTTTGGTGAGGTAGTTGGTGAGGGCTGGGAAGATGGGACTATTACTGTGTTGATGGGTTTACAATTACAGACGGAAAAATTCTGGAGACGGACTGTGGTAATGTGGCCAACAATGTGACCCTGTCTAATTGCTGAGTCCATGCACACAGCTCCTGGGGTGAATCTGACTTGGGGTGAGAAGAAAATACAAACATAAAGATACACAGAAATGGGGATCTGGGCTCTCTGGAGATAAACTTCAGCACCCCACATGCACTCAAGCTCAGCATTTTTGCCATATAGAGTTGAAGGGGCAGTGGGCAGGGTTATTGAATACAGCTGAATCAAGGAGGCAGAGTTTCTGATCTACAGGTGAGCCAGGGAAGTAGGTTTAGCTAATCTTGGTAGGAGCAGTCTCTGGAAGGGAGCAATCTTCAAGGCTGTAAATATCCAGGGAGGTAAGAAAGGAAAGCCATGATGGACATTTTATGCACATACTATGTTCTTGAGCACTCAGACCAGGAGAGGAGAGTCTTTGTCATTTCCCTGTGCATGTCCTGGGGAAGATGTTACCATTTTCCCATGGGTTTGAGGCTTTGGAGTCCTGGACATGGTTGTAGCCCATATCAACAGCAAACACTCAGGATTTTTCTCACTCAGGTTCCTCCACTCCCCACACCTAATGTCATTAGCCTCTACTCTATTGATGTGACAAATGTGTTTTTAAAAAATCAAGGCATTTTGCCCTGGTTTAGTTCGAGTTATCCTGCATATCCTTTAACTATAACTTGCCTGTGAATCCACCTGCCTCCATAGCTTACTAGGTTTTATGTGATGGCCAGTTCAGATCCTTTCAGCTCTGGAGTAACATTTCTTTACCATACTTGTAAGTCCACACTTATCAGTAAAACATCTTGAGGCGCTTAAACTTTTGAAGTTAAATTCCAGTCATTTACAGGGAACTCCCTCCCTTCGTCCCTACCTCCCTCTCTCTCTCTCTCTCTTTCTGTCTTTTTTGTTTGTTGAGGCGGGGTTTCTCTGTGTAGCTCTTGTAGACTGGGCTGACATCTAACTCAGAGATCCTCCTGCCTCTGCCTCCTGAGTGCTCGGATCAAAGGTGTGCGTGCGCCACTGCCAGTTCCATTTTTATTCCTCATATTCAGCCACACTTCCTGTTGTTCTCCACTGTCTCTGCTTATATCAATTCCTATGTCAAGTGCCTTCCCTTACAGGAAGACTTCTTTACCCCGAAGGACAAGCCTCAAAGGGACAACCTGTCCCTTCCTTAGCCTGTACAGATCTTCTGAAGTAGCTACAGTTTTATCCCTCATTGCCACAACACTTGTTTGTCACAAGCTCTTCTATGCACGAGAACTGGCTGATGACAACTCAGCTATTCTGAGTTCCTTGGTGGACAGACCTATCTTCATGTCTCTACAATGCTAAGTACCAATACCACCCTCTTTTATCCCCTCTAACTGTTCCCAGAAGTCCAAGGGGCATACAACCACACGGGAGAGGGGCTTTTCCCTGGCAAAGCTTCACTCTACACTTGTTAAAAGTCATTACCACTTTAATGAAGAGGTGAGTCATTCTTCTTGATGCTGTAAGAACCATATGTGGAAACAGCAATGGATTGTGGGTAATACACTTAATAAGCCCATGAACAAACCACCACAAAATCAAGCCAGTGAATAGTCACCAAAAGATAGACATGAGAAAGCAGGTGTCTAGGATGTGTACATCCTAGAAAAAACACCCAGGAAAGTGTTGGGATATCTCCCATCCAAACAGAGCAGGAAGGGTGGAGAGTTCAAGGCCAGTCTGAGCAGGTAAGAGACCCTGCCTCAAGAAGTGTCTTGCTCCCTCCTTAAAAAACCACACACCACTACACATGCGCGCACACACACACACACACACACACACACACACACCAAGAGAGAGACCAGCATATGGAGATCAGATCAATGGAAAGGATGGACTCTCACCAATACCAACTCCCAGTGGATTAAAGAAAACAACTGTGGAAGACATTCTACAAAACATGCAGGAGCAAAATCAGGAGAATGTGTTATGTCCGCAGAGAATAAGGCAGAGGTTCTAAGTAAGACTTGAAAGCCACATGCCATGCAAGGGAAGTGGGACAGGTCTCACTGTGTAAAACTTGCAAGCCTCAGTTACCAAAAGACCCAACATATAATCAAGATTAGTATTTATAATATATCAAGAAAACTCACAAATCAGAAGATGAAAATGGTCTTAATGGTTCACAAGAGAAAACTCAAGGGAGCCATAAACATGTGGACTTCATTAGGGAAATTAAAAATTCAAGCTACAACAAAAGATTGTCTACCAGAACTGCAAAAGTGAAAAACAGCAGCTGTGAGTGAGGCTGTAGAGCAAGACCTGTAACACGCTCACTAGCAGACGCCAAATTGATGTAAATACTTGAAAACGCCCTGTCACTGTGACTGATTGATTCCATGAATCAATTAGCTAAAAGACACCCATAGCTTCTGGCATTTCTGGCATTCTGGCTAAGATCAATTGTGGCTTAAAAGCAACCAACCAGGTAAACTGACCAGGGGTGTGCTTCTAGCTGTTTCCAAGGATAGGCATCTAGCCATATTGTTTTTAAGATCAAAACATTAAAAATCAGTTGTAGTGGTTCATACCTGTAATCCCAACACTTGAGAGGCTGAAGCAGGATTGTTAGCACAAGTGCAGTGCTAGCCTAGGGAACATCGCAGCAGTAGGGATTAATGAAGCAGGGCTACAGGTACTAACATGTGTGAGTCTCTAAGAAAAAATGCTGAGGGAACAACTGTAAAACAACCTATGTGATTATACCTGCATAAAGGCCCATGCAGGCCAAAAGGAACAGAATACTGTTAGTGATGTGTATGCATCTTGTGACTCTTAGAGAAGAGTCAAGAATGTGGTTAGCCCTGTGGGGAGGGAGGGAACATCCAGGAGTTTCCCTGCTGCAAGCATCATTGTATTAGTTTCTAAAATGAATACATCTTTTTTGAAATGCAAGTGTGTGTGTGCATGCCTGTGTGTGTGTGTGTGTGTGTGCGTGTGTGTGTGTGTATCGTTGCACTTGCAGCTGCAGAGACCAGAGGACAACCTCCAGTGTCACTTCCAGGAAGATGGTCTGTCCATCTTCTTTTCAATAAAGTCTCTTATTGGCCTGAAGCACACAGGTTAGATAGTCTGGACTTACCTGCCTCTGCCTTCTAGACACTGAGGCAAAGTGCATGCCACTATCATCATCATTTTTATATGAGTTTTGAGGTTTTGAACTTGGATCCTAGGACTGTTTCTTGTGGTAGGATCTCTTCTAGTAGCCCAGGCTAGCCTTGAATGCATGATCCTCTTGCCTCGGCATCTTTTTTTTTTTTTTTTTATTTTAAATAGTGCTGGAAATGGACCCCAGGACCTTATTCCCTCTAAGTTACACACCTGGCCCTTATTGTTTCAACTTTCTGACAATGTAAGTAAACATCAAAGTATTGAACATCACCATCTTGCATCGTCCTCCGAAAGATTTGCTTCTAAAAGAGTTATTTTTTAACTTACAGTGTGAAAAAAGTGCCGAATGCCCACCTAGCCCCAAATTACAGTGTACAATAGAACTTAAAACTAGCCACGACTTCCATGGTTCTTACAACCACATTCATCTTACAAGGCCCCGCCTAGTTCTGAAACCTGGTCAAGGAGCCAAACAAGCTAGTTAACAAGCCCGATCTGGATCCAGCTTCAGCAAACCTCGCCATTCCCCGAACTTCCCTTTTAGTAAGACAATTTTAAACTTTTTTTTTAAGTTTTGATAAACTTAAGCCTTTTTTCAGGCTGGAAAGCTATCGAGTTTCACTAGGTGGCTGCCGCCTAGAACCGGGTGGCCAGTGGGAGCAGAAGGGCAACTACACTCAGAAACCAGAACTCTACTGGACTCCAGCAGCAAGTCTGGGAGAACGCCCACTGAAGGCCTACTCCGCCCACCCTCCGCCCTCCGCCCTCGTCACTTCGGGACTACCTGCCCAACTAAGCTCCACCAAGACCCTCATCCCCCTAGGCCCCGCCCACTGAGCTCCACTCAGACCCTCCCTATGAGCCCCTCCCAACAAGTTCTAAACTACGGCTCCTCCCTGCCTACTGAACACCGCCCAGACCCACTCCGGTTCTGTCCATCAGGCGCCCTCCACAGACCTCCGCTTCGCCCAACCCACCGAGCTTCCTCAGACCCGCCCACCAGGCACCAAACAAGGAGCGCTGGCTTCAGCCCTACCACTAAGCTTGCTCAGGCCCTCCGGCCCCACCCACTGAGCTCGGCCCAGACCCCAGATCAGTCCCAGATCCCACACGCTGAGCTTGCCCAGGCCCTCTACCCACGCTCCGCCCCTCCCCGCCCACTAGATCCAGTCTGTTCACCTCCATTCCAGTCCTCCTACCGGGATTGCTTAGACCCTGCCCCCTCAGGCCCCGCCCCAGAGCTCCGCCCCGTCCGGCCCCGCCTACCCGCGTGCTGTGTGGACAGTAGCTCTTGCTGAAGATCATCACCCGATTGCCCTCGATGAGGTCCCGCAGGCGGCGCCGCATCTCCTCGCGGGCCTCGGTGGACTGGCGGCTGGTCCCAGGAGACGACAGGCGGGCGCGGCGGCCGGGTGGCGACGTCATGGGCCCGCCGCGGACCGTGCCAAGGCGGCGGTTGGGGACGACTCCCGCCTTCCCCAGCCCCGGCGATGTCTGCGCCCGCGGAGGCGGCGGCGGGGACGGTGGCTTCTCCAGGGCTTCGTTGTCGCTCCGGCCGGGCCGGGTCTGCTCAGGAACAGAGAGCGAGCGACCGCCTACGGGTCGATGCCAGCAACGCCGCTGAGAACCTGAGAACGCTGCGCACGGGCGCACCGGACAGCAGCGGGGCCACGCCCCCACCCGCGCGACCGCGCCCACCGAGAAGGCCCGCCTATTGACTGGCCACGCCCCCCGAGAGAGAGCACAGTCCCGCAAACCGGCAAACTAGGCTGCCTACCGCCCAGGAGTATAGCAGAGAAGTAGTCACTTGCCAATTTAAAAGTTGCAGTATCAGGCTTGTATGCTCTGCTATTCTGGTAATTATTGTTTTCATTATGATTTACTACAACTTCTGCCACCCAGAGACCTCTCCGCAGTACCTTTCCTTCCGGAAGCATAGGTGCTTTTCAGGAAGGATAAATGTCTTCGCTTTATGTTGGGAACTGTGAGTAAAACCATATCTAGGAAATACTGATTTTTTAAAGTTTGCATTACCAAAGCTGAATGAAAACATCACTTTCCCATTGCAATTCAGCTTAAACATGAGGTTCCTAGGTCACTACTGTCCCCAAGCCCTCCTCCCGTCCCTGTGACATAGTGTAATGATTTTTGTCAACTTGACACAAGTTAGAGTCCCCTGAAAGAGGGAAACTCAGCTGAGAAAATGCTTCCTAACATTTACTGATAAGTTATAATGAATTTTAATTTTTAAAAAAATCTTAGATATCCATATGATTTCACCATTTATTAAAGACAAGAGCAAATTTGCATTCTTATGAGATAGACGGGCTTATTTATTACTTTTGCCTTTGCAGTTAATTTAATTTAGTGGGACTACACTTCACAAACACAACTGGGAAAACACTATCATCCTTTTGACCCATTTAATTCTCATATTCTGAGTTGCTTCTGTGTTTTGGACTTTGGACAATGTGAGTCAGATACCATTTAAAATTCAATAGGCAGTGATTAGACCATTTAAAAAAATGTTCTAGAGTATTCTGCAGGACTCCAAGGGATCCAGGATCTATTACCCTTAAGGGATTCAGATTCACAAGATTTTCATCCACTCATGGGCTTTTCCATGGGCAGTGGGCAGCTAACTTGTGTGCAATCATGGGCGGTGTCTGCTTATCTCATTTGCCCTTCTCCATGCAGGAGACTGTATGCTAAACAGCCTCTGCCTCTTCACCTGGTTATCCTCTGTCAGCAGAGGATAAATGGTTTTGGATGTTTTCTAGACTAGAAGAATGACAAAGTCTAGAGTTTTCACCTTAATATAAGCAAAATATCACCCTGGCAACAGAATTTCTCTGGTCCACAGGCAATAAAAATGTCATTGTTACCAGAAAATCCTGAAGGCACATTGCCTGTACGGTGTACAGGTGCTTCGCCACACCAGAGTACAGCTTGGTAGCATCGGGAAAGTCAGTGGGAACCTGCTCAAAGGAATGAGCAGTCTTGTTCAGCAGAATCTGGACAGACTTCCATGGCTTTGCCCCACTTCTGATGGTGACCAGCTTTGGTCTAATAAAATCCTTATTCTTCTGAATGGCCAAAGGGCTCCCCCTTGGCAGTGGCCAGGGAAGACACTGCCCAGGAAACTGAGGTGGTCGTGACATTCAAGGACCAGATGGGGCTGACATTCTTGGTGTACTTCAGCTTCTTAAAGGGATCAATGGAGCTGCAGTCATGGCTTCCATCTTTCATCAGCTGATCCTGGCTGGAGATCTTGAGTCCATCGATGATGTAAATCCATTGATGAGATCGTGAGTCCATCTGTGGTTCTAATCCCCCCCACCCCCCCACCAGGCTAATTCCCGTTATCTGACAGAGTCAGGATCAAACCGGCCAGCAGTGCCTTGAAGGATCAGAAACGATCTGGGATGATGGCATACACAATCCCTTTAAGTAGCAGTCTCCATTTCTGTAGAATTGAACCCTTTTGGATTTCTTCACAGAACTGAGCATCTGCAGCATGGGGATGCACTGGGCACCGTGTGTGGAGCTGGGCAGACTGGCCACCTGCAACCCCCTGCTGTTCCTCCAAGCCTTGTCCGCTCATCAAAATGCTCCAACTCCATATATCTGCCAAGTGATATGACTGGCTTTTTTGTAGAGCACATCTCAAGTGGCCACCGAGTTGACTATGGCTGGCTACTAGAGCTGTCCTCACCAGGCTGGGCGCAACAGGGGTGTCTGGGCTGTGGCTGCTTTAGTGCAGGGATGCACTAGGGCTGGTCCTCACTGAAATGTGGTTCTCTGCTGGGTCTCACTCCAGCCTCTCTCCTGGGCTTGTTTATTTTAATGTAAAACAAATCTTGGCTGAACGTTTGATGCTGCAGAAGGTAGAACATTATCATGTGTTTTTCATAATTGATCAATATTTTAATTTTATAATTGTCAATGCTGAGAACATTACTTTGCATAAATACAAAGAGTGTTTAGAGCTATCTCAGAAATGGTTGGAAATTCTTCCATATATACCAAGCCAACATTCATTTAACAATTTTTTATGAAACTCGAGTATGCAGTTCAAATAACAATTTTTTAAATCAAACATTCTAACACAATACAAATCTAAATATATGCTAATTTTTTCCTTACGTGCTGAGGAATGCTGGGAGGAAAATATTAAAAGTCTTTGTTTTCTGTAATTAAATCATTCATTTTTATAGCAACAGAAAATTTTGTGCGTAGACTTAAAATCACAGCAGTGCACAATATTCCATAGTCTCCATTCTGAGCTAGGTGTTTCAGGCAGTGTTCATTGGTCATGTGTAGGTTTTATGGATGCAGAGGGCAGCACACATGCATGTGTTGTGTGTTCAGAACCAAGGCTGCCCCACTGCAGTCAGGTGACACAACACTGGCAAGCGCTGACACAATCACCTTGGGTTCATTATGTTTTGATTTCGAATTAAGGTTTGGTTATTGGGCTTTGTTTGTTTGTTTTGGGGTGTTTGTGTGCACCTGAGTGTGTGTGTGTGTGCAGCACATGCATATAAGAGCCCACAGAAGTCAGAAGAGGTGTCATATCTTCTGGAACTGGAGCTACTGATAGTTGTGAGCTGCCATGGACTACTGAGAACCAAACCCAGGTCCTCTGCAAAAGCAGCGAGTGCTTGTAACTACTGAGCCATTTTTCCAGCCCCCTTCAGAAACATTTTACATTTCTTATTCAACCCCATTTGAGGTCATGACCCACAGCTTAAGAACCTGGGATCTGTCTGGTTTGAACCTGTGCAGGCCGTGTGCCTGCTGTCAGTCCCTGTGAGCTCAGCCGTGTGTCAGTCTTGCTGTGTCTGGAAGATGTGGTTTCCTTGGAGTCATCCATCACCTCTGGCTCTGACAGTCTCTCCACCTTCACCTTCTCTCCTGCACGGAGCCCCGAAGGGAGGGGTCTAGTGAAGACATCCCATTTAGGACTGAGTGCTCTAAAGTCTCTCACTCTCTGTACATCGTCCAGTTGTAGGCCTCTGTATTAACTGCCATCTACTGCAAGAAGCAGCCTCTCAGTTGAGGGTTAAGCTATGTCCTGATCTATGTGTACAGAAATGTCATCAGGAGTCATTTTTACTGCTATGTTACTTTAGCAGAATAATAGCAGTAGGTTTCTCCTTAAGGCCCATGTCCTATCTGGTCTCAGGTTCTGGACACTTTGGCAGTGTAAGGTATGGGTTCCATCTCATGGAGTGGGCTAACAGACTGGTGCTAAGTGGTGTACACACAAACCAAAGGCTGTGGTTGGTTCCAGTGCCCCTTCTTGGATGATATAAGCAGGCTGCTCAGGCTCAGTTGGTGAGCTGCCTGGGAGATGCCCTCCTGTGCTGCTTCCCTGGTGGTACAGCATGAGACTGCCCCAGAGTGGTCTTCCCTTCCTTGCCTTTGGTAGTGTGGACTGAGGGGCAGCATGAGGAAGCAGCAGGTGGCACAGCAGCAAGGGATGTGACAGCAAATGCCGAGAGGTCTGCAGGCTGAGAGGAACAGGGGCTAGGGAAGGGAGAGGGGCAGTTATAGCCTTTACTTTCCTTGTCACTGGGGCAAAATGCCTGACAGAAGCACTTTAGGGGAAGAAGAGTTAATTTTAGCTCATGGACTCATGGCAGGAAAGGTATGGTGGCTCAGGTGGCCAGAGCAGCAGACAGCTTGCTCACATCTCAGCCAACCAGGACACAGAGAGACTCCAGCTAGAAGTCAGGCCAGCTTATGACCACAAGCCCCATCCCCACAGACCTGTGTCAGCCAGCGAGGCAACACATCTCTAGACCGTGCCAAGAGCTGGAGACCAGATGTTCAAATGCACAAGCCTGTGGGGACATTTCACATTCAACCATGTCAGTGGTGGAAGAAAAGAGGCAACAAGAGAAGGCAGAGCGCTGAGATGAAGGATCGAAGGCCATAAGGAGCCAGAAGCATGAGCCGCAGCCCTGGTCACCAGAAGGGCTTCTGAGAGCTATAGGGCCAAAGGTCTCAGGCTCCACACTGAGCTGTGACAGCGGCCAGTATTAAGGACTATAGAACCCTTGACTGACTTCCAGACCTACACCAAAGCTGTAACAAAGGCTGAGGAACGCTGACATTACCACCAACACCACCCCAGGCCATCCAAGTTCTTCTTGTAAAGCTAAGGGTCCCAGGATTGGAGGACTGCAGGAGGAATATAACACTAGGGGGCGCCACCTGCTACTGCTCCCACCTACCTAACTGCAGTCACTTTCTGCTGCACAGCATGGGGAGAGCTTCTCCTCGTCTATTCATGACCACTGTCTGCTCCAGGCAGTTGGTGGTACTGCTCTAAATGACTGTTTTGGTTTTTTGTTTGTTTGTTTGTTTTGGTTTTTGGGGTTTTCTGGGGGGTGATTCAAAACGGGGTTGTAACTCTGGCTGTCCTGGAACTCACTCTGTAGACCAGACTGACCTTGAACTCACAGAGATCCGCCTGCCTCTGCCTCCTGAGTGCTGACATTAAAGGCATGTGCCACCACTGCCCAGCTTTATTTACTCTAGGTTTTGAGATAAGCACTTCCACAGCTGTGATGGCTAATCTTGGCTGTCAGCTTGACTACAGCTGGGATCAACTAAAACCCAAGCTGCTGGGCACTCCTGTGAGGGATTTTCTTTATCATATTTGAAGCAGGAACATCCACCCTAAATCTGGACCGCACTTTTTGGTGGCAGTCCAGATAAAAGGACAAAGAAGAAGGAACATTCGCTTTTTATCTGCGTGTTCTTGCTCTTTCTGGCAAGTCCATTTATCCTGCTGCTGAGACGTTCCTTCACCAGCTTTAGAATTAATTGAGATTCATAGGTAGACTAAAGATAACCAGCTCTCTAGGATTCTAGGACTCCAGTGCCAGTTTGGGACTGCTGAGACATTCAACATCATGGGCTGATGGTGACTACTGGGTTATTGGCCTTTGTGTCGGGAGCCATCCCACATCTACTATATGTCTAATCTGTCAGTCTGTCCATCCTTCCATCCATCCATCCATCCATTGTTCCATCTTCATTCCATCAATTCTGTTCCTGACTAATACAGCAGCCTAGGCTAGACTTGAAATTGCTAGATAGCCAAGAATGAGCTTGACCTCCAGATCCCCCTGCTTCTACTTCCCAAGCATTGAATCACAGTGCTCCACCATGTTGGCTTACTGGCTTGCTTTTTACTGTCTGCCCCAGCCCCTTCACTTGTATGAGTGCCACAAGGAAGTGTCTTCATCATCGTTAGGCCCACAACTCTAGCCCCAGAGTCTAGCACAGTGCCTGGCTCATCGTAGGTACACTGTGAAGTTTCCTGAGTGATTTACCCAGAGTCACAAATCAGCAGTGTGTCCAGTACTGAAGTCGGGTGACTTCACTTCCCCTTCCCCGCCCCCCCCCCCATATGACAGATCAGGGTCTCAAATCCTTTTCCTTATCTTTTTTACTTAGAACAAATCAGGCAGGTAGTGCAGAGACCAGATGTTTAGGAACTGCCCCACCCCCCACCCCTGTCCAGGGCCTGTGTGGCCTTAACTCCACAGACACTTGCTGACCAGCTAGGGTCAATGTTAGGACACAGGCTTAATGCCGGCACCTCTCTTCAGGGTACAAAACCCTTAAGAGAGAAACCCAAACAGGGGCATGGCTGGAGAGGCAGCTTCACAGAGAGGGATAGGTGGAAATTGGTGCTGACAACTGAAGGCTGGCCCTTGAGTTCCAAGAGGCCATCACACAAGGCAAGCAGAGGCATAGCAACTGGACACATTGGGAGACCCAAAAACGGCAGCATCAAGGGAAAAGTTAATGCCAAAGTTAATGCCAATGGAGTAAGCAGGGCTGGGTGACCGAGGCTTGTGATGGGTACTGACTGTGCAGGCACCAGGAAACAAATGGGAACGGAATGCAATAAAGTGAGGAAGGTGGTGGTGGCACACGCCTTTAATCCCAGCACTCAAGAGGCAGAGGCAGGCATGTGAGGCCAGCCTGGTCTACAGAATGAGTTCCAGGATAGCCAGAGTTACAACAAAGAAACCTTGTCTTAAAAACAAACAAACAAACAAATGGGGGGGTGAGAAAAGCAAGGAAGGAAGGTAACAGAATGAGAGGCATGTCCCCACTCTCCTTGAGTCCTCTGTCTTCTCTTAGCTTCTGTTGTGGCTTGGATATAAAGAGTTGCTTCCCCACCACCACCAAGGCTCATGTGCCGAAGACTTGTCCCCAGACTATGGTGCTGTTGGGAGGTTTCTGAACTGCAAGGATGCCAACTTTTTCAGTGGCTCAGTAGATTCGTGGGTTCATAACTGAATGAGGTATTAAGAAGTGGAACCTGAATGGTGGGAGCGGGTCACTGGGGTGTACCTTTGAAAGATGTTATGTAGTCTCCAGACCCCTTCCCCTCTGCTCCCTTCTCATCCCTCTCTCCTTTCTCCCTCCCTTCCTCTACTCACTCCTACTCTTCCCTCCCTCTCCATCTCCTTTCTGACTACCATAAGGTGAGCAGCTTTGCTCCACCCTGTATTCCCATCATGCAGTTCTGCCTCACCACAGGCCCCACAGCACAAGGACCCACCCACCCCACCCTACCCCCGCAACCAGACTGACACCTCAGAAACTGTCAGCTGAAGTCAATATTTCCTTCTTTAAGTCAATTGCTTTAGGTGTTTTGTCTCAGTTACAGTCAGTCACCAAAAGCTAACACCATCTGTTGAACTGTTTGTATCAGGGTTGTCTGCTTGCCATCATATCAACTTTGTAGTGAAACCCACGTGCCTTTCTTTCAAAACCATGAGTTTCTGCTTTGACCTGTTAGTTTCTTTGTTCCTCAGAATAATTTTGTGGGTTTTTTTCCCCCGTATTTCTCAAGTTGCATTTAACTCATTTATAGGTTATTTCCTTTTATAAAATAAACGCCTGCTTAGCAGCAGCATGTGCTTACTAGCTTTTCCCAGCAATTTCATGCAATACATGAAAGTGTCAAGGACAAATGCAAACTGTGAGACAGGGGTCATCCTAACTCTGGAAAAATAAAAGCCATTGCCCATGTGTGATGAGGGTCATTCCACCTGGCCTCACAAGCTTTTAAACATAGGAGGAGGCACAGAACTATAATTTTGATGGTGATGCTGTCAGCCTGAGAGGACCTAGAATCACCTAGGAGACAATCCTCTCTGGTGTCCAGAGGGAGCTTTTACATTGGGCTAATTGAGGTTGGAAGACCCCCTCAACTGTGGGCGTCACTATTTCCTGATCTGGATCCTGGACTGAACGGAAAAGAGAAAGTGAGCTGAGCACCAGGGCTTATGCTTTCTGCTTCCTGGCTGTGGATACAATGTGACCTCACATTCCTGCCATGGTGGACTACACCCGCAGACTGCGAGCCAAAGGAAAGCCTTCCTTAAGTTGCTTTTGTATGATATTTGATCACAGCTATGAAAAAAAGTCAATGATACAACATTTTTCCAAATATGGTCACACTGATTTAAAACGTGTGGATAAATTTGGGGGGAAAGTGAAATAAAGCAAAGAGACAAGGGGAGGTGTTAAGGGCCCCAATAGCCCCTCCACGGGCATGTCTCCACCGACTCAGCCTCCTAAGGGCTCCGCCATCTCTCTTTAGTGCCATGGGCTGAGGGACAGGCCTCATGGACCTGGCCTTTGAGGCACATTTAGGCTCAAATTGGAACACCATTATTTTCCCTTCATACTTATTTGTCCTTTTCTTCTGTATGTGCCTCTTAGGATGGATATGGCCTAATTAATCTCCTCTTATCCCTTGTAAGTTCTTAATTAGTTGAAAAGAAATATATTAAAATCAAACTACAGAGCTGAGAATACTCTGTGCACGTGCAGATGGGGAATGCCTGGGGCCAGCAGGAAGAGGAGTCACAGAATATCGGGGTGTTGGGGGTTCAAGCAATGGCTTCAGGTTGCATGGGTTTTTAAATGTGTAATAAAGTTGCTTGAGAATTGATTTTCCTAATTGTGCAACACTCCGTGAATATACAAAAGGCATTTAATTGTACGTGGCAAGGCCATGAGCTGTGAGATACATGAATTATATCTTCAATCTTTAGAAAATTCTGAGGAAGCAAAACAAGAATAGGGTGTGAAAAATGAGCGATTAATAAAACCCGAAAGAGACTCAGACAGATTTGAAGCACTGCTGCCAAAATTCACTTGTATCCATTTATAAAACACTGTAATACTTGTTAAGGTAGTAAAATATGCTTTTAATATATATGTGTGTGTAAAGGGCTTTGTCTAAGAAAATTTCTAGGAGCTGGAGAGATGGCCCCGTGGTTAAGTGCACTTCTCTCGCAGGGACCCAGGTTTGGTTCCAGCACCCACATGGTGGCTCACAACTATCTGTAACTCTAGCCCAGGGGATCCCATCCCCTCTTTCGGCTGCTGAAGGCACCAGGCATGCATATGTATGCTTACATATATGCAAACAAAACACTCATACTCATAAAATAAGATGACAATTTTTAAAAGACAATGTCCCCGAATATGAAACAATGTGGTTAAAAAAAAAAAAAAAAAGCCAGAAAACAGGAAATTAAATCAAGAAAATCAGTCAGGAGGCCGAGGTGTCTAAAGGAGCCCCAGAAGCAGAGGACTCTTTACAGAGATGAAAACACACAGGCCTTCATTTCAATAATTCCTTTTTTAAAGTTATTTTTATTTCGTGTATATGGGTGTTTTGCTTGCATGTATGTCAGTGCACCACTTGCATGCCTGCTACGGAATGAAGCCATAAAAGAGCTCTGGATCCCCTGAAACTGGAGATAAAGGTAAATAGTTATGAGCCAGCATGGGGATGGGAGTTGAGCCTGGGTTCTCTGCAAGAATGACACGGGCTCTTTACTCTCCAGCCCCTTTTTTTTATTTATTTCAATGTAGTTCAGCCTGGCCTAGAATTTACTACAGACTTCAGATTTTCCTGTTTCAGCCTCATAGTTCTGAGGTCAAAGGCAAACATCATGTTGTCCCTGAGCTACATCCCGAGTCCTGGGCCTTCAGCTCAAATGTGGCCAAGGCCTACCACAAGGGGCAAAGATGACTCTTGTCATTTCAACACAAAATTTCAGTCTATCATGGCACCTTTCAGAGCATGTGAAGGCCAAAGACATGCATTCAACAGCATATGCTCACTAGTAACTCTGGGAGCTGGATGAAATCAGAGCACTGTCCCCAAATTCTTTCAGGAATAATTCCAAACACTGAGAACAACCCAACGTTAAGGGCAAAATATAAATATTCTCAGATATAGTTTGACCGCATACACATCTCCCGGGAAGCCTGTTGAGGCTGTTCATCAGCAAAATGGCAAGCTATTCCTGGAGAGTGGGCTCTAGGGAGAAGCTGAGGGCCACCCCAGGGGAAATACAAATGGAGGTCCTTAGATGACAGCCAAGTAAAAGTCACAGAGGCCGAACCCTAAAGTCCCCCCAAGCTGTGCTTCCTCAGCTAGCTCTCCAGGTCCACAGAAACTCCTCTATAGCAGATGGCTTCCTAACATCCAGCTCCAGGAGACAGAGCGGGAGCCAACCATAGTCACAGCTCTCTGGCTGGATGAACCTGAACAAGTCCAGTAGTGGAAGGATACAGCAGGTGTGCTGGTTAGCCATTGTTGCATCACCAAGCAGTAACGTTTAATATCCACCATTCAGCATCGCTTCTAAATGCCGGGTGCTTCTGCTTAGCTGGACTCTGCAGGGTCCTGTGCATTAACAGCATGTTAGTGTCTGGCAGCCGCAGGGGATGACTGCACTTAGATGGGCTCAGCCTGCCCTGGAGGCTCAGCCAGGGTAACTGGGCTGATTCTCTTGACTCTACGTGTCCTCATACACTATCAGTCCATCCCAGAGACCCAAAAGAAAGCAAACATTCAGAGTCTCTTGAGGTCTACACTTAGAATTAGACTGTTTTATTTCCACCACATTCTGTTGGCCCACACTAAGTCCTAAGGCCAACTCAGGTCCATCCAAGGGGTGGGTGGCACCCCATAGAGTGTCCTAGGAGTTGCTTCATGGCCACAGTGATGAGAATTTTAGGTACAGGGAGGACTGCAAAATTGGGGCTACTTGTGCAATCAATCTGCCATGGGAGAAGATGTTTCTTTTTCCTTCCTTATTAAGGAAGTCTCCCTTCCTTACCTTACACCAGAGCTCTGTTCTCCCCTCCCTGCAGGACTTAGGTGTACATGGACCATTTTATGCTGTTAGTGTCATTATATTCCACATGCAGAGAGGCCTTTGGGTGATTCCAGCGAGGCTCCCCTGAACTAACAGATAGCTCTAAAGTAAATCCGGTTCATCACCCACTGGAGCAAAACACTTCAGGAGGAGACGCCCTGCAGATGTGATGCATAGAAGCCATAGAGGGTTCAGTCTGAGACTCTCCAGGGAAGGAGGAGCCCCCTACCCTTCCTTCTGTGCTGGAGTCAATCCTTCCAGAAACCAGTCATAGAGTGCAGAGGGTAATCAAAGTGCCCACTCAGGCGGAAACTTAGAATGATGCCAGCTGCTCCCCTGTCTTTGAAAGGAGACCTTAAGTCACCTTGGAACAGATTCGCCTTATTATCTCTGGAGTCCCCTTAAGTTGTATAAATGAGGGCATCTCAGCCCTGCTGTTTTGAGAAAGAATGGAGAGAGACACTTGTTGTCTTTGTCTGAAAATGCCTGCCTGTCCAGTGTCCTTAACAAAGCCAGGAGGAAGGCCATGGCAAATCTATACAGGCACCAAGAGCCTTTGGGGGTGGGGGGCATGGCTTCGGAATCTGAGCCTGTTTTCTGTATGGAAGCCCGAAGGCTGTGTGGTTCACCTGAGACTTGGGACAGGAAATGGTGGACAGACTCAGAGGGACAGGATCTGGGTGCCATGTGCTGCACCCACTCTATAACAAACCCTGGTGCTTCTACTGAGCCTGGCTTGTGCCTTGCATACAGACGGGAATTTATAGAAGGGGTTGTCAACTCAAGCGCTGGGACAAACTTTTAAAGAGAGGTTTGGCTCAGTGGCAGAGTGCTTAGTTAGCATCTGTACGACCCTGAGTTCAAGCCCCAGTGCCACATCGAATGTTACTAGTGTTGATAATAACAGTACTGGACAGGAAGGACTGAAAGCCTGACATTCAGGATTTGTATCAACCAGAGCCAATGACGGGCAAGGAGACGGCCCTCTTGTGTGGGTGACTCTACTCAGCTCCTGGTATTTAGAAGTCAGTACACAGTTCACCCAGCCTCACTTGGCAGCCCTGCGGGCTTCCTTTCTCCATATTTCTGGCAGACAGAGCCTTCTCTGCCACACCCTGTGGTCTCTCCGCTTCCTTATTGTAGGACACAAGGCCAGGATTCTACTGTGAATTCAGTGCACTTTGAAGCATCCTCAAAAGGCTCACTTTCACTTCCAGTGAGTAGCCAGGCAGGGATGAGCTTTGAGGACCAGGATCTGTAAGCCTGACAACCTCTTGGCTAGACG
The DNA here is from genome assembly GCA_026225945.1 of Cricetomys ansorgei. Lineage (NCBI taxonomy): Eukaryota > Metazoa > Chordata > Mammalia > Rodentia > Nesomyidae > Cricetomys > Cricetomys ansorgei. Next base: position 189,461 of record JAMJFZ010003061.1, read on the forward strand.
GAGGTGCCGCCCCTCAGGTTGATCTCAAAACTGCAGTCCCAGTACACAGTTCTCTAGGTGACCACTAGGTGACGCCAAAGCTTCTTGTGAAGCAGACAAAATAGAAAGTTGGCCTTGTTTAAAGGGTACTGCGAGCCCGTAGCCTGCTGGCTCCAGCATGGCAGAGAAGTAGCCCTGTGCATTTAGTTCAGTACCAACCACCACCCAGGCCTAGTCAGTGCAAGCAGCCAGAGCAGCTTCCTGGGGTGATATGTTCCATTTCAGTTAACTCCACTTCTCTGGGTCTTGACTTCCTCTTGGTTGGAACCTCCGTGAGGATGAAATGAAAGAGGCAGCTCTTAAGGATTGTCCTGGGTGGGCTGCTGAGAACCACGATGGGTGGGGCGTAGCTGGAAGGATATTCCTGTAAGGAGGGCACCTTCGCTTGAGGGAAGCACTGAGCTCTGCTTAGCATCTGTGAATTTACTGAAATTTCTGATTCTCATTGAGCTGCTGTGTCTACTCTTATTGAATAGGCAAGGAAACTGAGGCTCGAAGAAGTTGTGACTTGGTGTTGAGTGATCAATGTGGAGGCAGAAATCTGAGTCAGGGCAGACCCTGGAGACAGACAGCATGGGGAAGCAGGAAAGGGGGCAGGGGACTGATTACCGTGCTAGTGGTCAACTGGTGGCATCCTACTCTCCCCTGGTTAGGAATCTGAGCAGGTGAGGCGCTCCCTGGTGCTGGTGTCCAGGCCTTGAGTGTCAGAGACCCAGGACCTGGGTTGGCAGAGCCAGAGGTTTGTAACGTGAGCCCTGAGACTCAGGGCCCAGATGCTCCAGGCTACAGCAGAGACTCGGGGCTCCAGGTGCTTCGGCTGCAAGCTCACTGCCAAATGTCTCAACACCAGGCCACAGCACAGGAAACTGTCTTGAAGCTGATGCCAAAAGGGAGCTCATCAGCCTGCTCACATTGCCCAGAAGAGGGTGAAACGAGTGTCTTTCCCAATCACTGCACTCCTCCATGCCAATGCAGGATTAAGGGTAGCCATCACAGGCCTTCTGCTGAGCAACAGGGGCTGCTCCACCTCAGCCTGCTGGGGACCACCAAGGTGGCTGAGACAGTGCCTTCTGCAGCTCTGCTGCAGACAGTGGCTGTGAAAGCAGTGAGGCTGTCGTGGGGGCAGTCTGGAGGACAGCAAAGAGGGTCTGCAGGCCCAGAGTTTTCCACCGTAGACAGCAAAGAACAAGGAAGAAGCCTAACAGCTGGCCTCCAACGTCTTAGCTCACTTGTGGTAAAAATAAACATCAAAAGTAGTGCTTAGACTGAAGTCCGGTTACCGTTGATATTACCAGCGCTTTACCAGTATTCGCAATGTTCTTCAGGCCAGATGCTCATGGCAGAGTAGGGTCACTTGATGCGTTTCACCCGCAGGGAGCTGGGGGGACAATATGGGATCCTTTCCAGCCCGCAGCCACTGCCCTAGTACAAACAAAATGCAGCAGTGAAAAGACTGCCAACACAGGGAATGCACGCTGCTCCCATTGATGGGTGTGTCCATCCACGCTGGGCAGAAGAGCTACCTACAGGGAGTCCATTGGAGAAGAACAAATGTTGCGCAGTAAGCTGTGGAACTGACTTAGGTGTCCTCTACAGAGGAGTGGGTAAAGAGAACGTGGTGTAGACACACAGCAGTTTCCCTCAGCCATAGTGAAGAATTGTTGTTTGCAGAAAAGTGACACTACCATTTTAAGCAGATTAACTTGGTCTTAGAAGGACAAATACCATGTTTCCTCCTCCCTGGAGGGTCCGACACTGTACAGACACAATCACATATGAAAGCTGACATGAAACTGTCTAGGTGAACAGAGAGGACAGGTGGGAAGGGAGAGGGAGGAAGGGGAGAGTGCGGTGGGGGGTGTATCCTAAGTACATATACACTTGCATGAAGAGGCCTCATGTAACACTGAAAAATAAAATAATAAATAAAAAGTGAAGTCTTAAATAGGAGCTGGATGCCAGGTGGTGGTAGTGCACACCTTTAATCCCAGCACTTGGGAGGCAGAGGCAGGAGGATCTCTGTGAGTTCGAGGCCAGCCTGGTCTACAGAGTGAGCTCCAGGACAGCCAGAGTTACAAACCCTGTCTTGAAACCCTGTCTCAGGGAGGGAGAAAAAAAAAAAGTATGTGTGTGTGGGGGCAGGGGCAGAAGGAGGGCTGGAGAAATGGCTCAGGGGCTAAGGGCACTTGCCTCTCTTGCAGTGGACTCAGGCTGAGTTCCTAGCATCTACATTAGGTAGCTCATGCCCACCTGTAACCACAGAGGCCCCCTTCTGGCCTCTGAGGGTACTGCGCATATGTGGTGTCCATGCATACACACAGGTAAAAATCACCCGCACATATAAAGTAAAGATAAATAAATCTAAGAAAATGATGAACTTATTTTAAAATGAACAACCTTCACTAAGTTTGAGTAGGAGAAAAAGATGAGCCCTTTTGCTCTGAGGAGTAGATGATTCAAGTTTTGGGTCTGAAGCGGGGTTTCTGCTTCTTCTGCAAAACTAAGTTAAAGGGAGCTGGTTCTTGGAGTGACTTTTATTTTTGTCTGTCTTCCAACAGTTGGGGGGTTGAATGACCCTTTCAAAGGTATTTACCTGAGGTCATCTTCATTATGACTCATACCAAAATAATTTTATGGGGGTCACCACAACATGAGGAACTGTATTAAAGGGTCGCAGCATTAGGAAGGTTGAGAACCACTATTCTAAACTTACTAGAGGCTAACACTGGGGCTGGAAAATTATTATATGTAAATTACACGTATAGGGAACAGACATGTGCAAATGGCTAAACAGATGTACAGTTGTCACACAATGAAGAAAGCAATGAGGCCAACGGTGCCTTTGAGGCCGCATCCCTCTCGCTGCCGCCTGAGCAGCTTTCAGACTGTGATGGATCGGACGAAGTCTAGCCATCTCATTTCGTGGAGATGGCTGTCTCAGGGACACAGAATGGAAAGGACAGAGCTGGCTGCAGACCTGAGCAAGATTGCTGATGGCTCCTTCTCAGAGTGCCTCCTCCTTCCTTTCTCCTCCCAGGCACTGAATAATGGCTCCATCAACCTGGCCCAGCGCACTGGCCTCTCAAGTCTGCTTCCTACTTGCAGGAATCATTTTGCCTACAAGAATTTATTCAGTGCCTCTGTGGCTGAGGCACTGTCTACTGGTAAAGGTGTAGAGTAATAGTTACTGGCCCTGAGACTGTCTGCTGCATGAGCCCAAATTGGGAGCAACTTACGAGACCGCTAATTGTCCGTTATTAAAGTCCAGGTGGCTTTGTTTATGCGTTTTTCTTGCAGTTATTTGTGCTTCTTGTCCTGAGTCCGTGATGTATGGAGCAAGTGAGGAGAATTTGCTGAGAGACTGGAGTGTGCTCCCGCCCGCCTTTGTCCTTTTTCTTCTTTTTAAACAGCTATACGAATTAGGGTCTAAATAAAATCAACCAACAGGAAAGTGAGCGCACTGCTGCTTTACAACTCTGACAGATGATAGTAACGGACTGCAAACCTGTAGCACAGGAAACCTATAAAACAGGCCTCAAAGCACAGTGCTTTTGTCAAGTTAGAATGAAGGATGTGCTGGGCACCGGGGAAACTCAGCAGCCGAGAGTGTGGGAGAGTTTCTCAGGTCCTGCAAGCAAGATGTTTATAGCTCACAAGACTGACAATCTGAGTTCCAAAGATGTCAAGGCTGGGATGGGGGAAGAGCTGGAGGTTGCTTCATATATAAACTCTGTGGGGGTTTGATAGCCCTGAACCTAACAGGTCGCAGGAACACAATGATTCAAGGCCTTCTTCCTCCCCACCTGCCCTCTTTCTGAAAGTTTCACAGTCATGGACTCCTAAATCCAAAAAGTATGATTCTGTCTCTGGGCTAGCCCAGTGTACTGACACACAGATCCCCATGGGTCAGCAAGGTTGGCACTTCACGCTGTACGGGACTGACTCACTGCCAGCTGCCACGTTCAGCACGGTCCTTATCAGTACTTCACCAGCCTTGGTTTTCCCTTTCAACTACTTCTGCATTGGACAACTGGTCTCATTTCCTGTCTTGACCATTAGCACATCCTAGAGATGGACACATCTCAATTCTCTCCTCTTCCTCTGCCCTCCACTTGCTTTGACTCTTAAGAACTCACTACCTATTCCCTAAGGCTCACCAAGCCAACCTATCAGGAAGTGTCTACAACAGGGAAGTAGAGGACGGTCAGAAGAAAGGTGTGGTAGGGTTCTTGCCCCTAGACACAGTCCTACTAACACCTTTGCTCAGTCCCTGTAGCCATAGGTACTTCTAACTGCACACATCTGCTCGCAAAACTGCTCGCAAAACTACAAGTTGGCTTGAGAATCTGAGCATTAGTCTTTCTGGTGACACTGTGGAACAGCTGCCAGAGTCAGTCAATAGGGACACGTCGCTCAGGGATCAGACCTAATATAAAGAACAGGAATCTTGAATTCAAATAACAAATATCTGCAGAATGCTGAGCAAGGATACTGACTTCATAAAAATACAAATGCAAAGATCTTGACTCCTTAACTAGGAAAATGGCTTAGCAGGGAGCCTGAGAAGTGGAATGACTACAGCCAGAGAGCAAACTGGTGACCTGAGATGTGCTGAGAAATTATGCCAGAACAGAATATTGAAAAAAGGGAGCTTGAGAGATGGCTTGGTGGTTACCAGTACTGGCTGCTCTTGGTTCCCAGCACCCACAGGGTGCTCACAATCACTTGTAACTCCAGTTCCAGGAAATCTAATGTCCTCTTCTGGCCTTTGCAGGTACCAGATAGGGTGCATACACGCATACATATATGCAGGCAAAACGCTCATACACATACAATAAATATTTTTTAAAAGTATGAAGAAATAAAGCATGAGAGTGGGGGCAGGGAAGGGCTCAGTGCCAAAGCTTACCCAGCATGTTCGAGGCTGTGGGCTCTACCCAAGTGCCACAGAAACAACATAACCTAGTAATAAAAGGGGTGGCTGGCACACACCTGTAACCCCAGGACTCAGGAGGCTGAGTAAGGGTGATCACGTGAGCTCAGGATTTTGAGACCAACCTGGATAACGTATTGAGGTCCCATGTCTAAAAAGGAGGAAAGGAGTGTGGAAGAGAGAGAAATCGAAAATGCCACAATATTGAGCTCTAGAAATAGAGAGCAGACAGGATGAAGACATTATTGCCCAAGAAATCATAAAAGCATTTCCAACAGAAGAAGGCGTGAGCTCGGTGACTGACAGCTCCTCAAGTGAGGGACAGATGACAGGGCAGTATCCTCAGAGTTCAGAGTGAAAATCACTCGGAACCTGTAATTATAGACTCAGCCCATTATAAATCCCACTATCACTCAGAATAAAGATCTTTCAGGCATAAAAAGAGCCTAACATTTTAGGACTCACAGATACTTCCCTAAAATAGATACTAGAAGGCTGCTGAAGCAAGAAGAAAAGCGGAGATGAATAGAAGGGGGTACAAGAGACATTGGTGACCAGATACAAAGGCAAAAGTCAGAATGAATAAGTGTGGAGGGGCTGAGGGTTTAGCTCAGCAGTAGAGCACTCAGTGTATAGGAAGGCCTGGGTTCAAACCCCAGTATTGGGGAATAAAACTTGAGCGTTAATATTTTTAAGATTTATTTTTAATTAGGAGGATGAATGTGTGTCTGTGCACATAGGTGCAATGGCCTTGGAGGCCAGAAGAGGGTGTCAGATTCTCTGGAGCTGTCATTATGAACCACCAGATATAGGTGCTGAAAACTGAACTCGGGTTCCCTGGAAGAACAGCAAGTACTCTTAAATGCTGAGCCATCATCTCTCCAGCCCAAGTGTTAGCTATTTAAAAGTATGGAGCTTTAAGCAATAGTATAGGCACAGGTTTGGAAAGCTGACAGTGCCACAAATGCTAGCCATATGTCATTCCCAGCCTAGTAAGTCTGTTCCTGGGTGTGGCTCCAAAAAGAATGCACAGATGCCTGAACCCAAAAGGCAGAGTCTGCAACATCATTTACAACACCCACCACCTGGCACCCACACATGTTCATCAACAGTAGATCAGAAAACCTGTCAAACAGTCGTAGCAGAGAATGCCACCCAGAGCGGGGCGAGTAGGACTGCCTCACATCTGTGGGCAAGAGTCTCAGAGGGCTAGCAAATGCAGACATGTAGGTAAGCTGGAAAGTGGGACAAACTTATGGCTGCTGGCAGAAATCAGAACTGCAGCCTGAAAGGGGATGCAGCAAAGCCTTTGAATAATTGAGAATGTTTTGTATCTTGGGTGTTTATGTGGATGTATTCACCTTGGGAAAATTCACCAAGCCAAACGCTGAAGATTTGTGCAAATGATTGTGTGTGTGTGTGTGTGTGTGTGTGTGTGTGTGAGAGAGAGAGAGAGAGAGAGAGAGAAAGAGAGAGAGGGAGAATTTAGAGAAAAAATAACTACAAAAAAATCTAGAGACATGGTAAACATGCAATAGAGGAAATAAAAGTGTGCTATCTTGCTTCTGGACCAACATAGACACAGGATTGCTTTAAATATAACTTTATTTTTTAAAAGGCAAAACCCATCAAAATTTGATATATTAAGCTGTAAGAAAAGGGAGAGAGAGACAACTAAACTGCATAGTGAATGCTGGGGGTATAGCTTAGGAGTAGTAGAGCGCGTGCCTGGAATGAACAAATCGCCGGGTTTCATTCCCCAGCACCACACAAAACAAATACATTAAATGAGTTAAGAACATAGTAAATAGGAAATAAAAGTTGCATGAACAATTTCTATAATATCAGCCACCACAATATATGTGAATGGGCTAAATTTGTTAACTAAAAGAAAATGATGCTGTTTGAATAAAAACACATCTTAGTTATATGTGTGTTAGCTGAGACACATCTACCAAAACTGAGGAGGAAAATGACCACATATAAATATAATACAATATAGAAGAGAATATCAGAGGCTATCCAGGGGACAGGATGTTGGTCTGAAACATTGCATAAGGATATATATTTCTTCAATCTGGATTTATTTCCTGTCCTCTTACATGCTCTGTGTACACAGATACCTACATTTCATTTTTATTTTCCTTATTTTATTTATTTTGGGGGGAGGTGTGCTGGTTAGTTTTAACTGTGAATTTATCACAATCTAGAATCACCTGGGAAGAGTCTTAATGAGGAATTAATCTAGATCAGGTTTGTCTGTGAGCACACTTACAGGCACACTGTCTTGACTGGGAATTGAAGTAGGAAGATACAGCTCATTGTGGGTGGCACCATTCCCTAGCTGAGGGCTCCTGAACAGTGAAAGAGCAAAGAGCTAGCTGAGAGCAAGCAAACATACATGTGTTTATTCTCTTTGTTCCTGACTATGGATGTGATGTCGCTCACTGGCTGCTTAAACTTCTGCCTTGACATCCCCAAAACAATAGACTGTAACTTAGAACCATAAACTAAATAAATTCTTTCCTTCCTATGTTTTCTGTCAAGAATATTTATCAAAGCAATAGAAATAAAACTAGAGCTAGGCAGTGATGATACACACCTTTAATCCCAGCACTTGGGAGGCAGAAGTAGGCGGATCTCTGTGAGTTTGAGGCCAGCCTAGTCTACAGAGTGAGTTCCAGGACAGTCAGAGTTACAACAGAAAAACCCTGTCTCAAAAACCAAAAAAAAAAAAGAAAAAGAAAGGAAAGAAGGAAGGAAGAAACAAGGAAAGAAAGGAAGGAAGGAAGGAAAGAAGGAAGAAAGAGGAAGAAAGAAATCTAGAATACAAGGGTTCTCCTGAGTGCTTTGATTACATTGTGAGCCACCACAGTGACTTGTTCATCTTTAGTGGAACTGCCTCGTCTTCCTAGGTTCACCTAAGTCTTAGGTCCTTCCTACCCCGTTTTTCTCTTCAGTTTTAAATACTTGTTACTTTCTGTATAATTAAGATGTTGCTATGAAAATGTACACTCTTCTTGTTGTTCTTGCCTTTTTTCTTTTTCCAATTAAGGGGAAAACAGAAAACAACACAATTGTTAAATTTCTTTAATTGAATGCATTTCTTGTTTTTAATTTTAACTTAAGTCAAACAGATCATTTTATAGTATTGTCTTTTAAGGTAAATTTTGATTGGCTTATTTTTTAAGGATTGGCAAACTTAGTTCTGCTGCATACTGAAAGACATTTTAGAAATGCAAGTGTGTGCTAAATTTTACCAACTTAAATCACTCTTTTACTAGAGTCCAAGAACTACATAATTTCCTTGGAGAATAAAAATACCTTTAAGAATATTCACATATATATACTTTCATATTTTCTGAAAAGCTTCAAACAACACATTTAGTAAAATGGCTGGAATCTAGAACATGACAACACCAGATGCTGCTGAGGATGTGGAGTGACAGGAACTGTCATTCAGTGTTAGTGGGAAGGTGAACAGGAAGACAGTTTGGCAGCCTGTTTCAAGACTAAGCATACAGTTACCATATATGACCTAACAATGTATTCCTTGCTTTTACCAAGAGGAGATGAGAACTTCTGTCTACATAAAAATATGCACACAAGTGCTCATAGATACTCCATAAGTGAGTACGTGGTTATATAAACTTTGGCACTTCCAAACAATGAAATATCTTGCAGCTCTAAAAACAAATGAGCTATGAACCAATGAAAAGATATGAAAGAACCTTAAATACATGAGTTGGTGGAAGAAACCAACTTCAAAGGGCTGCTAACAGGATGATCCTGGCCACATGACACACTGTGGAAGAAAAAACTTGCAGACAGTATAAAGACCTGTGCTGGCCAGGGCTTCTAGAAGAGTGGGACAGGTGGCACACAGTGAGTCTTTGGACAGTGACACCACTCTGTGATGTTGTAATGATGTACACACATGTCTTTATACAGTTGTCCAAAGCCATAGAGTGTTCACCACCAAGAGAGCCCTCACTTACTGTGGACTTGGGGGTGACAGCAATGTCTTCAATCGAATCACACACACCTCTGTTAGTGATGGGGACCATGTGAGTGCCAGGGCATGTGTGGGTTTCAGGTGGTTTGAACACCCTGAATACCTTTCAGTTTTGCTTCAAATATAAAACTACTCTACAAATACAGTCTTCCTAAAGTCAGGGGTAAGGAGTCCCCAAATCACGTTTCCAGAAGGTCAGGCTGTGTCTTAGTGTAACAAAAGGCTTCTGAATGCTAGGCTAATCAGCATACTGGATGATGAAAGAGAAGAAACCAGTGTTACCATCATGGCTCAATCCAGCCTTTCTCCTGGAGTCTAGCCATCAGTACATCATATATCCTAGTTAGGGGTTTTTTTTTTTTTTTTTTGATCTGATAGACAATGGGCGGATAGGGCTTATTTGGCTTACAGCTTGCAGCCCATTATCAAGGGAAGCCAAGGCAGGAACTGAAGCAGAGACCATGGAGGAATGCTGTTTACTGGCTTGCTTAGTCTGCTTTCTTATACAACCCCGGACCTCCTCCCTAGTGGTGGTACTCACCACAGTAGGCTAGGCTCTTCCACATCAATCATTAATAATTTTTTTTGAAGCCCTACAGACTTGCCTACAGAAAATCTAATGGAGACATTTTCTCAGTTGAGGTTCCTCTTCCCAGATATGTCTGTCTAGTTTGTATCAAGTTAACCAATAAAAGAAAAAGAAAGGAAGGAAGGAAGGAAGGAAGGAAGGAAGGAAGGAAGGAAGGAAGGAATAAAAGAAAAGAAAAAAAAGAAAACAGTACACCAGTACAGTGTGGAAGAAAAAAATATACTAGAAAGGAAGGACAGAACAACCAGTAGTATCTGCAAAGTCAGATAGAAGACTATCTACCTTGGGAGCACTCAATGGAACCTATGGGCAAAAACCAAGAGAGCTTGGCAGTGCAAGCTTAACACTCAAGAGCTGTAGCTTGGGCGGTTGGGTGGGAAGGTGTCTGACTTGTGTGAGCAAGGCTCAGGGTTCCATCACCATCATCAAAGGAGAGGAAGAGGATGAGAAAGAGGAGAGGTCAAGAGGCTTAATTACATACAAGTAAAAGCCAATTAGAAGAGAAAATGGACAATGAACAATAAGCTCATTCTTAAAAGCAGCAAATGGGGCAGAAGAGATGACCCGGCAGACCCATGCTCAGTTCCCAGTACCGACATGATGGCTCACAACTGCCTGTAACACCAGCTCAGGGGATCAGATGCCGTCTTCCAGCCCCTGCAGGCACTGCACACAGACAGGCAAACACATATACACATAAACGAAAAACAAAAAACAAATTTTTTTAAAGCAACACATTCCTAAATACCTAATAAGAAACTCAGTCAAAACACCTAACACTGGGTAGGCACAGTGGTGCATATTGCATCCCAGCAGGCGAGAGGCATGAGCAGGCTACACAGGAAAACTGTCACAAAAACTAAAACTAAGCGAGGCACAGTGATACAGTCCTGTCATCCCACTACTTGGAAGTTGGAAGCAGGAAGATTAGGCAATCAAAGTCATCCTCGGTTACATAGTGAGTTCAGTGCTAGCCTGGGTTACATGAGACCTTGTCTAAATAAACAAAACAAAACAAAACAAAAACCAGAACAAAACAAGCACAGCACCAACACACACATAGAGGGAGAGAGGCACAGGGAGCGATGGGGTGGGGGAGCACAAGCCAAGACCTACATAAAGAAAGCAGTCAAGATGTACAGAATAGGCTTCTATAAGAGGAACATGCACCACATCTCCAAGGAATGTCCCTGTGGACCCAGCAGAGACCCGCCTGGAATCTCAGTTTACCTGTCAATCATGTATGGCAAGATGATTTCTTCTTCCCGGGGTGGGGGGAATTTATAGATATAGCTAACAAATTTTGGAAAATAAAAATAAAATAGGGAATAATTTCCCTTATCAGATGGATATCTAGTTTCCAAAGTTATGGTAGGGAAATCCATGGCAGTTTTCCCAGAAATATCCAAAAGAACAGAGAAACAAACCATAAGCAGAACACGTACGAATGAGTGAATAGTTTATTGTGAAGATGACTTAAATTCCATAGCAGGATGACAAAATGTTCAATAAATGCTTAGAGGGGTGTGTACTTGATGTGTATACAAAGAAGTCCTATGTACTGTCATCCCAGAGCATAATTAAGTCACAAGTTGTTTACATATATATATGTGTATACATATATATATATATATACATATATATATATTTATACACATACACACGTATTTTATAGTTTACATATAGAGAGAGAGAGAGAAAGAAAGAGATAGAGAGAGGGAGGGAGAATTCCTACTAATGCTTAAGACCTCTTGGCACAAAAGAAGTATGATTTAGAGACAGATTATATAAACAATTTAAATTGTATTTGTCAAAAACTAATCTTTAGGGCCTGGGGAGATGGCTCAGTAGTTAAAAGCACCTACTACTCTTGCAGAGGACACGAGTTAGGTTCCCAGATCCCACATCAGTCTCCTGTAACTCCAGCTCCTTGGTATCTGACACTCTTCTGAACTCTGTGTGTGGGGACCTATACTCACATGTGTGTTCACCCTTACACAGACATATACATAATTTAAGAAAAATAAATCTTTAAAACTTCTGTTTAAAAAAATATTTCTTTTATGTGATTTGCCTACATGTATATCTGTGTACCACATGCATGTCTGGTGCCTGCAGAGGTCAAAGTGGGTATCAGACCTCATGGGAATGGAGTTACAGATGGTTGTGAACCATCATGTGAGTGCTGGGAATTGATCTTGGGTCCTCTGCAAGAGCAACCAGTGTTCTTAATGGCTGAGCCTCTCTCCAGACCCCTCTAATGTTTAAATTCAAATTTTTACAACAATATTTAATGGTAATATTGAATTAAATAGCTTGAACACTTGAAAAAGAGAGATAACATATATATGTGTATATATATGTATATATGTATATCAATGTCAATAATAAAATGATTAAAATGGTAACCCATAGACAGAATAGCCAAAATCAAATAAATAGCCAAAAAACAAAAGTAAAAGACACTTAAGTTTAGGTATTTTGTTGTTGTTGTTTTTTGAGACAGGGTTCCTCCGTTGTAACTCTGGCTGTCCTGGAACTCATAGACCAGGCTGGCCTCAAACTCACAGAGATCCTCCTGCCTCTACCTCCTTAGTGCTGGGATTAAAGGCATGCATCACCACAGCCTGGCCTAGGAATGGTGTTTGGGAATACTAGTTGAAACTGGAACACATTTTTTTTTCATTATCATATGATAGAAAATTAAGTAGCAACTCCTAGAGTTGTCCAAGATGTGGGGGAAGGAGCATTTGTGGATCTTACTGGTTGGTGGGATAGTCCGCCCAACATTGTTGAAGGGAAGTTTAGGGACATCTTTGGAAGCTAAAAGAATATATCTGAATGAGCAATTCCACTCTTAAGCTCGGTTCTTCAGAAGTTTTTCTGGTGGCAAGACCTGTGTCCATGACCATGAGCCATTAGTAAGGTGGAGAGAAGGGCATGGCAGGCGTGGACTGCCATGCCAAATCTGACTTCCACAAGCTGCTCCTACCCAGGGGATTCTGGAGTGCAGTGTGTTCTATCACTCCAGCCCCTGGCAGACAGCAGGGTGTAGTTTCCACCAGGCGCCAGGGTGGGTTGTCTTGGTGCTGTCTCAGCCTCACTGGTTACAGCTGTGTTGATGTGGGTTGGTTCCCTCCTGCCTCAAGTTATCATTTCTGCAATGGAGGTTCTGCAGTTTGGATCTGTAATGTCTCCTGGAGGCCTGCACATGAAGCTTAATTCCCAGCATGGACCTACTGGAGGTGGTGGGAGCACTAAGAGGTGGGGAAGCCTAGGGAGGTTTTAGTTCACTAAGGACACATCACTGAAGGCGATGGTGGTGGTCTGGAGATGGACTATTGTACAGTGCTTATCTAGCACACAGTAGAGCATCTGTCTATTGGATCAGCCTTCAGCACCACGTGAATTGGGTGTGACGACATCCATCTGTATGTAATTCCAGCAGTTGGGAGGTGGTGAGGCAAGAGCTTCAAGGTCATCCTCAGTTACGTATGGAGTTTGAAGCTAGCCTGGGCTAGGCACCTCATAGAAAGTAGGACAAAGGAAAGAAAGGAAGGGTAGGGAAGGGAAGAAGATGATGGAACACAGCCCCTTCCAAAAGAGAAATGCCTCCTGCAGTGACACAGTCCCTGCTCTCTGCCCAAAAGCAACAGAGCCAATAAAGCCTGGACCAAACCCTCCAGAGCTGTGACCTTACTCTCCAGGCTGACTGTCATAGATGTATTAAGTAGCAGAATCCTGACCGACCCAGGGAAGGGGACCATCACTCACATTTACCGTGGTGATGCAGTGAGGGTACAGGACAACTGCCCGACCACATCCAAACACCCCCCTTTCCTCGCCTGGTTTCTACCACAAACTTGGGACACAAAGTCTCTTTGTGGGTGGGGTGCTTCCTTGGAGGACAGGGGTTGCAAGGAGATCAGTCCACTTTAACTTCAAATCCATCCAGGAGACACTAGTGTCCAGCACCTCCTGCAGGCTTTCAGAACCTCTCCGGCCTTCTGACCCTGCACACATGTGGTTTTTAACTTCAGGGGTCCATCGTGAGGGTTTTGGAGGCAGGCAGGTGAAAATGAGTGCAATTATACCACCTCCATGGTGGCCTGTGGAGAGCCTGGGGACACAGAACCAATCCTCGTTTGCATTGGAAACATAGAGTTTGTGCTTACATTTGTTTAGCAGGCCTGAGAAAGGGTGAGAACCAGTATGGAAGTCCCGGGGGTGGGGGTGGGGGGCAGCCATTTGGATATGATTCAGGTAGTGGCCTTGAATGCAGAGAAGGGAACCTACTGTCCCTGCCTCTCACTCTGGTCACCCCAGGTCCCTAAGAATTACATCATGCAGCTCTTCAGAACTCATAGAGTACCCAGAAACCCTACCCTCCCTTTTCAGGCCAAGGAACTGCAAGTAAAGCAGGAAAACCATTTGGCCTAGGAGGCAAGTGGAATTACCACCGAGCTCTCACAGGGACTGTACCAATTTGTAGTTCTCATTGCAGGGTAGCGCTGCTTCCTTGCAAGTTTGCAAGCACATTTAATGAATTCATAAAATTCCAACTGCGCAGATCTCATGGTGGGGAGGCAGGACGCAATTCTGTAACTGTACATTTGCTTAACTGCTTGGGGTCACAGAAACCCTGTGAGGGGCTGGGGGCGGCAAGAGAGGCTCTTCCCTAGCCCATTGCAGCTGGGCTAGTGTGGGCACACTTCTTTAGGGAGGGGCCTGAAGCCCACATCCCTTCTGGTTTCTTGGGCTTGGAGTGTCATAGTCAGGTAGAGCATTAATCAGTTACCTCAACTTAAATCCCACATTCACCCAATTAGCAATTCAACAGTTTAATGAATGCCAATGTACACCAGGTGCTAGCCTAGGTACTAGGTCTAGAGCCAATAGCTCAGCTGGTGCCAGCCTCAGTCCTTTGGGCCCTGTGAGCTCTGGCAGGGCTCAGGGCTGTTCTCGAGTCTAGCCATGAATTTTGGTCTGGCCATGGTCACCCAAGCCTAGGCCTGTCCAGGTGTACTAGGTACTTATGCAGTTCCCATCAGATACTACCTGGGGGCAGAGCAAGACCTTAGCTGACACAGTCCTGGAAGCCCAGCCTTTCCCACTATTGGTAGGTCTGCCCTTCAGATGACAGAATGAACTGTCTGCTGCCCCCCCTGACCTGTGTGTGTGTGTGTGTGTGTGTGTGTAGGGAGAGGGAACAAAGAGAAAACAGAGTCCAGACTGAACAAGCTGGGTTTACAGCAAACTCAGCTTCTCTTTGGGAGCTCTGAGCCCATTTGCTTTATCAAGCCAACTTCTCTCTTCCCTCCTCCCCCTGAAATTCTTGGCCATCTGTGTTCCCTGTCCTCTCCCACATCCAGGCATCCCTGTCTAGGAGTGCTCTGACAAGGTGACTTCCTGTGGCATAGCCCCAGAGCAAGTTGCCCCTATGCAGCTCCACTAAGCAGCCATCCACTTGGTTAAACAGTCAAATCCAGGGCTAAAGCTGAAGCTTAAAACTCTGAAAGGCAAAAAAGGAAATTGGGGCCAAAGAGGTTGCTCCTGACTTTCTGCTTGAGCCACTAACACCGCTTGGCTAATTCCTCCCATCTGGAGGCTTTGTCTAGCACTGAGAATTTCCTAGGTTTCGGAAAAGCAGGTGGAGACCTCAGCACAGGGCTTTGGAACAATAGACTGAGCAGCTTCATTGTCTGTGCTGACTTGCTCCTTGTCTGCAGTGACTAGCACACAAGCCTGTACACACACACACACACACACACACACACACTCAGCTTGGCGCAGATGCAGCACACTCCCACTGCATACACAGCAACCAGCTAACAATCCAGCCTTGGCAGGAACAGATGGCTGTGCAAATGGGGGCTTATTAGGGCTTGGATAAAAGGGATGTTAACAAAGGTGGGGTGGGCTGGTGTTGTAGGGCAGGAGTGATGCTGATCTAAAGCAGCCATAGCTTCCTCGGGTCCTCTGCCAGGGTCTGTTCTAGGGGTATAGTGTGCGACCAGGAATGGCCATCACGACTTCAGAAGATGTCTTTGAGAAAGATTTCTTTTGTGTGGAGAGAGTATTGTGTCCCCAAGCCTGTGTAGCATGCGCTTGACGGACTGGGGCATCACCCCATCCTCAAGATTCTCAAAGGTACAATTCCCCACCCCCAACCCAGCTGTTTCCTGTTCCATCTGTGTGGGAGTGGGAACTGATGCTCAAGTCACCCCTTACCACATGGCAGAAGAACCTGAGGTTCAGAAAGGGGAAGAGCTGCAGTGGACTGGAGGTGCTTGCCCCACCTGAGACCTGTTCCTCCACTTCCTTTTCTCCAATGGCTTTGGACGTAGGGTCCACCCAATCTCCCAGTGGGCGCATTTTTCACTTTGCCTCCTCTTCCCAGAAGGGATCCATCACTCACCAGTAGTTTTCAAACTTCAACATAGCAAGTTTTTTTTTTTTTCAATTAGCAAACAATAAAATGAAAGAAGAAAGAGCAAAGGCAGAACATGGAAGCAAATGTCTTTCAAATGCCTAGCTGAGTGATGAAGTCAGTATCCAGAAACATATCTTCTTGAGGTGGGAGATCCCGGGTACAGGGTCACTCTCAGCAGGAGACATGCACAGACATTTTTTCCACGTACATCTGCTCCTGAAGTGGCTTGTGCTTCTGGTTCTGTTGCTCTTCAGTGCGAGCAATTTCTCTCTTGCTACCAGCCTGTTTTCTCAGATAGATGAGAGGCTGACGAGTTGATCCTTCACTGGCTGGTTTCCTTTTCCCTTCAGGGCAGACAGCACCTCTCAGCCACTGCAAGCAGGGGACTCTGTGGCCAATCCCACCAGAGGAATGGCAGGAACATGTATGGTCCCTCCAGTCTCTCAGCCTCTTTTTCCCGGCTGACTTGACCATGGGAAGCATATGTTTTCAGTGATGTAGCTAAAGCAATGTGGGGCCCTGTAAGCCAGGATCACCTGCCCCTGTTTATCTACATTTTGAGACTAAAACATGATTGTGAAATGTTACATTACCAAAGAGATTTTCAGATTCAGTGCAGCGCTCATCAAAATGCCAATGCCATTCTTCACAGAACTAGGGAAAAAGAATCCTAAAATTCAAATGAAAGCACAAAAGACCCCAAGCAGACAAAGGGACCTTATGCAGAGTTATGCTAGAGGTATCTCTGTATCTGTCCACAAACTGCTACAGAGCCATAGTGACAAGAACAGCATGGTACGGACACCAAAACAGACGTGCAGACCCACAAGATAGAATAGAGGGCCCAGAAACAAACCCTGTAACTTCAGCCACCTGTTTTGGCAAAGATGTCAAAAACATAGAGACAAGGCAGCTTCTTAGACAAGTCGAGTTAGAAAGACTGGATATCCACAAGTAGATGAATGAAGCTAGATTGGTCTCTAACTGCACAAAACCAATACTAAGCTGATCAAAGACTTCAGTGCAATACCTGAAACTGTTGAGGAAAATATGTCAAGATTCAGATACGTAAGTACTTTCTGAAAAGGACCCACTAACTCAGGGAATAACGACAAAAATCAACAAATTGGATTGCATGACATTAAAAAGCTTCTGCACAGCAAAAGAAACAATCAGCAGAGTGAAGAGAGCCACAGAATGGGAAAGAATCTGTGAAATATACACCTGACAGGAGATTAAAATCCAGAATCTATAAAGAATGCCAAAACATTAGACACCAAAAAGTTAAATAAATAGGCAAATGCACTGAGCAGAGAGTTCTCAAAAGAAGAAATACAAAATGGCCAACCAATATATGAAAAAAAAAAAAGTTCAATATCCTTAGCCATCAAAGGAATGCAAAAACTGCATTGATTCAATCTCCCTCCAGGCACAATGGCAATCATCAAGAAAATGGATGACAACAAATACTGACAAGGATATAAGGGTGCACGGGAAAAGGAACACTTACTAAACTGTGGTTTAAAATTTAAACTGTTGATATGGTGGTTCTTCAAAAAACTAAAAAGAGGTATTGCAGATATGTCTCAGTAGTTAGGAACATTTGCTGCTCCTGCAGAGGACCCAAGTTTGGTTCCCAGGATCCCCATTGGCAGCTCACAACAGTCTGTAACTCCAGTTTCAGGAGATCCGATGCCCTCTTCTGGTCTCAATGGGCACTGCACTCATGTGCACATAACCTCCCCCTTACACACAAATAAACATAAATAAAAATGATAAAATATATTAAAATAAAACAAAACAAACATAAAGATAGAAACAGTATACATATAACCCAGTTATTCTTGGGTATATATGAGGGAATCTAAGTCAGCATACCACAGCGATAACAGCACATCCGTATTCACTGTTGCACTGTTCAGAATAGCCAAGATAAGGAATCAACCTAGATGCCCATCAACAGATGACTGGATTTAGAAAATGTGGAATACATACACACACACACACACACACATACACACACACACATGGACACGGACACACAGTGAACTTTTAGCCAGTCATTGAAAAAGAGTGAAATCATGTCATTCCAGGAAAATAGATTAAGTAAACCAGACTAAAAAAGATGTTTTTTATTGTATGTAGAATACGCATGCACATTTATACTTATATATGACATGATAGAAGAACAGGAACTATACAGGGGAAAGGGAGGATCTAGAGAGAGGGAGAGGAGGATAATGAGGGGTGCACAAAGATAATGATTTGCCGTATTAAAATCTAGATATATCTGTCATGAAAGCATAATGGGAACTATTTAATAAAGTAATGGCCAGTGATAAGAGAGGGTACTTGGACAAATAGGGAAAAAAGTACACTCTTCTGTAGGTACGAAAGTGCCATTGTGATGGACTGGTGGGATAGTTCAGCAAGGAAAGGCACTTGCTGCCACACTGACTAGGGCAGGAAGTTGCCAGTCTCAAACGAACAAAGGCAGTCACTTCTACACCAGCCCTTCCTTTCTTTAACCTGATTCTACTTTCCAATCTAAGACAAGCTGCCTCACAGAAGGCCCTCCAGGCACCCTCTGCCCTGTTTGCCAAATTGCTAATTCCAAAAGTCAAGCCATTCATTCTGTCAAGAGTGAGCTCACTCACTAGGTGTGGGGGTCTTGATTGTTAAATACTCTGTCACATCAGCTTTATTCCATCAGAAGTGAAGCTCAGAGAGTCCCTGACTTGCTCAAGAGTGTAGATCTAGGGATTACACTTAGCCACAAGGAGCACTGTCTTGAGCACCACGCTGTTCTGCCTTCCAGGAACCACACTGCTCCTGAACCTTACTGGCCAAAACTAGGTCACAAGGTCATTTAAAGCTGCTAGGGACAATGTTCCCTCCACCCCATTCAGAATTTTGTTTTCCTTATGTGTCCTGAAAAATCTCAAGTCCATTCAAACAATGAAGTAATATAATGGACTCCAAAATGTTTCACTTAGAATCATCTACCGGGACTTTTTCCCTAGGAACCATTTGAGTGTAAGTTGCAGACACTTTTGACACAGCACTCTCAAATATTTTGACACACATCTTCCAAGAACAAGAAAATTAAGGTCGAGGGGCTAGAGAGATGGCACACAGTTAAGAGCACTTGCTGGTCTTCCGTAAGCACAGGTTTAGTTCCCAGAAGCCACATGATGACTCAGCCTCTGTAACTAGAGATCTAGGGGGTCCGATGTTCTCTTCCAGCACATGTGGTACACACATACGCATGCAGGTAAACCACCATACACATAACATTAAACAAATAAAACCTTTTTAAAAAGAAAATTAATCCTCATTCAGTAATAATTATTGAGTAATATTAATTCATGCAGAAGGCCAGGGGTGTCAGTCAGTGGTAAAGTACACACTAGTATGTGGGAGGGCCTTGTGTCAATCACAGTTGCAATAACAACAGAACTCTAGGATATTGTACTGTATATAAACTTCCCAAGGGGCTGGAAAGACAGCTTAGTGGTTAAGAGCACTGACTGCTCTTCTAGAGTTCAGTTCCCAGCAGTTACTTTGGGTGGATCTAGCACCCTTTTCCAGCCTCTTGGGGAACTGTACTCGCATGAGTGTGTGTGCCTGTACACACACACACACACACACACACACACACACACACACACACACACACACAGGGCTCTTTTTTTTTTTTAAAGTTTCTTTTCCCTCCAGTACATTTAGATAGGTCACACACTGACTGGAGCACTCCGCAGCAGCTTACTACATATTCCTGCTGAGGAGCTGAGAGCCACACTGTTTCTCCCAGCATCTTCCAAGCTTGGTCATTAGGCTAAGGTAGTAACCTCATTATAATACAGCTTTTACTGGTAAATAGTAAGAAATCTGTCAAAACTAGAAGACTAGGTTAATGGTCTGCTTCTTAACCTTCCATCTAGTAGCTTTAATGTCTTTCAATGATTTTGGCTAGCTTCATTAAATTTTACTGAAGATGGTAAAATAGCAGTTTAAAAAAATCTTTATTTTCTTTGGCATTGAGTAGGTGGTATTTTTATTTATAAAGAAGAGATTTTAGGCCATTGAGATGGCTGAGAAGGTGAAGGCACTTTGCCAAGCATATTGCTATCAATCCCTGGGACCCACAGAGCAGAGGGAGAGAACTGACTTCCACAAGCTGTCCGCTGACTTCTATACCCACTGTGGCATGTGCATGCCAATCCATACAAATACGTTTATTTTTTTAAAAGGGAAGTTTGCATCCTTTTTTAAAATCTTTACTTTTTTTTGTCTCCCCCTTCCTCATTAGAATGGAATAAAGCAGCTAATGAGATGTCTAAGTTGGTCAAAATGCTCAGCTGACAACATGAATTTGATTCCTAGAATCCATGGTGGAGGGAAATGACCAATTCACAGAAGTTATCCTGACATCCACATGTACACAGTGGTTCATGTGAGCCCCTCCTATTTCATATGTGCACACGCTCACACACACAGAAATAAAATTTTAAAAATGGACTAATGGTTTTGAAAAAAAATATTAAATGCATTATAAGCTATTATTTTATCATTCAGTTTTAAAAGTTTTGTTTTGTGCATGTGCCTGCATTAGCTTATGTGCACCATTTGTATGTAGGAGTCCATCAAAGCCAGGTGTTGGATCCCCAGGAACTGGAATTAGAGGCATTATGAGCTGCCATGCTGGTGTTAGGAACTGTACTTAAGTCCTCAGTAAGCACAGTAAATGCTCTTAATTGTTGAGTCATCTCTCTGGTCCCCTTTGCTCTCATTCTTGATGTTCAAACTGACCTGTTTGACCAGTGGAAACAAGGCCCTTTTCCCTAATGGGCACATGGGTAGACTGAAGAAAATCGGGGTTCTGTGGTAGGGAGAGGAATAGGTATGTGGCAGCCATTAGGACATGTCATACTTTACTTCCTCCAGACCCTCAGTTTCCTGTGTCTTAGATGGGGTCATAGCATTGACGTTTTTCATTCAATTAATTGGTCATGGATTAAGATGAACAGCATGTGATCATCCTGGCCTGTTCATTCTTCATTCTCACCACGTTGTCTTTATTTAAATGCTGTCTTGAGCCAGAGTGCAGCTCAGTGGCAGAGTGCTCACCTATCATGAAGCCCTAGGCTTGATTGATCCCAGCACTGGACAAAACAATCATCTTTCTTTTGGTTTATAACACATCACCTTTACCTGTTTGCTCCTCAGTTATCTGTGACATGGGGACACGGCAGCTTCTGGAATGTCGGGTGCTTCCCTGCTGCTGCTGCTGTTCAGTGCAAACCCCCACTGGAAGGCTCGTGGAACTCAAGGGTCCTCCAGGATTTCACAGCAGTGGTAAGGGCACAGTCTCAAGGTTCCCCTGGCTGACTCATTTTGCCAACTTGTGTGTGTGTTTGTATTAATCAGTTCATTCAGAATTTCCAATCCATCTGGGTCTCCTAGAACACTCCTAAAATGTCTGGGACATGTAACAGATTCTTGAGGTTTCCCACCTAGGCTTTATTTACTGACTACCGAGGCCACCACTCAATGCTATAGGTGTGGGACACTGATGAGTCACAGATGCCCTCTTCTCTAGGGAACTGTCCTCAGCTGCCAGTGGCTGGCTGACTGATGTGACACAGTCAAAGCTGGTGACCAGTTTCAACCTGGTCCCATGGGTGCTCTGGAATACAAATTTCATCAGAATTGTGCTCAAGGTTTATCACCACAGCACCCCACCCAGTTTATTAAGGAGCAAATGACAAAATCAGATATATTTAAGGTCTATAACATGACGATGTATGTGCAAATGGTGAGAGAATCACCACAATCAAGGTAGTTAATCTGTCCCTTGGTTACCACTATGCATGTAGTTATGATCAAATTTTAATCATGTGCCAGAATTTACAAATATTTTTGTGTGTATAGGTGTTTTGCCTGCATGTATGTCTGTGCACTATGCGTGTGCAGTGCTTGAGGTGGCAAGAAGAGGGCATCGGATTGCACACCTTTAACCCCAGCACTCAGGAGGCCAGTTTAAGGCCAGAATGCTCTACATAGTAAGTTCTATGTTAGCCAGAGCTACACAGCAAGACCCTGTCTCAAACAACAAACAACAACAATGACGACAACATCATCATCCAGTTACACATATTTAATTAACACAGATCATATGTATTCAAGGTATACAAGGTGATAATCTGACATGCATGTGTGTAATGTTTATTACAGTCAAATTAGTCAATATGTCATTCACAACTCAAGCTGTACACTAGATCCCCAAGCTTTTTCATAACTAAAGTTTATATCCTCTGATCAACAACCACCTATTCACCCCAGACCAAGTAACCTGAGTTACAGATACGTGCTCCTTATTGTGGCTATTATGGATAATGCTGCATTGAACATGGTGGTACAGCTTACCTCCGAGCCATTGATCTGATTTCCTTAGGAAATATGCGCATGTGTAGATGGGTGTGCCACCCACCCAAACCCCCACTGCAATATATTTAAAAACGTGAAAAACTTCTATACCATTTCTCCTAACGGGTGTACCAGTTTATAGTGCCATCAACTGTGTGCAAGGGTCTCCTTTCCTTCACGTTTGCCAATTTGTCTGTCTGACAGCAGCCATCCTAACAGACGGTGGTGATAGACTGTGGTTCTGATCTGTACTCTGCTGACTGATGATGCCGGGCATTTTCTCATGTATTTAGTTACTGTTTGCACGATCTTGGAAAAAATAGTCTGTTTTAGTCCTTTGAACGTTTAAAAATTGGGTTACTTTTTTATTGTTTTTGAGTTAATATTCTGAATATTATTAACCCTTTCTTATAAGCTATATGGCTGGCAAATATTTCATTCTTTAGGTTGCATTTTCTTAGTTGCTTCCTTTACTATGCAAAATCTTTGAATTCTTCAATTCCATTAACCAAACACACACACACACACACACACTCACACACCACATTCATGGCATGCATGCAGAAGTCAGAGGACAGCTGTGGGAGCAGTTTTCTTGATCTACCATGCAGGTCCCAGATAGCCAGAACTGGCAGCACCAAGCCCCTTCACCAGATGGATCATCTTACCAGCTTGTAAGTAGCTTTTTTGTTGCTGTTGTTAAAAAAATGTTTTTAGATTTATTTTATTTTATATGTCTGAATGTTTTGCCTGTGCTCACAGAAGTCAGAAGAAGGCATCAGATCTCCTAACGCTGGACACATAGATGACTGGGAGCCACCATGTAGGTGCTGGGAACTGAACCCAAGTCCTCTGTAAGAGCAACCAGTGCTCTCAATCACTGAGCCATCTCTCTTTAATTAGGCTTATTTGCTTATTTTTACTTTTGTTGACTGTAATTTTGGTGTAATATCTAAAAGATTAGTGTTAAGATAAACATAAGGAGCTTTCCTTCTTTCTTTTAGTGGTATTTCAGGTTCAGATCTTACACTGAAGTTTTTAATCCATTTGTAATTGATTTTTGCACACAGCACAAGAAAGGGTCCAACTGCATTCTCTTGAATGTGAAAATGCAGTTTTCCCAACATTATTTATTAAAGTCTTCAGTTTTCCCATTGTGTTTTGGCACCAAAGATTACTTTAGTCTATGTGTTGTGTTATTTTGATTACATCAGCTCGGCAATATAGTTTGAAACCAGGGAGTGTGGTGGCTCTAGCTTTAGTCTTCTTTAAGACAGTTTTAGCTCAGTGGTTAAGAGTACTTGCTGCTCTTGCAGAGGATCTGGGCTCAGTTTCCAGCACCAGCATAGTGGTTCACAAGCCTCTGTAATTCTAGTTCTAGGGAATCAGACACCTCTTCTGACCTCCATGGATTTCTGTATGCATGTGGTACACATAAATATACTCAGGTACACATACATACACATAAAATAAATATATATTTTTTAAAGACAGCTTTCTGTGAAAAAAATTGGAATTTTGAATAGGGATTACCCTGAGATTATTTGGGAGAATATGAATATATTAACACTATCCTTCTTCCAATCCATGAACATAGGATACTGTATTTATGTCTTTTACAGTATCCTCCATCAATGCCAGTTTTTGTTAATTCCACCAAACATGCGTAAAGGCCATTACCCAAATTCTTGTAGTCAAATTAAGCAAGCTTTATTTTCTGTCAGACAGGGCTATCTCCCTAAAGTGGGGTTTGAAAGAATAACATTGAACACAGGAGAAAGTAGGGTTTATATCAACTCCCAAACTGCAAGACTCTGGAGTTTTCAAGGGTTGGGGGATTTTTGGTTATGTAGGAACTTGGCTGAACATCTCAAAATTATTTGGCAGAACATATTATCTTATTAGGGTGGAAGCCGGGGTATAGGGTGGAATATGTCAAGACACGGTCAAACTTGAGTTTTACAAAAAACAGAAATGAATTTATTTTGAGCTTGTAATAAGATGGCTTCTAATCTTAAGATGGAGTCAGGCAAGCCCATCATTTTTCCTGAACAGATCTTTTACTATCTGTTTAAAATTTATTCCTAAGTACTAAATTTTTTCAATGCTATCTTAAATGGCCTCATTTCCTTAATTTCTTTATCAAATAGTGTGTTAGTCAGTTGTCACAATACCAAATATTTGAGATCATCAATTTAGAAAGAGAAAAGGTTTTGGGAGTTCCGGTGCAGCTGGTACTTTTAGGCATGTGGTGAGGTGCTACACTATGGCAGGAACAGCGGGAGGAGCAAAATCACTTACCTAACCCAGGAAAGTGAAGAGGGGAGCAGGAAGAGGAAGAGGTCCCCTCCAAGAACATCCCTCAAATTACTTAATGACTTCTTACTAGGCCCCATCCTTAAGGAATTCATTATGTCCTGACAGTGCTTCCTAAGGACCAGGTCTTCAAGCTATGGGCAGATAGTTTGTTATTAAAAATCAGTAACATAGAGGAATTTTGGAAAACTCACGAATGTCAGCAAATTAAAATAACACAACAGGTAAAAGAAGAAATAAGGTTACCTTGAGACAAAGATAAAACAGAAAATAGCAAGTCTTAAGGGATATAGCAAAAACATCTATCATTTTAAAAATTACCTTTATTTGGTTTTGGAGGGGAGTTGATTCTCTCTTTCCATCACCAGGGTCCTGGGATTAGGCTTTAATGTTAAAGAGGGACGTTTATACTGACAGATGCCTGCACTAAGGGAAAAGATTTCAGCTGGGTGCAGTGGCTCATGCCTGTGATTGCAGCATCAGGGAGGCTGAGGCAGAAGGACCGGGAGTTTGAGATCAGTGGGCTTACACAATGACTTCCAGGCCAGTTTGAAAACTAATAGCAAGACCTTGGTGCAAAAGAAAACAAAAAGATTTCAATTAAAACAACCTAACTTTACACCTCGAGGAACTGGAAAATGAGTGGACGAGGCTCAAAGGCAGCAGAAGAAAAGTGATGATAAAGATCAGAGCAGAAAAGATTGAAATAGAAAATAGACAAAAAAAT
This sequence comes from Cricetomys ansorgei, assembly GCA_026225945.1. NCBI lineage: Eukaryota > Metazoa > Chordata > Mammalia > Rodentia > Nesomyidae > Cricetomys > Cricetomys ansorgei. The sequence continues at coordinate 214,942 of JAMJFZ010003061.1, forward strand.
AGTGAAATTATGTTTTATTTTAAGATCACAAAATTGACAAATCTTTAGTACACTAATAAAAAAAATGACACAAATAAAACTATAAATGAAAGAGGAACTATTAGAATTGATACCTCAGAATCACAGTGAGTCATAGAGCATTACTATGAAGAAATGGACAGATGCCCAGAAATATACTACACACTCAAACTCAATAATGAAAGAGAAGACAGGATCATACCAACAGTGATTAGAAAGATTGGATCCGTAATCAAAACCTTCTCAGCAATGGAAAGCCCAGGACCACATATGACAACAGCTTTGTGCAGCTTTTTTCTCCTGCTTAGTCCTGCCCACTTCCTTTCCCCTTTATAGCAGGCATTCCCTGCTGTAAACCACTTACACTAGAATCCACTACACAGGCTCTGCTATAGAGAAGAAATGGATGAGCGAGTATGAAGAAGTATTTGCAAGCCAGAATGTTTTGAATGGGATGTAGTTGTTTGTTCCCTATTGCTGGGTGTCCACTGGCTTCACTGCCCTGAACTATTCTGTCTCTGGACTTATCACCTGTCTCTCATTCCGGCTCTCCTCCTCACCTCCTTGTTTTCTATGTAGCTCAAAAGAGCTACAAATAGATCTTGCCATCTTGTGGACAGTGTCCTCTAGCTCCAGATTTCAAACTCAGCCTCAGCTCACCTGGGCAAGTCAAAACCATGCAACCGCTGCCTGGATGGAAAGGGGCAGGTTTTTAGGTTGACTGTGGCTCGTAACTGTCATTTGCATCTGTTTTACTCATTTCATCATGTACAAGAAGTATAAAGGCTGCATTAAAAAATGTAATATATATATATATATATATATATATATATATATATATATATATATATATATATATATATATCCCCCCAACCCCCGACATGTCTTCCTCACTGTTCTTTCAAGGTACTTAAAATAAATGGCAAATTCTGGGGCTGGAGCAATGGTTCAGCACTTGTGGCTCTTGTGGAGCATCCAGGTTCAGTGCCCGCCACTCACATACTGGCTCACAGCCTTCTGTAATTCCAATTCCAAGGGATTTGACGCCCTCTTCTGGCGTCCGTGGGCACTGCATGCACGCTGTGCACATATATACATGCAAAACATTCATACACATAAATAATAAATTTCAAAATAACAATAACAGCAACAAAAGCCAAACTCTGAACCTGTCTTAGAAGACTCTGAAAAATGTGGGCCCTTCCTGCTCCTCTGAGGAACTCTTGTTCCTTTACTTCTAGCCATGTTGTGGCCCCTCTTCCTCTTTCCAGTCTCAGGGTCTTTTAGCACTAGTTGGTCCCTAGGATAGTTCTTCCCCAGCCTTCTCGTGGCGAACTACATTCACCTTTAGGTCTCAAACCCTCCCTCTGTGAGGTTACCATGATTTATTAATTTGTCTCATGGTATTACAGTGCAGTTTCTCATGCACCACAGTAAATTCACTTACTTGCTTTTCGAATTTGTTTCCTTCATGACTAAAGCCAAGAGCGGAAGGTCATGTGGGCTTGCTCAGGGCTCCCCTGCTGAGTGCTACTCAACATGAACACAGCCCACGGAGGGCTGCCTCAGCATCCTCGCTAGTTTCTTCTCAGAACACAACCTTCACTTTGCTTCAGAGATAACATTTATAAGAAACCTTGACCTTGCCCCAGTGTCTGTTCGGCCCTCCATTCAATTTTCCAGCCTACACGTTCTAGGCTCCGGTCCACTAATGGCGCCAGAATACCAAACTACAACTCCCACAAGGCAACGCGAGCCAGCCGCAGCAACCAATAGAACACGGTGTTGCTGGCCTGTGTCCCGAGCGGCGAGCGTCGGACGCTGAGCAGCATCGTCCTTGTTGCTGTGGAGCCGGCTCGCGTGGCCACACGCCCTGCCCGCCTCCTGTCATGGGCAGCGCCGAGAGCGCCGAGGCCCGAAGGGTGTCCTTCGAGATGGATGAGGAGGAGCGGGTCCGGGTGCTGCAGGGCATCCGGGTGAGCGGCTCGGCGGGAGGGCGTGGGCCCCAGGAGCGTGCGGGCGGGAGCGGGAGCCGCCGTTCGGGGACCTGATTGCTTGCGGAGGCCGTGGCACCCGGGGTCTGTCGGCCGCCTCAGGTCGACTCCCACCGCCTTGGCTCTCCCCTGTTCGTATTTGTTCTGCACTCTACCTGGCGTGCGCATCTTCTTGCGCGTGCTGTAGCACTCCTTGAAGGTGTTGCCCCATTTCCAACCTTGATCACATGGCTTTCTCCATGAAGCAGCCAAAGAGGAGTTTTAGCTACCGTATATTAGGTCATATACCGCATCCGCCCTTCACCTAAAACCCTACAATGGTTTCCTACCGTGTCGAAGAGGAGGAAACGCCTCACTTGCTTTTACAAGCTGACCTGGTGCCCACTGACCTCCCCATCCCTTCCCTGGCCTGTTCTCTCACCTTCATGCTCTAACTTATTTTGTCTCAGGACCTGCTTCTCAGAAGATCCCAGCTGTTTGCGGTTTCTCTTTTCAGTTATTAATCTGGCTGTCATCACGTTACAGTTCAGATGTCATCCAAGAATCCTACTTTGACCACAGAGTCTCAAGCAGCTTCCCACACCACTGTCACAAGTTTGTAATTTTCACAGCACTCAACACAGTTTGAAACAAATTGTGTTTGTTGAGTTTCCCGTTAGAGGTCTAGCTGCTTGCTTGGCCGAAGTTCTTGTGTGATTCATAACTTTATCCCCAGAATTTAAGAGAATTAAAGCGATTTAATGCAGAGCGGAGGCCTTTACAGGTATTATTTAATTTTCAACAGACCTATGAGAAGTAAAATTGTTAGCGGTTCCCCTCCTTTGTTTTGTTTTGAGACAGGGTCTCACTATTTAGCTGGACCAGAGCTCCCAGCTCTGCCTGCCTCAGTCTCCTGAGTGCTAGGATTAAGAGCGTGCACTACCACATATCTGGTCTGTTAGTCCATTTTACAGATAGCTCATGGAGAACTGAGGTGCTGTTGGCATAACTTGTCCAAGGTCACATAGGTAACAAAGCCAGAGACCCAAGACTAAAGTAGGTCGACTCCAGAGCTGTTTGTTAAGCTTCTGCCCTGTGCTTCCTTCTTCTACACCCGCGCATGACACATAGTGGATATTTGAATAATAATTAAGTGATTACATGAGTGAACTCAATGAAATGAACCAAATTTAAACAAAATGCTCTGAGTTGGGTCTAGGTGAACTAGAGAGGAGGTTCAAAAAACAGGTGACATCTAAGCTCATGAGTTATGTGAGCTTACATGAATGAGTTGTTTATTGAGTTTCACTTGCACAGAGAGAGAGAGGGAGAGAGAGAGATTGGAGAAGATTTGCAGAATGGTTTGTGAGGGCCTCTCTGAATGTGCAGCATGTTAGGTGCTCCCAGGTGGTATTGATGACTTGGCTTACGGCAAGAATGAAGTGGGAGAAGATGGCTTCCGTTGAAAGGCTGAGAGGGAGAAGTTGAGGTAGAATTTAGGAAGACAGCTTTGGCTCAGGATATTCTTCACCTTTCTCACTGGTCTCCTCTTTCAGGGAGGACACAGGCCTGAGTCTTCAGAGGTTCAGAGAAGCACCATTGGAGGTGACTCTGACTTTTATTTCTAGTTCTCTTAATAATTATGTAGAGTATAAAGTCTTTAAATTTTTTTTTCTCTCTCTCACGCGTGTGCACATGTGTGTATGTACATGCTTGCTTGTCTCTGTGTGTGCCACATGCAAGCGGGTGCCCAGGGTGGCCAAAAGAAGGTGTCAAATTTCCTGAAACTGAAGTTACATGTTATTATGAGCTGCCACTCTGGGTGCTGGGAACCAAACTCAGGTCTCAAGATCTCTTAAAGATCAATAAGCATGTTAAACCATTGAGCCATCCATCCTTCCACACACTAGTGTAAACAAAGATCAAAAATCAAGCTTAGAGACATTAAGGACTTCCTAAAGCACCACTTGAGCAACATTTGAGACTAATATAGATTGATCAGACTTCCATCTATTCTGACGATATTTGTCTGAAATTTTGCCCATGCTTCTACTTAGCCTGACAGGGATGCTGGTACCCTATTTCGTTTTACCAGGCAATTAAACTGGAGGGAGCTTCTGTAGTTGTTAGCTTCCTTTTCTAGTTAATCTGAGAATAAATGGCTTGTGCAGAGGTAGTCAGTGAGGTGCTTGGCCCTGTGTTGGAAAAGCCATGTCTAGTGCGCCTGGTTTCAAAGAGGAAGATGGAAGAAAGGATATTACAATAATGAAATATTTTGATGGAGAGCCTGTTGTTGTTAATAGTTACTTGAGTGTTGAGTTCACATGGTCTTCAGGCAGTTGAGAAAAAAATCAGTAATAATTATTTTAAAAAATCAGATCAACAAAGCAGCTAGCTGTACTAGTCAACACATAAGAAATCAATAAGAGGTAGATTTCAAAAGAGAATCTCTGCCCTAGCTCCTTCAGATAAAATTAAATATTCTTAAAGACCACTTGTATTTAATCCCTGGGGTGTGATCCCAGGGCTTTCGTTTCCTTAAAATGAAGTGTTTGGGCCTTGCTTGTTTGACTATTAATTTACATAAATGTACATGGTGAGTTCAAGCCCTAATTCTATGAAAGGTAAAAAAAATTTAATTAATGCAAAATGCTGCAATTATATTCAACTCCTGTTTTCAGAGCAAGCATGTATGAAGTACATAAGGATTGTTTCGGCCAGGACATTGAACCTCATGGTCTTAGAAGGCAACAATATCTTATAAATGTCTGCTTTTTTCTTCTCTTCACTGTGTAAGCAGCCATCCTAGTAGTTTAGCTGAACTTGGTTGATTGTTGGAATCAGACTCCGCGTAGTTCCCAAACCACTTCCCCCTTTCAGCTATTCACCTCTTACTGCACCACACACTTTTGGGAAACTACTTACTCACTAGGTGCCCAAGCTCATTCCAGACTCATTCCATCCTTCTGGCTATATCATCATTATCATTACTCATTGCTCCTGTGAGGCAGGTTCTGGACCACTGGGGAAGGTTAAGACGATGAAAGATTAGTCAGATACACAAGAGACAATCCCAAAACATTCAGATGCCAGGGAGGATACTTGCCAGAACAGCACTTCCCAGGCTACTCAGCAAATGCTGCCAGTGTGTTATTTACCCGACACTGGTCTGTCCTACGGAGATGAGGAACAAAGCCAGATTCTCTGTCATCATGGAGACTGGAAAGAAAACAAAAGACAAAATAATAATAATAATAAAAAACCTGCAGGTTCTGAAAAAGAATTTTAAGCATATAAAGAGTAGTGAGAAAATGCCTCACTGAGGAGGTGACATTGATGGTCTGACCTGAGCCAGCCCTGGGAAGAATGCATATACACTGTGTCGTAAGTGCTATGCCAAAACTATTAAGGACATTACTGCAGGTTCTGCACATTCTGACCTTGTGCAATGCCACTGTCACATCCATCTTAGACATGAAATGACATTCAAATCGCACAAAGGAAGAAGCAGGTTCAGCAACAGGAAGTAACCCAATGTCACATAGTGAATTAGTGGAGGACTTGGCTTAAGCTCTCACTCTGAAGCAACATTGAAATGGTTGGCCTCCATGAGGGGTAAGGATGCTTGAGAAAGCTTTCCTGGGCATGGGTGCCAGGTAAGGCTGTGAACATGTTAGTCTGGAGACCACATTGCAGATCTCTAGTCAGGAGTATCTTCAAAGATTAGGCAATGTCATTTTTTTTCTCTTTTTTAAGAAAACTGTATTGAGATGCATTTTAAATATAAATTTACCATTTCAGAATTTTTTAGTTCATGTATAGAATTGGGCAACTGTCACCTAATCTACTTTTAGAACATTTGCAAGATCTGAAAACTATCTTGTGTCTAGGACACTCTCTATTGCTTATCCCCAACCCCAGGTAACCATTACTGCTTCTTCGTCTATAACTTTGCCTTTTTTGGATAATCGATGTAGGTGGGTTTGTGTATTTTGTATGCCTGGCTCCTGTTGTTTAGTGTAATTCTTTCTGTAGTACAGGGATAGAACCCAAAGTCTTGTGCCTTCTAGGCAGGTGCTCCACTACTAAACCATACCTAGCCTTACTAAGCTTTTTTTCCCCAATTCTTTTATTTTATATGTATGAGTATTTTGCCTGCATGTATGTACGTGTGTGTCACATATATGCAGTGCCCTCAAAGACCTTATTGAATTCCCTAGTACTGGAGTTACAGACAGTTGTGAGCCACTATGTGGATGTTGGGAATTGAACCCCAGTCCTCAGAAAGAATAGCCAGTGCTCTTAACTAAGGATCCATCTCTCTAGCCCCTGCTAAACCTTTTTGGCATTGCTATGTTGGTGGTGTTGTATGCCTATCAGGTAAAAGTTTTAGATGCTGAATGCTAGTGTGTTGTAATGGATATATAATGCATTTGTCTATTCAGTCACCAGTTGGTGTACATTTGCATTGTTCACATTCTGAGCTATAATGAGTAACGCTGCTGTGGATGTTTGTTTGCCCCTTCTCATATGTGTTGTCATTTCCTATGGGTAGAAACCTAAGAGTCTATTCTCTGGGTCATTCTTATACAGTTAAGTTTAACGTTACTTTTAAAGAACCTGCCAGGTTGTGGTTTGTATTTGTGTTTCTCTAGTAAGGATCAGGGTGCATCTTTCATGGGCTTATTTACTACCCACATGCTTTCTTTGGTGAAATGTTTATTCAGGCTTTTCCCCATTTTAATTGGGTTGTCTTTTATATCATTGAGTTATGTTTTCTTTTTACTGGATCCAAACACTTCCTTACATTCTAATTTAAGCTATTTTCTTCCAATATGTGGCTTGCTTCTGTTTTTTAATAGTCTTTGAAGTGCAAGTATTTATAATTTTAAACTTCAAAGAACATTGATTGTACTACCTAGGAAATCTTTGCCTGCTTTAAAGTCATGGAAATGTCTTCCTTTTTTCTTGTTTCTTAGAGTTTTATAGTTTTTGCTATTTAGATCCATTGTGTATGGTGTATACTATGGTAGTTTTAAAATCGAGATTGACAAAATCATCCTAGAAAGGACATAGTGAGTACTTGGGTTTTGTAGACCAGAAAGTCTCTGTCCCAACTGCCTAGTTTTGCCATCGTTGAAGATCTGTTTAGGAGGTCAAGTGGTGGGTTGAACTTCACTCAGGTATCAGAGTTTGCTGAATCCTGAGGAATATATCTTTTTTCTTTCTTTCTTTCTTTTTTTTTTTTTTTTCATGAGATACCTATTGTCTGTACTGTTTGTTGCAAAGACTTGTTTTTCCCACTGAGTTACTGTGGAGCCTTCATAAAATACTCTGGGTGAACACAAGGTTATTTCTGGATGCTCAGTTCTTTTCATTGACCCCTGTGTCTATCTTCGTGCCTGGACCATGCTGTCAAACTATACTGTTACTATACTTTCAGAAGTTGGCAGTGCAAAATTTCTGACCTTTACAGTAGTATATTGCTGTGGCAGCTGAGCAAGGAGAAACAGAGGCATTCTCATAGGTAGAAACTATGCCGGACCTCAGCAGAGGGAACCACCATCCTGGCCAGCACCATACTCAACAAGACAGACTCTGTGAGGTCTGGAGTTTCTTTTTCTTTCTTCTTTCTTTCTTGTCTCCATGTTGGATGAGGCTGGTGTGATGTCAGTGCCCCACACTGGTACACTGCTGTGGCAGCTTACCAAAGAAGGACATGGTGACATTTTCATAGGTGGAAGCCCTGCCAGACCTCAGCAGAGGGAACCATCATCATGGCCAGTGCCATACTCCACAGTGATACCCTGAGCATCTGAGCTCAGGTGTTTTTATTGATTCAGATCTCCTCAGGTGCAGATCATAAGCAATCACACATCCCTCACAGAAATCCAATACCTGCAGACAATACAAAATGCCAAGGCCTATGCATTCCTTTTTCCAACAATGAACAAAACAATTATTTTACATATAACTAAAAATAAACTTCCACAACAAACCTTGTTCTTCAAGATTGTCTTGAACTCTTTGCATATCTATGGACATTTTAGGATCTGTTTGTCAGCTTTTGTAAAAAGAAACCTGGTGGGATTAAATCTGTACTTTGGGAAATGGCTATTTTTGTTTTAGCATGTGGATGTGTGTGGTATGTGTACATGTGTTTTTGTTTATATGTGGTGGGTGACATGTACATGTGTGCATGAGCTTGTAGAGGCTCAAAATTGACATTGGGTCCTCAGTTGATCTCCATTTTTCTTTATTGAAGCAGTCTCACTATGAACCTGGAGCTTGCCATTTCCAGCCAATCTAGCCAGTCTCCTTACCCCAGAATCCCTTGTCTCTGCTGGCAGTACAGGTGGTCCCCATGTTTCATTGACTTTTCATGGATCCTGGGGCTCCAAACTCCAGTCTTCATGCTTGAGGGGCGAGTGCTTTATCTATTGAGCTATCTCCCCAGACCCCACATTACTTGTTTAACAATGGCATTTCCTGCCTGTGGGTGTGAAAAGTGTCTCCGATTAGTATGTCTCTCCTCATTTTCCTCAGCAATACTTTTTGCTTTGAGTGCATAGTAGTGTGCTTTTTTCTTCAGTATATTCCAAAGGGTTTTGTTCTTTTGGTATTATTGTGAGTGAAGTTATTTTAATTTCACCCTTGGGATTGCCATTGCTTGCATGTAGTTGATTTTTGCACATTGATCATGCAGACTGGTACACCCCTTTGTCCCAGCAGCTGTTATGTTGATTCCTTAGAATAATTTATGGTTAAGATGGTGTCTGCAAATGACTTTTCACTTCTTCCTTTCCAACTTGGATGCCTTTTCTTTTCCTTTCATTTTAAAGTCTTATTTATTGTGTGTGTGTACATGCACACAGACTGCGAGTATGTGGAGGTCAAAGGACAACTTTTGGGAGTTGGTTCTCTCCTTCTAGTTTGGGTCCTGGGGGTTGAACTCAGGTCATCAGGTTTGTATCCCAAGTGCTTTTATCCTCAGAGCCATGTTGCCAACCCTCTTTTTCCTTTCTTATTGCATTGGCTAGACTCAGCAGTGTATATTGAATGGGAGTAGTAAGAGTAATGTCCTTGCCTGAGCTTAGGGAGAAAAGTATTGAGCCTTCCCCCATTAAGCATGTTAGCTGTATATTGAATGTAGATTCCCTTTAGGGGTTTGGTGATTTTACCTTTCAGTCATCTGTCAGCTCTTCCTTCCAGCTCTTGCATACTGATTATCTCTTGGAAATTCTAGGAGGACAAAGAATAACTTTTAAAAGTTGCAATGTCTGGTTTATTATGCTGTATGTTTTAGATTCCAAACTTGGCTTAATGAATTGACAACCTCTCTATCCAAGTTGATACTGGCAGCTGAGCATGAGATTTGTACCTTCCCGAAGCCTTATGGCCTTATTTCATATTTGTGCAGCAGATTTCTTTAACATCTTGCTGTTGACTGGCAGTGTTGAGCTTGTCTTCTAAGATGTCCCACATCAGTGCTGAGCATCATGTGCTATACTGTTCCCTTTTCCTGTTCTGTGTCTTCTTTTGCTCTTGCTAGATGTTACTCTGTGCCTAGAAGCCTGTCCAGTCTACCATGTCTGCTCTCCAGTTGCATCCTTCATCTTAGTTTGACTTGTTTAGTTTGATTTAGTTTGACTTAGTCTGAGACAAACCAGCAATCTCTGAAGACCTGGACAAAGGTCTTGACCCTGGAGAGGGACAGATAGGATGTAGCATTTTTATGTACCCATTTAGCAGAGGTGCATACAATAGTTTGAGCACAAGCCCCTCCAGTGTCCTTCAGCTGTAAAGCTTTTCTTGATTCAGTTAGGTGAGTATCATTTGATGGAGCCACAAAAGGAAATGCCAACTTGAAAAGCCAGGAGACAGGCAGCCAGCTTCTCTTCCACTTTCCAATGAAGGTTGTCTGAATTAGAATTTGGAGTCCAGCACGCCCCAGGGCTAAGTGGCTAGCACCTGCTGTTCTGATCAATTCTCTGACATTAGTCATATATTGTGGGTAGTGTTGACATGTTAGAAGACAAAGAAGAGCAGATCAGTTTAGGTCTTTTTGTGTTTCCTCAGCTGAGGAGACAGGATATGAAGGCCCAGCTTCCCCTTGGTGCCCTCCATTCTCCTGACTCTTGGTTCCCAGATTCACAGTGTATGAGATGGCAGTCAAGGACTATGCATGCAGTTTGAGATATTCAGGGTTTACTTTTGACCCCTGTATAGCCAGTAGTAACATTTAAACAACATAAAGAGATGCAGGAACTTCCATCTGACCTTCTGAGTTGGGGATCCTACCCTCATGTTAGATGAAATTCTGCAGTGCACCTTAACTGTCACAGAACCAAAAAAACAATCTAGATGTAGGGATGGAAGGCTGATGCCTTCATTTGGGAAATAAAGGTGTAGCTCTGGAGACATCCTTGATCCTTACAGATGGCAAGCCTTGCCTTTTGGCAGGGAAAACTCTCTGCTCTTAATATTTCTGGGTCTAGAATGAAAACTGCAATTTCTATCTGTGGTGCCCAATTTGGTTGTCAGGAAGAGGGGCTTCAGTTGAAGAATTACCTCCCATCAGATTGGCCTGTGCACATGTCTCTGGGCATTTTCTTGATTGCTGACTAATATAACAGTGTGGTGCTGAGTGGTAGCATCCCTGGGCAAGTGGGTCTGGGCTGGACAAGAAAGGTAGTTGAGCTTGAGCCTTGGACAAGCCAGTAAGCAGCTTTCCTTCATGATTCCTGCCTCTGCTCCTGTTTGAGTTCCTGCTCTGAAGTTCAGTACGTCCCCCTGCACACCCCTCTCCCAGGTTGCTTTTGGTCACAGCAACAGAAAGCAATCCAGGACACTGCTTTTTGTCTTGGTCTGACAGAAGCTTCAGGGTGTTTTCTCTTTCAACCCTTTGCCTCTTCTGTACCCCAACCCCAGATATTCTATGTTATCCTCATTCATTAGCTGATAACTTCTAGAGTCTGAGTTTCCAGCCCAGAGCTATTCCTAATGGCCTGGTAATGTCCCCTTGCACATCACATGTGCTGTAGGTGTATCTAATTCACTCTCCACATGGGACTTGCCTGCACCCCTCCTGTGCCTCCCTTAGGAAGGACCCATATCTTAGGTTAATGGCTCTCCCCTCCAGTCCCTCATTTATAAAGCCATCAGCCCCCTCATTTATTTTTTTACAACCTTTAGTGACAATTCTTGCCAGCAGTTTCTGTTCATTGTCCCTTTGTCTTTACTGTGCTTCCCCCAACCACCTGTACTGGGGATGGATCAAAGTGTCAGGAGCCTGCTAGGTAAGTGCCCCTGAGACACATCTCCAGCCATGTTCTTACCCCCCACCTCCGCCTCAGTTCAGGTCTATACCTCCTTTCTGCATGTGACTTTTGGGCAATTTTCTGGTAAATGATCATGAAACTCAGGTTCAAAGGAGACAAGTCATGAAAACCTCATCCCTGTGCCCTGGTTTGCCCTCTTGGAAGAAGCCCATTTCCATTTCTTCTGTCAGAGAGACTGTTCAGAGTTGGGGGCTATAGTATCACAGTCGAATTTTGCTCCTGGATTCAAAGTCTGTTGCTGTGCCAGGCTTCCTGGGAGCTCCATGTATTGGCGCTCTTTCATCAGCTGGGCTGTGGGCAGCACTCCCCTGCTGTGCTCTGCACTGTTCCCTGCTCTGGCCTGTGGCTCCATCCTCTGGATTAATTATTTCTTCTCCCTCTTTTATTGGCTGAATCTCCTTTCTTAGGACTGTGGTAAGGGATTGCCCTCTGGAAGAACCTTCCTCAGTGGCACCTGCAGAGCGGCTCACTTCTTATTGCTTCCTGCCCTGAGCCAAAAAACAATCTCTTACTTGCCGCCTCCTTTTTGTCTGGTGAGCAGGAGTCACTTAGATATGGCTCAGTGTCTGCTACAGATCAGTGTGATACTGACTGGATAGAATTTGAAGGCATTGGCTGGTTTTCTTGCCCCCAACCGTGAGCCTAGAAACTCTATGTTATTAATAGGTTTGAATTAATTGCTACCAATTAAAAATTGGGAGGCTTTACATAATTTGATTCTTAGCTTTTTTGGAAGAGAAAAAAAAAAAAAAAACCAAAACCATTGACAGTCTGGTATCTTTCCGTATGGCAGCACTTTGTGTGAGCGACAAGGCGGCTGTCCCCTTTCTGCCCTTAGCACTGTTTCTACCACAGAGCCTTATATGATTCGTTTTTCTTTGCTAGGCCTGCACTGTTTGCTTCTGTCACCTACCTGGCCCCAGCAGGCACTTGTGTGTGCTGTGCTTGGTGTCATGTGCCTTGCTTGGTGTCGGAGGTCCCCAAGGGCTTTTCTTGTCCTGACATTCTGGGATTTACATCTGTGCTGAGCAGCCGGTGGGTCTAATTTCAGCCCATAAGAAGTTGAAGGACTAGGAACACTGTCTCCAAGGCAACAGCCCCAACAAGGAGAGGAGGAGTCTTTAGCACTATAGGATTATGCAGTGCCTCTTCAAAGATTGGGGTGCTGAGCCACAGGAGCTTGACTCAATGAGATATCAGGTAAACTGCTTCTTCTAGAGAGCAGCCTGTTGACACTGTCTTGGTGCTTGGCTGAGCCTGTGCCCCTGCCCACAGGAGTCATGAAGCCAGGCAGGGCAGAGAAGACAGAAGAGATTTGGTTTCCTAGTTGTCCAGGTTTGCACAATGCCTGGCACCCGATGAGACTTTGGAAAACATGGTAGCGCATGGGCAGAACATGGTCACATAGGCCTGGCCAGCCTGCAAGCTACTTCTTATCTCTAGTGACTGTGGTGACATCTCTCCTGCCCATAAGGAGCTGACACCTTAGTTCATGAACTGACAAAGCTGCCTCCACATTGTTACTTCTGAACTGTGTCTAGACAGTAAGATTTGTGAAGCTGAAAATGCCCTCATTTCCATATTGACTGCTTGCTAAGTTCCTAGTTACCTCTCTTTCTCTTCGAGCTCCATAAAGCCCATCAGTGGAGGCAAAATGGCTGCAAATTCCCAAGCCAGCCCTCACAAACATGGTTTTCTCACCTCTGGGGAGCATGACCATGTTTCTGTTTTCTTGTGTACACGTATAACTATTATTGCCAGGGCTCAGTTTGTGTTGGTCTTAGCACTTGGGACATCTCTGATCATGGGTGACTTTTCAGCCTCCTTGACAGTTTTCTTCTACTGTAAAATGGCTGTGCACAGAAAATGCATTTAGCTGGAACCTGGCATGTGGCATGTGCTCAAGGAGTCCCTGTAAGGCACAGTGCTTTTTCATTTGGCTCTGATGTTAGGGTTTATCTTTCTCTGTTTCAGCTTTGTTGCCTGTATTAGTCAGGGTTCTCTAGAGTAACAGAACTTAAAGAATGAGTCTCTATATATATAGAAAAGGGATTTATTAGAATGACTTACAGGCTGTAGTCCAACTAATCCAACAATGGCAGACTGTGGATGGAAAGTCCAAGAATCTAGTAGTTGCTCAGTCCACAAGGCTGGATGTCTCAACTTATGTCTTCAGTATATGCTGGAATCCCAGAGAAGTAGGATCTAATTCTAGTGAAAGAATGGATGTGCTAGCAAGGTGAGGGCAAGCAGACAAAGATCACAAGCTTCTTTCTTCAATGTCCTTCTAGCAGAAGGCATGGCCCAGGTTAGATCTGGACTAAAGATCTGAATTAAAGGTGTGTCTTCTGCCTTAAGATCTGGGTTAAAGATGTGTCCTACCTCAAAGATCTGGATTAGAAGTGGATTTTCCAACTTCAAATTAGGCAAAATCCCTCACAGGTGTACCCTCCATTTTTGGATTTTAGTTCTAGATGTAGTCAAGTTTACAACCAAGAATAGCCATCACATTGCCCCTTTCTGGAGTTGGAGAAATGACCTCCTTCCTCCAGTCTGCCCCTGGGCTCTCTCACAGGCTCCTTCCCTGATTTTGTCCTTTATGTGCTACCACCTTGGCTTCTGGAGTGGCAGAGGGTCAGAGCTACTTGGATGCATTTGGAACACTTCACACATGGGCTGTTCTTGGCTCAGCAATGACACCTCCTTCTTTACAGAAAGCCAGGCTGGGAGCCTTACTGTCGCCTTTTCTCTCCTCCATTACTTTATGACTTTTTTCTTCTTGCAGAATACATCTTATTTTTAAATGCCAACTGTTCACAATTTCTTATGAATCCTTCCAGACTCTCCCCAAGCCTATATACAAACGTGCTCTTCCCTTTGGCTTATGTAGTGAGATGTGTCATATGTGCTGTTCTGTGAATTGCTCTTTCATTTGTCTGTGCCTTCCGATTAGTTAACTAATTTCTCTTCCTAATTGTCTTCAGTGTCCATTTCCTCTGTCCATCCTCCAGCCAGTGCATATCTCAGCCTCTGCTCCTGATTTTGCATCCCAGTGTTGCTACTTCCTCCATGCTTTCATTATTTCAAGTCCTTCTTCTTTGCCAGACTCTTTTGGGCAGAGAAACTCCTGGCTGGGTCTCTTTCAGAAGCTGCAGTTGGTGGCAGAATAAACTCTAGCTTCTTGTCATTCAGAAGTTTCATCAGGTGGAGACCAGCAACCCCCACACCTTAGTTTTTAAATATACCCACCTGTACTCTTTGTGACTGACCCTCAGTATCTCTGTATTCCTGTGCTGTGTGTCTTTGCCTGTGCCATTCCCAGCTCTGGCAGGCCACCCTCCCAGCCCGCCCCTGATTACAAAGTGCATTTCTGTTCTTCCCTGAATGTGGGATATGTTCAAGGCCTCATTTAGACATCTCCCTAGGAGCTGGAGCTCCTGGGGCTCTTAGCTTAACTGCCCGTGTGTCTGTAGCTCACCTTCTGTCTGTCCTTCTCTTCATTATCTGATGACAAACTCATTGAGAAGTTGATGCTGAGGAACTTGGCATGCTTCTTTGGTTTTGATGTTGCCTCTAAGGCTGTGTGCTGAAAGCTTGCTTCCACAGTCTGTGGTAGGACTGGGAGGTGGAGCCTTTAGGTCCATGGCTCTTAATCTTCCTAATGCTGCAACTCTTTAATATAGCTCCTCATGTTATGGTGACTCCTAACCATAAATTTATTTTCATAGCTACTTTATAACTGTAATTTTGCTACTGTGATTCATTGTAATGTAGATATCTGATGTACAGATGGTCTTAGGTAACCCCTGTGAAAGGGTCATTAGACCCCCACAAAGGGGTCTCAACCCACAGGTTGAAAACTGCTTTTGGTGGTAGGGTATAAATTCCCTGTGGAAAGAACTTAAGTCACTGGAAGTGTTCCTCTGAAAGGGTTGTTGGGACTCTACTCCTTGGTCTTTGCTTTTCAGCTGCTCTAGAAGTGAACAGGCCTTGCCCTAGTTTCATTTCTGTTGTAATAAAATACTACTCTAAAGCAACTTATATTTCTAGTTTTCACAGTCCATCATTGAGGGAAGTCAGGACAAGAAATTAAGGCAAGTACCTGAAGGAGAAGCCATAAAGGAGCACTACTTGCTGGCTTGCTCACAGGTTCATGCTTAGCTAGCTTTCTTATGTAGCCCAGGACCACATGCCTAGGAATGATGCTGCTCACAGTGGGCTGGGCCCTCCCTCATAGTTAGTATTTAATACAGACCCCCTCAGACATGCCCGCAGGCCAAACTGATCTATGCAGTTCCTCAATCTAGTCCCTTTTCTCAGATGACTTAGTCATTAAAACTAAGTAGGATAAGCCTCCTTTGTTAGGATATACCGAGTTACTACAGGCCCAAGGCAGTAGAGCCAAGAACCATGTGTTGGACGAAGCCATGAGCCAGAGTAAGCCTTTCCTCCTTTTAAGTTGATGGCCTCAGCTACTTTGTCATGGAAATGGAAATCTGACTAATAATACTCTGTTGGATGCATGCAATGTTATATACTTGAACTTTTACTACATTTTTAATTTAATAAGTACTTTAGCATCTCTAATGTGCCTGGGACATTTTTTAGACACTGAGAATTCAGCTAGAGCAAAGTGGAATACTGGCTGCCATGGATGGGATTCATATTCTGGTGATGGTGTATAAGAAATCAAGTGTATGTTGTGTCAGATTGTGAAGCTCTATGAAGAGAAACCAGGCAGAGTACTGAGAGAATGGGGCATGGACAGAGGGTTCTGGTCAGGGAGATGTACCAAGTTCCCTCCCCTGCCCTCCCTTCCTCTCCCCTCCCCTTTCATCCTCTCTCCTCCTTTCCCCTTCTCTCCCCTCACCTCCTTTCTCTCTCTTTCCCTTTCTTTCTTTTTTTCTTTCTTTCTTTCAAGAAAAAGTTCATTACTGCCTTGCTGCTTGTGAGAATTGTCCCAGGGTCTATTCAGCATATGATGTCAGTCTGGTAAAGGCCACATTGAAAGCACAAGCATATTGGAAAGTCTAAGCTTCCCATAATTGTATAGGTGGAGCGCGTTTTCCTAACATTGACAGCCTATGTATTTTAGATATTTTATTTCTCAATTGGGGCAGGAATTGCACACTAGCTAGCTGGGGAGTGGGTGAGTAGGTATGCAGAAAAGGAAGAACAAGTTTTCCTTCGCAAAGTGTTGTCAATTGTAGATAATGTATTTCTGTGTGAGGGAGGGTGTCAGACCCCCCGGAACAAGAGTTAATTTATAGATAGTTGTGAGCTGGGAATTGAACCTGTGTCCTCTGGAAGAGTAGCCAAGTGCTCTTGACCACTGAGCCATCATGTCTTCTTGTTCTTGAGAACAAATACTGTGTTGCTCCGGGACAAAGGAACACAGTATAAAGCATGGAGCCAGGAGCCCAGTGGCCTGCTCTGTGAGGGAGGTAGCTTATTCATCTACTCTGCACTTTGATTACCAGGACTAGGAGGTAAGTGTGGTAGGCAGAATAGTGAGGAGGCTGTGGTGAGTGCTATATGTTTGCTCCTTGGCATACTGGTGCATACACTGTGCTTCCTCTGACTCTGATCTTCTGAGTTATGAGATACAGCTCATCTGTCACTTTTGTTGGTTTTTCACTTAGTAAAGCAGCACTGGCTCCCCACAGCTTTCATTCATGGAGTAGCCATGTAACTTGCCCAGACTATGCAGCTATCTGGCCTCTCTTTGGGAACTGTAAATTTATGGCTACTCTTGGGTGTTTTGGTTATGATCATGGTGAGGATCTGGAGGAATCTGGGTTTCTAGAAGCATTCGTGATGAAGGAAGGGGTGAAGTCTTTGTTGTGACTTAGACTGAGGCCTTACTCCTGGCCTCTTGTAATTGCCTGGCCTTCCTCCTACATGCTTACTCACACACCACTACCAGGGAACTTAGAAGAAGGCTGTGTGGCTAGAGAAAGTAGGAAAGAGGCCCTTCTTGGACTTTACCTCATCCTGGGGAATTGTGGAGGTGTGAGCCAAGCATGCCATGGTGGCAGGAAAAGACCCCTTCTTCTAAGGTCCCCTGCTATGACTGCATTAGTGCAAGTCCAGATATCAGACCTGAAAGGTGCTTTAGATAGAACCCACCATCGTTGTGGGTGGATTCTGGGCACTATAGGAAGAGACTCACACAGGTCAGTAGAACCTGGGTACAGTGTTTTCATAGTCCCTATGTTCCATCCTTTCATATACCTGTGTGTGCTAGGCATGTGTCTGGCCTGGATTATAACCAGTGTTCGTCTGGTGTACCCCAGTCCCACTGGATAGCTCACACTGATGGTTTTCTCTGCAACTGCTTTCTGCTGTTTAGTTCTCAGTGAAGCCCTGAAGTTGCCATCATTAATTATTTCTATATCACAAATGAAGAAACTCATTAAGAGGTAGTCAGATAAATCAGCCCTGCCCAAGGTCATGCAGCTAGTCAGTAGTTTAGCTGAAATTCAGACCTGGCGGGGCTGGCTGCACAGCACTTTTCTCCTGAGCTGTGTTGAAGCCAGAAGCCTGACCTTGTTCCTATCTTAGGTCAGGAAAGGGAAGCTCAGAGATAGAAAGAAATCTTTGTCCCTTGCCATAGCTCTCTACTGCCCATACTGGACACTGTCTGGCCAGCTCTGGTGGCATAGTGACCAGAGGGCTGGTGGCACTGAGCACCCAGCCCCATCTGGCTCTGGAGGCCTCTGTTCTGGTTCTGTTGGTGCAGGGAGCACTGCCCAGATGGTGTTTATTCTCGCATGACTACTGTGTGTGTGTATTTGTTGATTAAAAATATTACTTGCTGTATTTTGTAGCAACATTAAAAAATATTACAAATCTCTTACTGCCAACAAGAACTGTGCCAATGTTTTCCTTAACCCCTCACTCACCAAGCAGTGTGGTTCTGTTGATGCCTCTTATGTTGGGACTGGCAAATCAGCCCCTGTGACTCACCCATGGCAGTCCTCACCTTGGCTTCCTTTTGCTCTGCAGTCGGTCTTGACCTTGTACCTTGGTCTGCTTTTCCCCCAAGTTAAAAAACCTTATTGGTAGTGTTCTCTGATTTCTGAATTTCTATAGTGGAAATACTTCCTCCCAGGATCAATTTCAAACATGAAGTCAGTTTTCTAAATTTCCTGAAAACTTAAAAATCAGCTTTTAGGAGCTGTTTCCTGTCCAGAGGTAAGATGCCCAAATTTTCTTTCCATCTTGCCATATTCCCACAGCAGAGGCTCCCTGTGAGAACATTCTACTCACTGTACCCTGTTCCCCCTTGACCACAATATATGGCTGGTTCCTCTTGCTTTGAAACTGACCTTTACTTTCCCAATTGGCATTCAGTTGCTATATTTCAGAGAAGGAAAAAACTGGCTGACTTCTGAAGGCTCTTTCCCTCCTCTGATCGCAGGATTTTAAATATCTACATACTAGTGTGTTACCTTCTTAGTGGCTTCTCTTAACTTTTCCCCTTTTTGTCATTCTTACCCACGTTCTTCCACTAATGTAGGAATCACACTCCTTCCTCCAAGTCCTAGCTCTCATTCCTCACCTGTCAAGGCAGCAGTCACTCACAGCCTTTCCCTCCATGTCACAGGCCTTCCTCACATCTCCAGCAATAGGCACTCACTGCCACTTTGCTCCTGTGTCCTGATGCTTCTGTAAGCCTTCCTGAACTTCTGCTTGTTCATAGCTTTTAGAGTAGTATGGCTCTTCAGCCAAAACAACAATAACAACAAACAAACAAACAAAAAAAAACCTGAGAAGCTTCTTTGTATGTTCTCTCTCAGGCCCACTTTTGTAACCATGTCTTCCCATAAGAATTGGTGAGAGAAGCCTTACTTTTTTCCTGTCACCAATGTCTCCTTCCTACCTATACAGCATCCCTGGTGCTCTGCTCTGCAGCGTGTAAGAGTTCACCGCCATAACCAGCTTGCCAAGGCACTGTAGCACTGTAGCTTCTCTTTGTGCTGTACCTACCTTCTGGAACCTGGTACTGGGACATCTCTGTTTGCTGTTTCAAGGGACACCTTCCTGGGCTGTTTATGTTTGTGTTTGATCTGTCTCTCTGTCTCTCAGTCTCTGTCTCTGTTTCTCTCCCTTTCTTCCGCCACCCCCCCCATCTGTCTTCTCTATGAAATGTGACAAATGTGATGTACAATTTATTCCTAGTCCCAGGCTGCTGATAATCTTTCTTATGTCAGGAGATTCTCCTGGACGGATGGTCCACGTAGGTCTATGTTACAGGCTGTGGCTGTCTATGTCTAGCTTCTTTCACTTAGCATGTTTTCTAGGGATGTCCGTGTTGTGGCATGCATCAGTATCTCATTCCTTTTTATTACTCTATAGTATTACATTGCATAGATGTTTTTATTTTACTTATTCATGCATTATTTGAATATCTGGATAGTCTCCTTTGGCCACCCTGGATAAGCTGCAGTTTTGAACTTTAGTGTAGAGGTATGTGTGGACATGCTTCCTTTCTCCTTGGCTTGTCCTGAGTGATGGAACTACTGGATTACATGGGCAACTCTATGTTTACCCTCGGGAGAACTTTCCAGATTCTTCTTTATCCTGGCTATACTGTTTTATACCCTACAGTGTATGAGGCTTCTGATCTCCGTAGCTTTGCAGACACAGAGTGTGTGACATTTTGATTGCAGCTGCCCTGATGAATGTGAAATGTCTTCTCAGTGTGTCTTGATTTTGTATCTCTGTAATGACTAATGATGTTAAATATCTTCTTATATGCTTCTTGGCCATTTGTTTTTGTTAGAGAACTTTCTGTTCAGATCTTTATCATTGGGTTACTGTGACCAAATACTTGAAATAGTTAAGGTGTCAAGCCCATGAGTCTGCTCCTATGGGACTGTCTCCCAGATAAAATGGGTCAAGGGCACTTAAAACCCCGAACTCTCACGCTGAGAGTGGGAGAAATTTGGCTCCTCCCTTCCACTGCAGCTGACAGGCCACAAGCCACAGCAAAACACTGTGCCCTCTGAAGGCACCCAATCTGGCAGAATTGTTTATCTGGAGTTGCAGCTAAACCCTTCCAACATAACCATATATGGTCTATCTCTTGGCCCCCAGAAAAATACCTAAGTCCCCCAATATGCAAGTGGGACTGCCTGTCCTAACCAATGTGCTTCCACTGATGCTCCCGGAATACAGAGGCCATTTCTCTGCCAACAAGGAAGTTGAGTTCAAGCCCTTTGCCACTGACTCCTAAGAATCCAGTACATTCTCATTGGATCACAGATGGATCTGAGACCAATGAGTGCACTGTAGACCCACACTCACCTCTCGGCTTCTGACCCAGAAGCCCGCTGCTGGCCAGAGGAGCTGCCTCGCAGGACCGGAAGCAGCCAGGAGAAAATACTTACAACATGCTTCATGACTGTTGTTCTCACTGCTCTGGGTACTGATGAGAGCGGTCATGGGACCGCTATCCTTGCATCTGTGTTTTCTTCTAGGAGTTTTTTTTTCTCCTACTTTTAGATTACCGATCTATTTTAAGTCAGTTTTTTAATGTATAGTTTAGTGTGGGCCCAACTGTTACTTTGTGTATGATATCAAGTTATCTATATATCATTGCTGTTGAGGCTGCTCTTTCCCTCTTGAAGTATCTTGGCATCTGCACTATTTTGTTTTTTGCTACTGTGTTGAAATACCTGAAGCTAAGAACTTAAAAAGAAAAGAGGCTCATTTAGCTCCCAGTTATGATGGCTGAAAGTTCAACGGCACAGGGTACTAGCTCTGGTGAAGAAGCTTCTACCCTCATCACCTCGTGGTGCATCACATGAGTAGAGCATGTTAGAGAGACATCACATTCCAGACTGGAAGCCAAAGAGTGAAGAAGAGTCAGTAACGGCTGTCCTCATGCCCACTTCTTACAGGTCCCATCACCTTCTAGCGTGGCACACTGAGGACCAAACTTCCAACACACACCCTTAGAGACCAGATTTAGCCTTCTAGCCCTGTGAACCATTAGTTGGCCATAGATATACAGGTTCATTCCAGGTCTTCCGTTCTCTTCCACTGATAGGTATGATTGCTCTACCATTAGTTACTTAATTTTTATGCATCTTCAATTATTAATATACTCTTTAGATGTCAGGGGAATGATCATGACAAGAAAAATGTAAGGCATAATCCCATATACACATAATCCCATATACACATACACAGAAACACAGAAAACACATATACACATATACAGATACCTTGCCCTTTCCTCTCCAGGGCTTTGGTGAAAGGCCATTCTGAGTAGAACCTGTGTGTGCCTCTGTGCAGAGATGTGAAAAATCACTGTGGATTTGTGTTTATACATGTACATGTGTATATTCAGTTGAGTTAGATTTTGCATCTTCATAGTCAATGTCTTTAATGCTTGAGTTACAGAGTTCCGAGGCTGCTAGTATTCAGCACATCACACTCCTTCCTGACAGTGCATGAGCATCTTGTCTCAGTCTTCTTCAGTGGCTCCTGGAGTTTCACAGATCGTATGCACTGAGTTCTTCAGCCATTTCCCTCCTGGATGTTCGTAATCTGGAGCTTCCCACCCCTGCTTTTGTTTTTTCGAGACAGAGTTTCTCTGTGTAGCCCTGGCTGTCCTGGAACTATCTTTGTAGACCAGGCTAGCCTAGAACTCAGAGTTCCTCTTGCCTTTGCTTCTCAAGTTCTGGAATTACAGGTGTTCTGTACCACATCTGGCCCTACTACACATCTGGTTTTGTCTGTTTCCCACAGTGAACATCCTAGCACAGACCTGTGCACAGAGGACTACTTTCTTTCCATAGGTATCTGGAAGTAGAATTGCTGATTGTGCCTTTTGTTCTGAGCCATTTTTAATGTCTTCCCCTCAACTGTGCTTTATGATGGCCTATGAATGTTAGAACTTAATAAATACTTACTGAAGGGAACTCTTAAGGATTTTTGCCTGGGATTTATCTTTAGCTCACTACTTCATCTATGTAAACTGTTTTATGACACCCTCATGGCCATTTTACTTCCACTGAAAGAGTGAGCATTTCAGTTACCCAGGCTTCATTAGGGGAATCAGGTGAAATGAATCAACAGGCATTTTGATTATCTGCCCTGTGTGACTGCTGGAACAGGTGAGGAATGAATGCCATTCTGCCCAGTGCTGGAGTTTCCCACACACCAACAGGCCAGACCTGCAGAGGCTGTGGAGGCATGCTGCTTCCCTGGCCTGCCTCGGAACAATGGGCACAGGGAGGGGAGAGGTGGTGCTTCACCTGAGTGTACCCAAAGGCTCCTGGGAAGGGAACATTGAACTGCCCTGAATGGACCACTAGTGATGGACTGGGGTGGCCAGTGGGGCTGGTGAGGTTGAGGGAGTCAGGGAGTGTGAATGCAAAAAGTAAGGGTTGTTAGTCATGTAATGCTAAAGGGTAGAGTATGTAGAGGGTGACATAATGGGAGAGGAAGCTCCAGAATCCCGTGGGGACTTCCTGGGATAGGCTTTGAATTCCAAGTGGGCTTGGCACTGGACCACCATGAGAAGCTTTTGAGTAAAATTATACTATTGGAACTGGTCTTCAGAAAACTTCATTCAGTAATTCTGGGGCATGAACTTTCAAAGTTTCTGTGTTGTAACTTTTCCTATCCCTCTCTTCTTTCCAAAGCTGTCTGAAAGTGTGGTAAACCGCATGAAGGATTCCTGCCAGCCTTCAGCAGGACATCAGCCAGCCCCTGGTCCTTGTTTTGTGCCCACTGTTCCTGCAGCAACCACTCCTGTGCCCACTACCCCTACACCTACCACCCCTGTACTCTCTACACCTGTGCCCTTTGATCCTCCATTTGCTGTGCATGGACCCCCAGAAGGCACCTTTAAAGCCCCTCAGACAGGTATGTTGGGAGGGTGGGAACAGAAGCTGGGAGAGATTCGCCTGGCTGCTGCTGGGCCTGCCTTTACTCCTGAGTTATGGAAGTCACTGCCTTCTGGGGCAGTGCTCCATGCAGCAGACACTGTCTGGTGTGGTGCAGGCCATGGCACAGTCAGAGCTAATATAGGCCAGACTGTTTGCCTCACAGTGTTTCCATGTCTGTGCATGTAAAAAATAAGGCAGAAGGTTATGGTCTGACTGCTCAGGAAGGAAGTCCTTTGCTTTTCAGGATCCAGAAGAAGCAGAAGTGTCACTCAATTGTAGCAGCTCTATCCTGGCTGCCAGTCAAAGAATGAGGTGTATGAAAGTGGGCCAGTGGGTACCTCAGTGAGCAGTGCTTGAAGCAGCCTCAGCCACCCTGATCTGCCCTCCCAAGACACCCTGGTCACTGTGGAGCTGGCACCTGCTGCTGTGTCATGCTCCTCCCAAACAATTGCTTGTAGCAAACACAAAGAAACAAAAAACTTTCAGGAGGGGGGCTGCAAGGTACAATGGAGACAGGGTTTTCAGAAGGCTTTGCAGTGCTTGCTGTTCTAGTCAATGAACCCTTGTGAGAATCTGGTCTGTTGTTTGAAATTTGATTATTTGTTTTAAAATAAGCCACTGCAGAGGGTGGGTAGCCCCTGTATGGGAGCTTTGGCGGGTAAGCCTTGCTGCTGCCCTTCTTACCCATATTCTTGGAGAGCTTGTGGAATTAGACTGGGACTGTCCCAGTTTTGTCCAGGTAGCACTGTTGGGACACAAGGCATGTAGACAAGCCCCTTCTTCAAAGGTGCACACAGCTCTGGTTAAAGGCCATATAACCACCCTGAGGTTTATGACATGGGGCCACCAGGTAGCAGCAGAAGCTCATGTCAGCTGCCTAAAGCCAGAGGCAGAGGCTCAGAGTTGGAGTACAGCTTGCTCTGTACAGTTTTCTGTCTCCAGACTACAAAGTATGAAGGAAGAGGAGACGCTGGTTGTGGTCATCTCCAACAGGGGCTAGAGAGCTCCAACACTCTTCCCACTGTGTTGTAGATCTCAGGGCTTCCCACAGCTTCGAGCCAATCAGAACTTGGATTTCACTCAGATCTTAGTGAAGGGGCTAAATAAGCTTGACTCCATCCCCTAAATCCTTTAAACACATGCTTCTTCCTTAGAAGTTCTTTGGTGTAGAGATGAGAGGGACTGAAAGGGTTCTAGCTTGACTCAGAGAGCTTTAATAAGCGGACTAACTGAAAAGGGAGAGAGCTATAGGAAAATTAGATTGCCATAGTGTATTGTCTCAGCTTTGGAGAACAAGCACTGGTTTCAGTTTCATTAAGTTTCAGCTGTCTAAAAGGAATATTGGGAGTTCAGTTGTCACTTGGTTTTAGAAATAACAAAATATTTTGCAGAATGTGTTTTAAGTTTCTGAGTGTGGAAAAAGATTCGGCAGAAATGGACCAGCTTGGAATGGGCTGATCTTAAGGCATCTTTTAAGCTTAATTTTTCCTTTATGTTAGTGATAGAACAAAATTAGAAAACATTGTTAAAGTTAAATTCTTCCTTCACACCATTGTTCAGGTGCAAGAGTCAAGGCCATTGAGATGAAGAGATTCCAGCCACCAAAGCAGACTAGAAAGGAAGATGGAAAGCTCTAAGAAATTACAATCAATTTAGAAGAAAAACAGCTGAGGAATGGATGATAAAGGGGAGAATAGGATGTTGACAGTGCTATCATTTTGATGTGTGGAGAGTTTGGAAGGTCTTTATGGTGGCTCAGTAGAAAATGATCACAAATGGACAGATGTTTGCTGTAAAGCCCCCTCCTTTATCACTGATATTTGCAGAAATTCTAGAAGATTCTTAGTATTAAGGGAGCAGGGACCTGGGTGGGCCACACAGGACACTGGTGGGTCAGTACCACATTCTCTGTAGTGGGGAAGGGTGTTATTGGTATTATATTTTAAATAGGGAAAGGAAAAATTTTATTATTTTTTTGAGTCAGGGTCTTTTGTAGCCCAGGCTAACCTTGAACTCTGAGTAGCTGAGTATGGCTTTAAACTCTTGATCTTCCTGTCCCAACTCTCCAGTGTCAGGATCACAGGTATGTACCCTACTCCATGTATGTGGTCCTGAGGATGGAACTCAGGGCTTCCTGTATGTTAGGCACGCACCCTGCCAACTGAGTTACACCCCAGCCCAGAGAAAGGAGAATTTTCTATCAAAAATAAAAACACCACAATTTGTGCCTAAACAAAGCTTTTATAAGTGAGTAGGAGGAACATTGCTGTAGAAAATGCAAGCCCTGGCAGCAGTCCTCGCTTTCAGTCCCAGCTGAGAGCCTGAATGTTACTGAGCAGCATGAGATGTGTCCTCCTCAGACCTCAGCCATGCCGCTGCCCTCATGTGGCATGCTTTCTTCCTGGAATGGATAGGCCTGTGCATGTTCCCTCCTGGCCCTTTGTTAATATTTGGTGCAGGTGTTCCTGCCTTAGAACCCTGGAGTAGAAATGGGGGACTCAGAGATGGCACATGAATTTGGAAAGAATGGAGGCTGGGGAGGGGAGGAGTGACAAGATCTTCATTGTCATCATGAGAGAAGTCCCCAACAATCTAGTTGTTCTAGATAATTCTAGAAGTAAGATATAGAGAATGCCACACCAGCATTAGAAATCTGTAGAAATGGATGCTCTTTGTGGTTATTACAACTAAATACCATAGATGGGATGATTTATAATAAGTCAATGTCTCACAGTTATTGGGGCTAGGAAGTCCAAAATCAAAGGGCAGGGTTTGGTCAGGGTTCTCTTGCTAACAGGAACTGGGCAGAATCCAGAGGCAGCATAGGGCATCACATGGGGGACTGAGCAAGTGTGAGAGCTCAAGGCTTTCCATCATCTTACAGAGTTAACAATGTCATCCATAGTGGGAGCTTCCTAGTTCTAATCACTACTAAAGGCCTTCCCTCTCACTGTTGTTAGAATGTGGTCATCTTTCATCCTGAGTTTTAGAGGGGCAAGCATTCAAACCATGGCAGGTACCAAAAGAAACAGAGTACAAGAGCCTCTACCCTTCTATTGCACTCACATAGTAAAGGGGTGACTGCTCTCACCCATGTCTGGACTGTGGGTTAAGAAATGACCTTAGAGCCCTCACAGCTGTGGGTCAAGTAATGGTGAACTTGGAGAGCAGCACTCATGGTTTGCTGCCAGCCCCATGTTGAGGACACCCTGCTGCAGAACCTGTGTGCAGAGCAGCCTCTAGTCATTTGGCTCTGCAGAATGGTTGAACTGAGGCTCCTCTCTGCCTCTGGAACTCTGCAGTCTGCCCATGGAGTATGCTTTTCCATGGGACATCTCTCCACATGCAGATGTGGATGTCCTAAGGAGTACATTGACATGTGGGTGTGTTCCTACACCTTTTCTTCATCAATCTTGGGTGTTGTCGATTGGCCCTTTTCCTCTGGTTCCTTTTTCAGACTCCAGAGTGCCCAAAGCAG
Organism: Cricetomys ansorgei; assembly: GCA_026225945.1. Taxonomy (NCBI): domain Eukaryota; kingdom Metazoa; phylum Chordata; class Mammalia; order Rodentia; family Nesomyidae; genus Cricetomys; species Cricetomys ansorgei. Next base: position 241,658 of record JAMJFZ010003061.1, read on the forward strand.
AGAGTAGTGGTGGCCAGCAGTCCTCAGCAGTGAAGGAGGATCTCAAAAGGTAAGCCCAAGAGCCTACATCACCTTGCTGCCCCACTCCTGCCACTTTCTTCCATGTGTTCTCCTCTATGGTGGCCCTGGTCCTAATTTGATGGTGAAAAATACTGAAAAGGGCTCAGGGGAATTAGTTATCAAGATGGATTTTAAAAACCCATCTTTAAAACCTAGAACTGAAGAGATAGGTGTTTAGAGGAATAAAGGAAGAAGAGCTTGCCCAGTTCTATGTGGTGAACTTCCTGCCAGCACAGGCTACCATCTTGAGAGCTCACCACAGTCATGAAACAGGACCATTTTCTCTGCCTCTAGAATGTATAGAAAAGTGGCTAGGGCACAGAGGCCCCTTATATATAGGCCAGTTTCCTGATTCTTTAACCTACTAGCTGTTACCTGGAGAAATCACTGTGCAGGAAGGAGTAAAAGGAGGATGTTCTTAATGGGGACATAGTCAGGAGTAAGCACACTGTAGCCACAAGTTACAGAGACTGCCCTCTGTGGTCTTTACTGATGGGCTTCTTCATTATCCTCAAGAAATCAGCCTCTGTATGGTTCCAGGGCCCAGACTCAGCCCATGGACAGTGTCAGCCATGGCTGGGGGCTTGCCCTCCAGCAGGACAGCCCTAGATGAAGACCTATGTTCTCAAAATTTAATCTCCTGAGTCCCAAAGGCACCTCCAGGAATGTATAACTTCCCCCCTCCCCTCAGTAACTTTTAACCATTTTAAAGTAATACATGCTGATAAAAGATTTAGAAAAGTACATAAAATGAAAGCAGATCCCCATGGACTCATTATCTCAGTGCAGCTGCAGTGACTGTCCTGGGATGTCTCTTTCGTTCTTTGTCTTTACCTTGGCTTAGGGTATATTAGCATCTAGGCATTTTCATATCTCGCTGCTTTACTTACTATTGTAGTTACTTTCCATCAGTTACAGCTGCTTTCAAGCATGTTGATTGCTAATCAGATTGTTTATTCATTATCATTTTTTAGATTCAACTTATTACAGATAAATCCAAGGTAGCACTGGGGCAGTGGTATAGCTTTTCATGATGCTGTGGCATTTTTCTGTACAGTGACCTTATACTGCTTGTACTGTTTTACTTTCATGAATATCACGAAAGGTATCTTAGTCCTGCTAACTTTTATCTACTAGGACATACTAGCATTCTGACCAGGATAGGTCAAAGGGTATGACTATATTCAGGACAAAGATAGATGTTTAAAACACAAAGCTGCTGATGTCCAAAACCTTCAGGCTCTCAGTCAAACAAGGAGGACATGACCCACCCTGCCTACTTGTTTGAAAGGATAGCTAACATGGGATTCAGCCTTGCTCTGACAAACTCCCACTGGCAGGTGACTGCCTGATTTTTTTGCTTGTGGCTAGCTTTCCTGTTCTTGATCTGTGTTGTCCTACGTGTCACTGTGGTGTCACTATGGGTGATGTTACTGAGGCTTCTCAGGTGAAAGAATTGGCTTGTGGTTTCCTGTCCTGCTCTTTGGGCAGCCAGGAGCCAGAAAACACCATTCTGCTTAGTCAGGTGCAGTGAGCAAGCAGATCTTTTCCTGCCCATGTTCTTCCAGTCATGCCTTCTGTACCAGCTTCTCTTTGTCTCTCTCTGGCCTAGGTTCCAACAGCAGCAGGCTGCAGTCCAGGATGAGCTGGTCAAGGTGGCGAAAAAGGAGAAAGAGGCAGCCGAGAAGCACTTGAAGGCATCACTGCCCAAGAAGCGGGCCAGCCCCAACCGTGAGCAGCTGCAGTCAGCACGGCTGGTGAGTGTGTTGTCTTCCTAGGCTGGCCCATCTGCTAACATGTGTAATAATGGGCAACAAGGGGCTGGTCCTGGAACCTGGTGCCTTTGGGCCCTGGGGCTCAGGCACTCCACAGCTGGCTATATCAGTTGTGACTTTGAGGAAAAAGTGCTGGAAACTTGAAGTCTTCGGACTCTTGACTCACTGGTTTGCTTCGCCACCGTGACAGAGTCTATCCCAGGCCTCTAGAGCCATGGAGTGCTGAGAGTAAGGGCTGCAGTGCCATGTGTGTCAGGAGGGCATAGGAGTGGGGCTCTGGGACGTGTAGTGTGTGACACCAAGAGCATCACTTTCACAGCAAGGCAATCCAGGTGCAAATCCTAGCCCTTTGCTTACAGCTTCAGCACATTGAGCCTTGTTGGAGCATCATGATGCTCACACACAGGATTGCCCCAGGGGTCAGGGATAATAGCTACCCAGGGCCTAACAGGAGCTGGCAAATAATGAAGGAGTACTATGGCTGCTGCTACTGTTATTAATGCATCTAACTGATCAGAGCTATTAGTCAGGATTCTTCCCGCTTTAATGCAAAGTTTACAAGTGAGGAGTCTAGGAGCACCTCTAGGGTGGGCTAGTTCAGCAACTTGCTGGCATTGTCAGGGATTTTGCACTCCTCCTTCTCCCGTTTTCTCTAGTGAACAAGCTACCCTCAGGCTGACTGTTGCCACAGTTCCATGATAGCTGCTGCCACCTCATGATTACATCTCTGAGCAGCAAAGGACAGCTGGGTCAGCCTCTCTCTGTCATTAAGGATAGGTTTCTCAGAACCCCCACCCCTACTCCCCTAAGTGGTATTTCTCTTCCATTCCATTGGCCTGAATTGACATGGGTGCCCAGGGCTAAACCATTTAAACCTAGAGGGAATAGGGAGACTGTGCTATCTGCAACTAGGATCTTTTCATTGCCATGGTTAAGAAGTAGACAAGCAGAAGCAGGCTGATGGTAAGTGGGGTGTTCTGGCTGTTGGCAGCATAATGACATTTTTGCTTTGGAGATCATTGATTTGAGACTAGGTGTAGCTTTGCTTCATTATTAGGTCAGTAGCCTGTGCACACAGAGGGTGCAGAAATTGGGGTGAGATTGCAACTGTCCTGATGATCACACAGCTGTTCAAAGCATGCAGTGGGTGAAATACTCTGGAAGGTATACGCTCTTAGTTCCTGTCCCTTAGGATATTTCATTCTTGTGGTGAAGACAAACTTAACCTAGGAACTTTGAAAGAGGCCGAGTTGGTTCCAGCTAGTGTTAAATGGCAGAGATGAATTATTCAAGAGATTGTAACCTGCTGGTAGGCCAGAGATGACATTCATCCTCACCCTGGAAGACAGATAGCCACCAAGACTAAGAAGCAGTTGAGACAAGTGGTGGGATACAGGATGAGGAGAGCAAGCCTGAAGCCGGATTATAGAAGGCTTTGAGTGGCTTGAGGAGCTAACATCAAAGCAGCCCTCCATGCCTCTGAAACAGTAGAGACATCCTAAACAGTTGTAAGGATGGCGTGGGCTATCTGACACATACTTTTAGGAAGAACCTGAGGTTTCCTGAAGAAGAGGGTGTTTGAAAGAGGCAGGTTGTCACCCCACTGCAGGCAGCCTGACAGCCAGTCAGTACAAAAGATTGCTTTCCACAGGTATAAAGGTTAATCATGTGGGCTGAGCAAGGCAGAAGTCATCTTACCTGGGCTGGCTCTAGAGGTGGGCATGGCAGCTCACGGGTGTGCTCTCACTTCATTCTCACCTGGAAGGTGTTAATTACAGTGAAGTGGATTTCATAGCCTTCCCTCCTGCCTTCTCCTCCTGACTGTCCCTAGGGTCAGTACTTCTGCTGGTAAGGCAGGAGGGGCTTAGTGTCCCTAGTGCAGGTGTCTAGATTTTTGTTTGTGTGCTTGGTAATGAATTGCTACCTTAGGATGAAGAGAATAGACTCCTACTAGCTTTCTCTCGGCTTCCTAGGTGGATGATGCCCTCTACAAAGCAGAGTTTCCAGGGAATAGTAGAGCAATTCCCTTCAAGCTGAAAATACTTTTTCTACTTTTATAGGCATTTCCACTTTGGGCTGCTCAACATCCTTTTCTCCTTATGACTAGAGTTCAGATCTTCTTTCAGGAGCTTTCCTGTCTCTTATGGTTGTAGCCTCAGTAAGATTCTAATTTCAGTGCCTCTGTGGAAGCTAGATCTGGGCATATGTCCCAAGTTTAGCCAGGGATAGATAGCCCCTTCCCAGGAACTTCAATTTGAACTGAGTACAGAGGGAGAGTGGGAGGCCAGGGTGGAAGTTATTTATTGCAGCTTAAGTGGGCTGTGAAGCCCCTTATGCGTCTTTTGCTCTCTCCTATCCCTCCAGGGTACCCTTCTTTTCTCTCTGCTTTTGCCTTCTTGAAGATTGCCAGGTCTCAAACTTCACAATACCTAGGAGCAGCCTTGTTCTTTTCCTTTTTTATTTCTTTTTTTCATTCAAAGATCATGTCATCTGCTGGTAGTTACCAGTTCACTCTGTTTTAAATTTACTGGAGTTGGTTTCTATTGGGTGCCAATACCTTGTCAAATCTTCTAGAAGAGATGCTGTAACAGGTGGTTCTGAAGACCTGTAGCCACCTGCGTGCAAGAGAAGAGAACTGAGACACTGTTTTGTGTCAGCACTTAAAATGTTAGGCAGGTGTTCTTGCCATCAATGCAAAGGAAGTAGCTTACTGTGGATGAGTAGGGTGGGCAAGGGCTTTCAGTGGAGAGAATCCTAACTCTGAAACATTTAAATGAGAGGGGAAAACATTTTAATGAGAAGAAAGAAGATGGAGAAAAAACCCTGAACTAAGTGTGGAGATTTTTTTTTTCCCCCATCTATGCCTGCCATACCTTCTGCATTCAAGTGCTGAAAGCTGGGGATTGGCAGTCTTCAGGGCGGAGCTCCAGGGCCTGGTAGTCTGGGGATTTGTGTGGGTCAAAGCTTCTTCTTGTGCTGGGAGCAGGTGAGCCTGAGGCATACCTGGTAGCTGCTAGTGAACTGGCTCCAAAGCCTCCTTAGTGCCTCTGTGACTCAGTGTCCTTAAGTCCCACACCCTTAGACTTGTAGCCCTGTCCGGACATGAGAGGCACTAGGTATTTGATGTGCTCTTTGCTCTCTCTGTTTGCCTCTCACTTTTACAGTATTGATTTTTTTATCCTCTTCTGCATCAGTGAGTGACTGAGCTCATTATTGGGAAAAGTTCATAAAACTAATGAGAAGGGAAGGTAATAATTTTTATAACTTGCTTCTGCTGACAGAAGTGTTAATGTTTCCCATCTACTGCAGTAGTAATGAACAGTTCTGTGTGCCACACCCACTCTGCCCTTGAAGCTGGGTCCAGCCCCAGCTCTGCTGTGGGTGAATTCCATGAGTGTCACTGGAGCCTATGTGAGCTGAGATTCCCTTTGGATTTGTGGAGGAAATCTGGAGTTCAACTCTGGTAGGAATAGGAGAGAATTAAGTGGCTTAGGGACCCGAGTCTTCTATTCTGAGGCATAGTGTATTGAGAAGTGAAGTCCTAGCAGAGCATCACAGTTTTGCCTGCTACTTTCTGGGTGGGGATTAATAGGTATCTGAGATCTCAGGGCACCTGGCAGACAGCAGATCTTTCTTCTCTGTCTCTGTCTGCCCTTTCCTTCCTTCCTTCCTTCCTTCTTTCCTTCCTTCCTTCCTTCCTTCCTTCCTTCCTTCCTTCCTTCCTTCTTTCCTTCCTTCCTTCCTTCCTTCCCCTCTTCTCCACTCCCTCTTCTTTTGTGAGCAATGCATATATACACACACACTGTGAGCATAGCATGCTAGATAATAGGTTAGTTTCCTAATAAATGGAGATTAAACAGGCTGCTCCTACCCTTAAGCAGATGTGTTTGTTGGAGAGTGACAGATTCTCATGAGTGATAGTACAGAGATGAAAGGAGGGACTGTAGGATGCTGGAGGAGCACGGTGATATCCTCTTGGAGGGTGAGAAAGGCCTCTAGGAAGATGAGACAGGTGGATTGGATCTGAAGGTGAGGAAGATGGAGGAAGGATGCTAGGGCTGAATGAGCCTGAGACAAAGGCTGGTGGGGAGGGCTGGATTCTCTGGCCAGAGTGGGGAGGCTGCTAGTGTGCAGTGACATTCAGTGCTTGGGAGGGATTTTTCTCCTCACAAGATAGAGATCTCAGCATCAACTCTGGGAAGTGCTCAATTGCAAATCCAGCTGTGGGGTCACATGCTCTTAGAGTTGGTGGGCCAGTCTCTTTTCAGATGTAGCCAATCTAAGCCTACAAGTTCACATAAAGAGTAGCTGTCCTGTCTACTCCAAAGACAGCAGGGTGTTTGGTCATTGTCACAGTTCCTGCATTGTTTGAGCACTTCCAGAAACTGCCCCAGGAGCTGTGAGGAAAGGATTAAGAAAGCCTCTAAGTTGCAAAAGGAAGTTTTAGCCCTTCTCCCAAATATCTCCCTCCTGCATTTCTGTAGGCTTTTCCTCAGACAAATCACTGGAGGGTAAGAGCTGTGTGGTGGTCATGCTGGTCTCTTCAGTGCTCAGCATACAAACAGACTGTGGATGGCTGGCAGACACTAGGTCTGGAAGGCTACTCAGCTTTCCTTAGAGTTTCATTGAGGCCTGTTGCTAAGAGTAGGAAGCAGGTACCTGTCACAGCCCACAGCTATCACTAGGCTATAGCAATACAAAGTTCTAGCTCTTTAAAAAAAAAAAAAAACCAACCAACCAAACAAACAAACAAACAAAAAAAACCCAAAAAACAAATAAGGACCTGGCATGGTTCACTACACTGTAATCCCAGCATTCAGGAGGCTGAAGCAGAAGGATTTCTGAGTTTGAGGTTAGCTGGGACTTCATTACAAGTTCCAGGTCAGACAGGCTATATAGCAAGACACTATCTCAAAAAGGGAGAGGTACTTAATATGCTTCAGTGGATAAAGTTGCTTGTTGCAGGCCTGATGATCTGAGTTTATTCTCTAGGACCCACATGGTAGAAGGAGAAAGAGGATACCTTCGAGATGTTTCCTGACCTACACATAGTATGCCATGGTACAAACACACGGTGAATAAATACATTTAATTAAAAGTTTAAATGAAATAAACTAAAAAAGATACTTATTTGATTCTTAGCCAGTGACTTAGTAGACTTTAGGCTTCACTTGCCAGGAAGCAAGACAAGTGGGTTTTGGGAATGCAAGCCTCATGTCATGGAGTTGGGACTTGGTCAGTTAACTGAGAAGTTTTGTGGCCTTGTCTACAACTAGGCCTATTTGAGTATGATAGAGATCTTGAATTCCCACATATCTCTATTTTGCTGACCCAGATGGCTGATAAAAGTGTAAACTGGGAAAACAGCTTTGATGTTCCTTCTGTCCTTAAAGTCCTTAAATCTTTGTTTGTTTGTTTTGTCTGCTGAGCTTGGTCTTTAGATCAGATCAGATGTTGCTTGTGTTTTCTGTAAAGATCCAGAGAGGAAATACTTCAGGCTTTACAGGCCACACACAGTCTCTGCCTGTCTTTGTTGTGTTCAAGACACTAAAATTCACCTGGACCATTCATGGATCAGAGGCCATACCAAAGAGCCCTGGACTGGATTTGACTGGATTGCAGAAAAACTCTGAGTGACAGTGTTCACCTCTGGAGATTTTATTTCATTTTTCTGATTTTAGAGACAGGGTCTCTGGAACCTACTATGTAGCCCAGCTGGCCTCAAAGTTGTGGCAATCCTTCTGTTTCAGCCTCTAGACTGCTAGGATTTAAGGCATGAGTACCACACCCAGCTGGGATTTTAGTCTTAAAAGTATCCCTGAGTATCCAGTACCCTTGGGAATTGTGTGCCTGGTGGCTTTAGCTTTTTAGTAGTTGGGACCCAGTCAAAACTTTTGACTTTATTTGGTTTTTGTTTTTCGAGACAGGGTTTCTCTGTTGTAACTCTGGCTGTCCTGGGACTCACTCTGTAGACCAGGGTGGCCTCGAAATCACAGAGATCTGCCTGCCTCTGCCTCCCGAGTGCTGGGATTAAAGGCCTCAGCCAAATCTTTTAACTTTTTAGAAATATTTTAAAAAATTATTTGTTTTATACATATATGTGTGTGTGTGTGTGCACATATATATACATATATGTACATATATATGCATGTGTGTATACATATATGTACATAAACACATTCATATATTGAACTTGTATTGTTGTATTGTGCAGAAACCTGCAGAGGTCATAAGAAGACATCGGAGTGCTTGGATCTAGAGTTACAGGCAGTTGGGAGCCATCTGATGTGGGTGCTGGGATCCAAATTTTGATCTTTATGATAGAGAAGCCAGTGTTCTTAACCACTGAGCCATCTCTTTAGCTTTAGTATTTTTATCTGTGAAGTAACTTGGGAATTGGGTCGCCTCAGCTTCTTAGTGGGAGGATTTTGTGTTGGCTGGCATCTGAACCCTAGTGAGGGTTTCCCTAGAGATAGCACAGTGATCTCTGTGGGGAAAGCCCTGAAGTCTCCTTTCACTCCCGATTTATTTCTCCTTTGCCATTTTATATGGTGCAAAAAGTGCCCATTTTACATACACTGCCAGCCTTTTCTGTGGGTCCTCTGAGCGCACCAACTAGTAGTTCCTACACCTCAGTCAGTTCTAGATTTGGCTCTGTCAGTTGACCAAATTCTAACACTTTGGTTTAAAGAGTGTACTTGGCTTTATTTTCAACTAGAACTGGGCAACACTTCATTCCATTTAGTAGACCGGTGTTCTGATGGCTGGACAGGGGCTCTGAGCAGTCTGACCAGAAAGACTCCCTGAAGACAGTAGAAACAAGCTCAAAAAGTAGACTAGTTGCACTCTGCCAGCCGTTTCTTTCTAAAATGAGGACTAGAAGACAGGGCAGTAGGATCTAGCTGTTAGTTCACTTGGGAATGCTGTGTTTTGTGTAAGGATTTGGACATCAGGAGCTCCATGGTTCATATTGGCCTATATATAAGCTTGGCTGTTCTCTTTCTAATCCTGCTTCTTGAAAGGTTGGATAAATGGCTTAGTTTCAGCTTGGCAGTGGGGAACTTTAGCATGAGTGACTCCATTTTGATTTTAGCGTGGTCCATGTTGGAGTTTAGTCCAAAACAATGGCTTCCTCTGATTTCTACTTTTCCATGCTGGAGTTTAGTCTAAAACAATGGCTTTTTCTGATTTCCATTTCACAGTTCTTTTGTAGCTTGGGAAGATAATCAGGGGAGGGGTGCAGATTCTGAGCTCAGCTGTGTAGGAGATGGTGATCAGGAATTTGCTGGAGTCAGAAAATGATGGATGTTGATGATCCCAGGGGAATCCCTGGACTCTGAGCAGCAGTTGCAGCCCAGGCCTTGTGTGAGACCAGTACCAGAACAAAAAGGACGTTTTGCAAGGCATTCTGGAATGAATGAGATATTGCTGGTCCTATCACTATAGGTCAGTGGGCCATGTCCCTAAGGGAAGGGCCTTATAGACCTGTAGATGGAGGATTTGGCACCTCACCTGAGAAGCCCATTTCTTACCCTAATCAGGTATGTAGTAATGGCATTCATGCCATAAAGAAGTCTAGCTTTCTCCTTAGCAGCTACCAGCCAATTAGTGGTCCCTTGGTAGGGGCCTAGAAGGTAAAGTGTGAGAATAGGAGGCTGAGGCTGAGGGAAGTGCTAGGATAGTACTGGACAAGGTGGCCTGAGTTGTTCTAGTTAAGCAAGGCAGAGGTGGATGGTGGTCTCCCTAGGAAGAAGCAGGGAGCCTGAGGACCTGTTTAAAGAAACTTGTTGCTCTGTGGCCTGCTCAGATTCACATCTAGTGGAAGCCCTACTTCTGGGTAGCATAAGGTGTACATATTGTATTTTAGTGAAAAAGTAAAGATTTGGAATGGGCTTCAAGCATAGCCCCCATCACAGGGTTATAGGTGCCTCGAGTATGGCCTTGTAAAGCTGTCTGGGGATACCTCGGTGCCCTCTGCTGTGTGCCCACAGAAGCAGCAAGTTCTCATTAGTGTAAACTTTGTTAGGCAAGTGGCTGATTGTGGTTCTATTCCTGATGTCATTACTTTTAATTAGCAGCTTGCATGTCTATGAAAATTTATGTTAGCACTAGGGACAAATGAGCAGGCTGACAGCTGAGACTGGGACCTAGAGAAAACTGTGAAGGAAGCGTTTTCTCTTCAGCCTCTTGAAGAGCAACCAGGCTGCCAGCCACAGTCAGGCCTCTGGCCTCTCTATACCCTGGGGGTTCCCAAGGAAGTGAGCTGCTAACTGCCAGCTATGGGGGTGTCAGAGTGACAGGAGATACCTTCCCTGACTTTCTACCTTGTTCTGACTTGTAGAAGACTCAGGCCCAGTTGGGATTCTGAGCAGAGCTTTTGGTGTCATGCATAAGCCTAAGCACCAGGCCACCCCCTTGCCCATGTCAGGTATAGACAGAGGGGTACCCAGGTACCCCCTCTGCCTTCTTTCTATGATGAAGTCACCCACCCTTATGTCTTGTGCTCCTGTTATCCTGTTGTCTTGACAGTGTGTGCCTTTTGACTTGGTGGGAGGGCCAGTGCCCACTTCTGTGCTGCCTCTGAGAAGCTGGCGGGGCTGGGTGTGAGTGTCCATGTGTTTGCTCATGATGCCACCTTTGCCTTCTTGTTACTTAAGCAGTGTTGTCCCTTGGGTAGATGTCACCACTGGCTACTGGCAAAGCAAAGAATTGAAGAAGGTTATTAAACTGACCCATTATTGGGTAGGAAACTTAAAGTCTTAGATTCTCTCCTGTATTTTTATGTCCAATAGCTGAGTCATGTCCCCATTTCATGTGTTGATAGATCAAATGTGCACCAAATACAGGGAGGTTTTGCTGTCATTGAAGCCTACTTGGCAGTGGCTTAAAGAGTGGGATGTATTTATCTCATGCTTAAGATACCCAGGAGCAGATAGATAGTCCAGGCAGTTATGGTAGCTTAGTATGTGGGGAGGGGTGCAGTCTCTTCCTGATCCTCAGTGTGCCTCTCCTCGTGGATGTAGAGTGGCAACTGACCTCCAGCTGTCACATCATTTTCTAATTCAGAAAGAAGAAAGTCCCAAAGCCCATTTCCAAATGACACTTTATTACTTTATATTGAAAAGATCCAGAAATCTCTGGCAGAATTGTCACATGAGCACCTCTGACTGAAAGGAGGGCTGGGATAATGAGTCATTTTAACTGGGCACATGACTTTGACACCAAGTCATGGGGGTTATGTCATTCGAGAAGTGGGCTGGTGATATCACCTTCCACAGTATAGCAGCTTAGAAATGGCTAACCTCTGGACTCTGGCTTCAAGACTCTGCAGGTGCTGTTACTGTGAGCTGTGGTGTAACCTGTGCATGTTGTTCAGACTCTGTGAGATTCAGCTTACTCTATGGTCATGTGGCATACTTCCCTTGGAGTCAACAGGGTGCTTCAGGACAGAAGGGCAGACGCAAAGCATACTGTGTGCTCTGGCAGGTGAAGTGGTCAGTGAATTCTTTGCATGGAGCCCAACTCCCTCAAATGCAGGAGAGAAGAGCAGCAGGTGACTAAAAGAGGACAAGAAAATTCAGGCAGGTCATGCTGCTTCAACATAGCAAAGGGACAGGCAAAGTGCTTCTGAGGGCAGAATGATGACTACTTTGGGACACTGGAGTATTTTCATCTCTGCACTTCATCCTCTGTCCTATAGTCCTCTATCTTCTAGAAGCATCCACTGCTCTCTTGGTGCTCACAAGTTAGTCTGCACTTGGAGAGGAGGCACAGCTTCCAGTACTTGACATTCTTGGTTACATCCATCTGGACATTAGTACTCAAGGGTTATTGTTAGCCTTGGACCCATGTGAGGCTGAGGAAGGAGGGTATGGATACTGGGTTCCCTGGCTACCTCTGCATCCTCTCTGGCAGTTGCATGCCCTGCACTGTTTAGCCCTCCTCCCAGAGCCACATCTCAGTAAGACTTCCCTGCCATACTGCTACTGTACCCTTGGCTGGAGCCTGAGGGAGAATTGTCTCTCAGTGTCGTACAGTGTTGAGAATCACAAGCCTTTTGTGTAGTACATCTCCAGTGACAAAGATCTAATGCCACTGGGTTGAAATGTTCTGGGGTGCAGAACAGTAGTGGTGCAGTGCAGGCTTCTGTGGCTGTATACTGTCCACCCACCTGGGAAGAACTGTCCAGGGCTGGGCTGCCTCCCTACTCCTGCTACTGGGTTGCCTGTTGATACTTACTCCTCTTCCCTCCCCATCCATCGGTTGCTGCCATCTGCACCTCTGTATTATGTTTGGAATTGGTTGTTTGACCTGGCCTTGAGCTGCTCTCTTCCGCACTGCCATCCTGTGGTGATGGCAGTCAGTGCTAAATAAAGCACACATAGGCAGTGGGGCCTCCATTCTCAAGCATCCAGTGTCAGGTAGTGTTGAACATGGGCCCATTCTCTAGCTGACTGGTTGGACACGATGTCGGCACCTTATCTCCGCTCTGACACACACTGGACATTAATAGAAATACAACTCGGCAGTGCGTGAATGGAATTTCAAGCAGCCACACCAGGCCAGTGCTCTCGATGGCCATTGTGTGCTTAACCTCTGTCAAAGAGGTTTTTGATGAGAAATGAGTGAGACTGTTAACTCGGCAGCTGGGATGTGGCAGGCTTCCTTCCTTCCTTTCTTAGCCTGTCTTCATTTTTCACAGTGCCTCCTTAATCCCCCCTCAGGAGAGCTGGCTTTGCTGCCTCATGAGTTTTATTTAATCCACTGTAGCAGGCTCACACTCTTTGGCCCAGGGGTCTTGGCTGTTCTTAGGTACAACATCCCTGGGGTGGCCCCACAAGGTGGCTTGGGACAGCAGGAAAGCCTGCACCCAGGGTTCCTGCCCAGGTCCCGACCTTTCCAATGTGCACGGTGGTTTCGGGCATGTAGGCTGCTTCCCTTCCCAGCCACACTCAGCTTCTAGAACCCTTTGCTTTTTCCCCTTTGCTTGCTTCCTGTGACTCCTCAAGAGCTGGGTTGATGCACCAGCCCTTCTGACCAGAGTTCAAACCCAAGTGAAAGACTCATTGTTCTGGGTGTGTTTCATGGGAGCTAGTCGGCCTGCTAGACTGCTGATGACTCTGGGACAGGTTCCCTATGCCCACCCTCCATTCTTACTGTGACAGAAGATAACAGGATGATAGGCCCTCAGCAACAGTGACCCCTCAGTCCTGATAGCCAGGCCATCAGGGAGGCCCTGCAATTGTACTCCTGATTCCCTTTCTGGACCCATTGCTTAGTCTTCCTGTGTTCCATGGGCATCTTTCTTTGGGCTGTGTCTTAGGCCAGAAACTATGTTCACCTTCTCCTTCCTGCCCTACTGACTTCCTGGCTTTCTCAAAGGCCTGCAGTGTCTCCTGGTCTTGAGCATATGTCCTCTCCAACAGGTTTGTGTTGAGAACTGCTCTGCATGTTGTCTTGGACCATTCCTCTAGGTTTGCCACATAGGACTTCAGCCTGGGTACTCCAGTGAGGTGCTCCTCCACACCTGGGCCTTGCTCCAAAGGGTTCAGAGACCTTGATGGTTTGGGAAGATCACCTTTCTTTGCACCCCGTTACAAAGACTCCCTGTCACACCAGCCCCACATCCCTTCCCTCAACCTCTTCCTAGCTTCTGAGTGTGGCAGAAGTCTCTGCTTCAGAGGTGCCTTACCTTCAGGTGACCTGAGCAGGATCTTGGAATTAGTCCCTTGCCCCTCCCGAGAGCCTCACTTTCCATACTTAGCTCCCTTCTTGAAACCAACAACCCTTTCCTAAGAGGCTTTCTGAGTTCCTCCTTCCTCCTTTCTTTTTATCATGGAGTATCATGGAGGTACAGTGGTAAAGTTGTAATCTCACTTCTCAAACTCATTATAGTTCGGCTTCTACAGATATGAATGCCTCCTCAGACACCTCCATGATCTTTCTAACAAATCTGTTGAGCTTCACTGTCCTCCACTTGGATTTGACCTTTGAACTCACTTCTGTTATTCTCTGTGCTGCAGTCTATCTGTGCTTTGTTGTTTCACTGTGTTTGACAGAAACTACCCCTGTCCCCCCAGCTGGAGCCTAGACATAAAGCAGGCGTAAAATAAGTAAATGCTCTTGAGCCACAAACTTGACGTAAGAGTGATGCTATTGAAGAGAAAAATGCTTAGAGAGAGTAGCATTAAGGATCTAATTTAGGTTGAGATAAGCAAGAGGCTCCTCTGAGATGCTGACACTTGGGCAAGCCTTGAAGGGAGAGTAGGAGTTAGACAGAGGAGGGAGGAGGGGGAAGAGGTATGAGGGTAAGGAGTAGCAACCCTACAGTCAGGGTCAGAGGAGCGCATGCTCAAGAGCCTCAGGGCATAGGCCGGGAAAGCTGCAACTTAAAGGGGCAAGCAAAGGAGCCCTCAAGTCACAAGTTCTCTCAAGCAGAGGGAAAGTCAGTGTCTGAGATATGAGGGAGCTTATGGTAGATCTTTATCACAGTGGAGGAGGGCGGAGGAGGCAAGATCAGTGGGAGGCTCACCAACAATCCCAGGGGAAGTTGTGATGACTCAGACAGGGACAGTGATGGTCTTGGAGAGCACAAACAGAAAGACAGCTTCTTTTTCCATAGCTTGGTGGTCTGGGTTGGTGGGGGGCACCAGCCTAAGCATCTGTGGCTTTCAGGTGGCTGCTCTAGCTCTCCCTGGTGGGGAAAGGGCCTGATGAGCTCATAGCTGTTTAAAAGCAAGGACAGAAGTGAGTACACCATTTTTGGGCATATCTCATTGGCTGGATGGTGGTCGTGTGGGCCTCTCTCAGTTATAGCCTGTCTAGGAATTGTGGCATCAAGCTGTAGCTCTGTTACAGTGGAGGAGGCAGGCATGACTACTGGCAGGCAGATGGAAATTTGCCTTCTCTTTTGTTGCCTCCTCACTGCCCCACCTTCAGTGATTCCCACATCCATCTTGTCCTGAACTCTGTGTGGTTTCTGTTCTCTAGGTACTATTAGGTACTGTGCTACTCACTGTGACAAATTCTTGAGAAAAAAAGTTGAAAGGGGAATAGTTTTTGTTGTTGTTTTTGTTTTGTTTTGTGTTGTATTATTTTGAATAAGGCTTATTGGGCCCATCATTTCAGAAGTTTCTGCTCATAGCTGTCTTCATTGCTGGCTGTATTCTTTCTGTCAGTAATAAGGTAAGTGAAAGGACATGGCAAAGCTAAGTTGTTCATCTTATCATAGCCAGAAAGTAAAGAAAGACAGAGGGGCCCAGGATATCATGCAGCATCCAAGGACATAACCCAGTCACCTTCCTCCAACTAGGCCCCACCTCAGACTTCCCATCTCCTCCCAATAATGTCGTGAAACTGTAAGTCTAGAAATGGATTAATCCCCAGATTAGACAGGGTACTCATGATCTCATGACCTCCTGGTGATTAAGTGGACTAGCTGGAGACCAACCTTTAACACAGGAACCTTTTGGAGGGAACATTTCATATCCAAAGTATAACAGCTTCCCTTGAGCTGAAGGTACCTGGAAGCCTGTATTCTCCATTAAACCTGTGCTTGGATCATGTGGTGAGTGTTTGATGCTGTAACTGTTTTGTTCTTCATATTTAGTAGTGACAAGGCCCTGGAGAATGTACAATGCTCTTGGCTCTATCCATCCATTATTTAAAGTGCTTCTGAGGAGTGGGTGTACGGGTTATTCACCTGAATTGAGTTACTTTGACTTTTTCTTTCTGGTGGTCAGTTGGCCTTCTAGGCATCATCAAGCTTCCACTGAGACCTCAGACACATGTCTCTGTTATTCTGAAAATTTTCTGACAAGATGCTGACCATGGCTCAGCATTCAGTTTTCCCCCAGCCATCTGTCCAAAGTCCAAAGTCAGCCCTTGCCAGATTTCTCATAGGGCTACTTGTTTTCTAGCATATGAGGCTGAATAGAGACAAGTCATGCAGAGCTGGGGCCTTCCCTTGGGAATGTGATCAGGATGAGGACTAAGATGGGGCTGGGCAGCCTGGTATCTGGTGCTGCAGCTGTTGAGGGTCTGTCCTAGTTGAATGAGGTCACCCCACCTCCTAGTTTGAGACTCAACTTATATACTACTGGTCCTATGGGCCCCAGGTGAATTCCCCAGCTTCCTCCCTGTCCTCCAGGTGAGAACCCTCCTCAGCTTCAGTGTGGATTTCACATGCCAAGAGCCTGAACATCCCCATTCAGCCAGAGCCAGCTATCAGCTGTTCCATCTGTCATCTGACCATAGATGGTCAGTTCTAACAGGTGGATAGGCAGTTCTCCCAGGCTAGTGAGAAGTTTGCAGAATTCCTCTAGGGACTTGGGACACTGTTGTAGATCCAGCCTACACCCCTTGTTAGTAAGATACAGCTGTCCAAAGGCAGTTGGTGCTCTGTGTTGACCCCATCGAAGCCCTCTTGACCCCAGAGAGTTGGAGGGAGGGAGAGGGTAAGGGTAGTGTGTTCTCCTTCTTTTCTTTTCCCTGGAGTCACTGCCAGGGAAGGGATTGTGTGTTTGTATCTGCTGTCCAGGCTCAGCAGGGCCTCTGGGGCTGGCTCTCTTCCTGGACTTCTTTGAACATAGTATTTTTTCCTCTGGTAAGAATTTGCCTGCTTGGTGTGCCTTGATTCTTAGGCTTCCCTGGAGTGGCAGGATTCTGCTCCTTTGCTGCATTCTGGGCTTTTGAGGGAATTTTATTTCTCTAACAATTGAAATTGTGAGTAGTGACATAGGGTGAGATTCCAGAGCCAGGCTACCTGAATCTGATCCTGCTTCCCTCTGTGTATGTGAGAAAGTGGTATATCTCTCATATCTCTTCTAGTGAACAAGGCATAACTGCGCTTTGTTCCTGGAGCGCCATGAGGCCTCTTTTGATGATACATGGATTGAGTTCAGCAACAGGTGGCGTATAGCAGTTTTTGGTGTTTATCTCACTAGTTTGTGTCACCATCCTAATTATTTACATCTGAATACGTCTGTGCTGCCCTCTGCTCTTTACCAGACACACCCCTCCTAGGTCATGTCCTGCTGTCCTGTGTCCCTAGTAAGTCATTTCCCATGGCCATGTAAAGTATTTTCTAAGAAGGTCATGTCAGGTTTGAGGCCAGAGCCAGGAATCTATGTGTTTGGAAGGTGCAGCCTAGAAGGGTATTTTGGAATTGGTGAGCCTTTTCCAAGTACTTCCTGTTCTGCATGTGGATGTGGGAAGGGAAGCTGGTTTTCTGCTGTTAGGAAGAGTTGGGAAGAAGGACAGACTCATAACTGACTTCTTCCTGCTTTTCACTCTGTCTACTGGGTGGCTGTTTGGATTACTACACAGCCAGGGGGAATCCCGCTGATCCTTGGGAATGAGGTCACACTGGGAGGTTGGTTTATCCACCCACAACCGCTCTTGGGTCTGGCCTCTCTGTCATGCTTATTGAGCAGGGCCCACTAGGTGGCAGTCCTGGGCCACTTGTTGGTGGGGAGGAGAGCAAGGGTCCCTTTCCCCATGTGTTCCCTAGCGGGCCTGAAACTGCTGATTCTAAAGCTGCTGAACCTGGGCAGGAAGCTGGAGAGGCCTTTTCTCCTGGCAGATTTTCTACCTCTCCTAACCTTCTGTTGCTTTTTTCCTACTGTCTCTGCTTTCCTTTTGTTGTGGCTGCCTGGGACTGCTGCAGCTCAGGGGTCCAAATGCTGCTCCTGGGAACCAGAGGGGTTCTTCTAGCTCCTGTGGTGCTACTGGCTGGGGGATGGCTCCCTCTTGCTGTGGTTTGCTCTTTACCTGGGAAGTCACTGGTGGCAGCTTGGCTTGAGTCCAGAACAATAGAGGCACATTTGGGCTTAGATCGGGAATGAGAAATGCTGGGGTTTGAGGATGGGCTAGGCATTTTCTTGTCAACCATAGGTTACTCTTTTCCCAGGCTGTGTAGTCCCAGGCTACTTGCCTAATACCACAAAAATTAGGGTGGCTTTGTGGACTTTGTCCCCTGACAGATGATAGGAAACAGAGGGTTCCTTGCACCATCTTTCCTCGGAGCTGGTGGCATCCTTCAAGTGCCTTTTCTTGGCTTCCTTGTGCAAAACAAGCAGATTCTGACTTTCTTGTGGGTGGATGGACTGCCAGTTTTGGCAGCCAGGGAGATTTTTTTTTCAAGGCTCAGAGAAGAAACACAGGGAACTCAGCTAACCCAGCAGTGACTTGAACTGTGGTGAGTACAGTTGGGTTTAAGGTTCCTAATGCTGGTTCCCAGTGCTGCCACTGTTGTTCATTTCTCTAAAGAAGCTAGTGGCAGGAGCCCTACTGTGCTTGCGTCCTCCGAAAGACTGACCAGGGGATGGCATGGCATGGTGGTGCAGATCATCCCATGACATTCCTGAGCATGCTGTAGCTGGCCTGCATGCCTAGCATAGCTCTGGCTCAACCCAAATTGGCTGCTGCCAGCTTCAAAGAAGGGTGGAGCCTCGTGTAAACATGGAAGGTTTCTGTGGGGATGGCTTCTCTGAGCTGGTCCCAGCCTTATTCTCCTTAGTTTCTTGGCAGCAGCCACTCTGAAATACTGGTCAGCTGCCCCCACCTCTCTTGGCTTTCCTGTCTTTGTTGCTTCCTGGTGCACAGTAGCTGCACAGAGCCTTCACAGCTATCTTTTTACATAGCAGTGAGTGAAGAGAGGGCTCTGGGTTTGTTCCTCCTGTCTTCTAGGCTCCTATGCTCCAGTGGCCTCAAGGGCACAGCACACATACATTCCTAGCACACTGGAAGTTGGTATCGCCCTTAAGGTGCCATAGTGGCTGCCATTCCTCATGGGCTGGGGAGGAAGGGCTAAGCTTTTTAAAGCCTTTATGTGAGGGATACAACCGTGAAGATGGTGTGGATGTGTATGTTCCATGTGGAAGAAGGGGACCATATTCCTTTGTCCACATGAGTTCTTCAAGTCCATCATAGTACTGATGTTCCTAAAGCTCTGTTCTACAGTTTCTAGTATACAGGTTAAGAAAGGAGTGGACTTAATATGCATTATTAGTCCATAAAGCATCCTAGCAGTTAGTGTTCTGGTTCCTTGTGTTATATGGTCTGAGTTGCCTCAGAAGGAGTGGAAGGTAGTAGAAATCCTCTTCTGGGAGAGGATGCCAGCAGCTAACCATGGTCAGCTGTGCTTTCCTTCAGCTCTCAGGTCTGTACACTCCTGTGCTTGTCAGGACACCCAATGGTTCCCTTCATGGCAATGCTGTTGCTAAGGTGCTGGCTGCTAGTGGGGGGCGCAGCAAACTGAGGAAGAGAGGTAAGCTTGTCTAGGAACATTCTTCTTGATGTTTCCTTCCAAAGCAGACTGCTTTTAACAGCTCCACTGCCAAGTGAAAAGACTGGTGCTGCCCCTAATTGGTTTGCAGAGAGATTGATTTCTGCCTGTGTGATGCTGCTCGGAACCCCTGTGTCTTTCCTTGGGGATCACGTACCTCCAAATGCATTCTGTTTGTAGCCACTTTGGAGATGGAGCCCCAGAGATGAAATGTTCGGCACCTTCAGCTGAGCCTCAGATCAGTCCCCCACATTAAGAAGCTGGCCACCAGTAGGGGAGATAGCCACCAGGAGGGAACAAGGCTACTGCTAGTCTTCTGGGGTCTGGCATCGTCTCAGCAAAGGTCATATCCAGAAACACTGGAGAAGGGAGATTACAGAAAATCTGAGAGGACATTCTTAAGTGTGTGCAGAAAATGTCCTGGAAGAGAGTGGCCAGCTTCCTTGACTCCTCCAAGCACTATGGTAGGAATAAGCAGTGCTAACCAGGAATGGTGAAGAGGGCAGCTTCCGAGGATGGAAGATGGGGCTCTCCACATCAGCCTCCCTGGCTGGCAGCAGATCTGTGTCTCCAGGGGAAGAAAGTGAACAGCCACAGAACATCAGAGTGGGCATTCATCCTGCCAGTCTCAGTAGAGGGCAGTCGGGCCCATGGGAGGTGAGGTAGCCTGTGTGTGCAGGTTCCTGGGCCCTGGCTTGGTACTCTGTCTGGAGAACTGGTCACTTCTGTCACTCCAGTGCACAGCAGGCATCCAGAAGCATCTTTGCCTTGCTCCTGAAACCCTGTGGGTTCATACACTTCCCAGGGTGTCTACATTTGAGTCACTGTAGCTTTTTTGGCAGCTTGATTATTTAGGCTTGACAGGTAGGCACAACTGTCTCATTAGATGCAGATGTATTTGTGTGGTTTGAAAAAAATGGAACATTGTGTTAGTCTATAAAAATATACCAGTAGCCCCTTTTATTCTTAAGCTCAGTATATCAAACTCTGTTGTGATTAAATTTAGGAAGTAGGAATTAAGTCATCACTGGTGTCTTCTTTTCATCCATGTCCGGGTGTTCATGGTTGTATTATATATCCATGGGAATGTATACACCAATGGCCGTGGTTTCCCTCCATTCATTCCTCCCTTCCTCCCTTCCTTCCTTCCTTCCTTCCTTCCTTCCTTCCTTCCTTCCTTCCTTCCTTCCTTCCTTCCTTCCATCTTACTTACTTTGCCTGGGCCTGGATTCTGGGCTTTGCACATGTTTCTTATTTGATCCTTAGAATCCCTGTCAGGTAGGGACAGTGTCATTCCCATTTTGTAGTTGACTCTGAGGCTGCCCTGACCCCCACAGTGGTTGTATGCATAACTGTACAGTGGAGCTCTGCTGCAGCCTATGCTTACCTGTAGATGTTTGCATTGGAGAGCCAAGTAGACATGACAGCTAGAAGTAGGACAGAGCTTCTAGCTTTGGGTGCCACCTCACATGACCCCTCCCTGGCTCATGTGTTAGAATTTGGCAAGGGGAGTGGGAGAGGAAGTAGAGATTGCAGAGGCCAGGCTAGTTCTCTTAAACATGTCCACTACTGAGAATAAAGTTTCTGTAAAAGGAGAACTCAGAGCATTGTTAAAGCACTATGTCTTCATATTTAATAGAGCTGCAGCGAGCCACACTGCTATATATCTATATCTACCTTACCCTCCTCCTCACCACTGGCCAAAGATAGAGGTCCCCTGACTCAGGCAGTGGGATTAATGGGGCTTGTTTCTCCTCATTTTCTTTCAGAATCGCATCAAAATGTTCCATGCTTTTTCATGCCCACACTGTAGTGTTCTGGTCATAGACCAGACCATAGACCTTGGGCATGTGCCCTGTCCCCTGGTGCCTCAGGTGGCTCAGGTGGCTCATTTTTAACGTTGAACTTACAGAGTATAAAGATTGAGGGAGGTCTTCCTCTTTCACTTGCTTGCTACTCATCCAGCCATCACATGATGCTCAGTGGGTAGGCAGGACAGGAAAGGCAGCAGTCCACTTAGCAGTGTAGGATTAGGGCAGGACCACAGGTCTACCCACTCAGTCTGGAAGACTTGGGGTTACAAACTTTAAATTCCCTCCAGGGACACCTGTAGAATCAGCGACAAAGCAACAGGTCTAGCAAGAAGTGAGGTCTGTGATAGGTGAGCGCAGGGGTGTGGAGCAGCAGGCATGGGTTCTTATTTGAACTTTTTAAATGTCAGCATTTAATTCAGCTTTTAAAACAAGGAGAAGGAGGACCAGAAGAAGAAGTAGAGTGATATAAGCAAAGCAAAACCAAAGACTACCGTGGCCCTTTGCTGCCCCATGTAAGCTGGTTAGGTGGACTCACTGTCCGACTTGGGGGTGCAGGTTTGTGATAAGGTGTTGCACTAGCATTGGGACTGAACAAGCTCTAGGGCAGCTCTGAATTCCTGCGGATAACCTCCAGTTTGTCACCTGTGAAGCAGGCCACCACCAGCTGTTCCATGTCTGGGGAGTGTTAAAGTCTTGATTAAGAGGGCTCAGCTAAACAGAAGATGCTCCTGGCAGACTGACAGTTTTTCTATGGCCATCAGTGCCCATCAGCAGGTGCCACCCCAGTGTCCCCCGAAGCCTGTAGCTGTCTGCTATTTTTAGCTCTTGTGTAACTCTATTAACCACATCCACCTCCTCATGCTGCTTGTCTTACGTTTAATTATGTAAATGGCATTACAAATCACAGTGGTGTTGAACTACAACTCATTTCTCACGGCAAATCAAAGCATGATACGCTGCCCTGTAGGCTGTCCACTCCATCCAAAGAGAGATGCAGCAGAGGATTGTGCAAAAAAACAGATCAGGAGGAAAATCAAAGTGTCTGTATAGAGTTCCCAGGGGATGAACACAGGCTTACAGTAAACTTTCTTATCTCAGGAGTGGTTGTGTGCCTGCATTGTACCAGATCACTGCCAACACAGTTTTAGCCTTTGGCTTTAATTCTCCAGCTGCTGCTCATGAGAGAGAGGAGTAGGGGTAGGGGAGAAGAGAAGAGAAGAAAGAGGAAGAGAGAGAGAGAGAGAGAGAGAGAGATGGGGAGTGGGAGCTTTGGACTATAGAGAAGGGTCAATGAGCCATTAAAAAACTGTCCCTTGCCAGTTGCCTGGAGAAAGGGCTTGGAATTCCGTTCACCACCCCCTTGACAGGTATGTTCTCTAGGAGGTTTTTCCTGTTGTCTGCTGTGGACCTCAGGTTAGCATCTGACTTGTTGTCTTGGATGGATAGTTGTGAGGAAGCCAGGTGTCACTCTCTTAGTCTCCACCTGCTTATGGAATTGTCTACTCTTGCTGCTTCTTCTTCTGGGGCACAGTGGGCATCTGACTGTTCCCCACTTCCCAGCATCCTTAGTAGTAGCCTACTGCTCTCTTGTTCGTTCCTTTGTGCAACTTTTGTAACCTGTGGCCAGCCTCATTACTCTTTGGGAATGATACTCTTTGTGCCTTTGCTGCCCTCTGAATGCAGTGCTTTCCCAAGTCTTTCTGCATCAGTGTTGTGACTGTTGAGTCATAACAGGGTGACTTGAGACACTGTCATTTTATCCTCAGCACTTCAGCATGCGTCTCACCTCCTAACACAGTGGACATGCTGCATATCTAATGCACACAGGCTATGGATAGTCTTACTGCTCGCTTCACCGTGTATGTTGAAGTTCTTTCAGAATTCTAGGATTCAGTTAGGAGACACACAGTTGTTATGTTACAACACAGTGTAGTTGTTATGACTTTTGGGTTCTTGAGCCTAATGGAAAGGTTGTCTGGGCTTTGTTCAATCGTAACATAGACATTGTTGAGGAGTATGGGATGCTGGTTTGGTAGACTGTCCCTTGTTGCATTTATCTGGCCTTTCCCTGTTTCTAGATTTGGGTCAAGGTGCCAACCTTACTTTGGAGTTCTCAGCATCTGCATCATGAGACAAATGGCACCAGCTGTCTGATTACTGGTGATATTAAATTTGGTGACTTGGTTAAGGTGGTGAAGGTTCCTTTTTCTTTTTTGAATGAATAAGTAGTATGAGACTGTGCACTGTCCCTCCATACTCCTTTATTGGTGACTTTTTACTCACTGATGTGTTGCGTTTGAGATGGAGTCTCATTGTGTTGCCCAAAGGGTCCCCGAACTCCTGGGCTTATGTGATTCTCCTTGCCTCAGCCTCCTGAGTAGCTAAGATTAGGTACATGATACAGCACCTAATATTTTAAATAATTCTTTTCTTGGGGTAAAACATGGCACTAAAATTTGTCATGTCCATCATTGAATGCATGATTCAATGGCACTAATTACACTCACATATGGAATGTCATTCCAAATTGTAGCCATTAATGACTCTTGTCTCCTCATCCCCTGTCACTGGTAACTGCCATTCTACTCTTAATCTTTGTAAATTTGACTGCTGTAGGGGTATAATGAAGTTTGTTCTTTTGTAACTGACTCATTTCAATAAGCATTATGTTTTCAAGGTTCATCCATGTTATAGCATGTGTCAGCATTTCTTTCCTTTTCAATGCTGAATATATTTCCATTGTGTGACTATACCATAGTTGTCTATCCATCTGTTGATGGATACTTGGCTTCCTTTACCTTTGATTTACTGTGAATGCTAATGTTGTATACTTGAGTATATAGACCTCTTCAGGATCCTGCTTTCAGTTTTTTGTTTATATACCTAGAAGTAAAATTTCTCCACCACATAATAATTTCATTTTTAATATTTTGAAGATTTGCCATACTGCTTTCCATAGCAGCAGTGCTGTAGCATTTAAATTTTTTAGACCTTTTAAAAAATGTGTTTTGCCTATATTTATGTCTGTATACTACATGTACACGGTGCCTGCAAAGATCAGAACAGGGAGGTAGATCATCTGAGACTTGAGTTACAGGTGATCCTGAGCAGCTATGTGGGTGCTGGGAATTAAGCCCAGGTCCTTTGGAAGAACAGCCAGTGCTCTTAACCTTTGTGCTATCTCTCCAGCCCCTGCTTAACAACTTAAATATCAGTAGCAGTTTCTGAAGGATCCAGTTTTCTCACATCTTGGCTGGAATTATTTTCTTTTATAAATCATAGTCCTGGTAGGTACAAAATAGACTCACTGAGGTTTTGCATTGCATTTCTCCAACGATGACAACCATCTTTTAATGTGCTTGGTAGCCATTTGTATGTCTTTATGTAAAGATATCTATTTAGATCCTTTGCCTGTTTGATTATCTTTTTATTACTGAGTTGAGGGAATTTGTGTGTGTAGGGTATGGGTGAGGGGCGTTGAGATAGAGTCTCATATAGCCCAGGCCGGCCTTAAATTCCTGATCCTCCTACCTCTACCTACCAAGTGCTGGGATTGCAGGTATAAGCTACCACATCCAGCTTGAGTTATAGTTCTTTCTTTTAGGTACAAATCTCTTAGCAAATGTATGTATGTATGTATGTATGGGTTGCAAATTATCTATCATCTATCTATCTGTCTATCTATCACTGATAATGTCCCTAGACATAAAACTTTTTGATATGGATGAAATCCAACTTACCACCGTACCCTCTTTCCCCACTAGTGCTTTTGGTACTACATCAAAATTATTTCTAAACCCCAGGTCACAAAGATTTACCTCTATGTTTTCCTCCAAGATTTATGATATTAGCTCTTAGATCAAGATTGTTTATCTATTTAAGTTGTTTTGTATATGGTGTGAAGTCAGGGTCTACTTTATCCTTCTACATGGGAAATCCCATTGTATTAGCATCATTATTGAGTAGACTGCCCCCCTCCAAATGATGTTGGTATTCTTGTCAAAATAAATTAGAAATACATGTTTAGATTTACTTCTAGACTTCCTATTCGTTTCTGTATGTATGTCTGTTCTTAAGCCAGTTCCACATTGTTTTAGTGGCTATAGGTAGTAATTGGCTTTGAAACTGGGGTTATTTTAGTGTGGGTTCTTTAGAGAAATGGAAAATCAAATGAATAGGTATTAAAGGGGTTTATTAGATTGGCTTTACACAACAGGGTCTGGGTAGTCCAATAGTGGCAATCTGCACCTAGAGAAAGAAGCTGAGAGTTGGTAGCTACTCATCCCACAAAGCTGGGTTCCCTAATAATCTCTATGTGGAATTGTAGGATTGAGGGATTCCTGGATAGCCACTCTTCTTCAGTCCATATTGGAGACTAAAGAAGTAGGATCTGATGTTAGGCAAGGATGGCAGCAACAACAGCATCAGCAGAAATGGCAGTGGCAGAGCAGCGCAGATGAAATCATGAAAAGGATAGAAAAACTCGCTTCCAAGACATGAAGGCAAGCAGGCGAAAATCAAAAGCTTTCCCCTTGGATCTCCCTGTATCTGGACAACCTCTAGAAGGTGCTGCCTGTATTTAGGCTGGATCTTCTCACTTCAGTTAACCTTATTTAGAAAATCCCTTGTGTATTTGGAGGCTTTCTCATAGCTCATTCTAAATCCAATCAGATTTCAACAACACCAAGATTGACCATCACAAATCCTCTACCAACCTTTCTTCTTTGATCCCCTTCACAATTCTATATGTATTTGATTGGCTTTTGCATTTCTACAAAAACAAAGCTTGTGCTTGGGCTGGGTTTGCATTGAATCTTTAGATTGCTTTGGGTAGTGTGCTCACTTTCCAGGGCTACTATGACCTTTCATGACTAGCATGGCTTTAACAAACTCTGGACCATCTTTCACAGTTCTAGGGTTTAGAGGTTCAAAATCAAGGTGTTGCTTGAGTCTCATCTCTCTGAAGGATCTAGGTTGTTGGAGGAAGTATGTTACTGGGGGTGGGCTTTGATGTTTCGAAAGCCCAAGCCAAGCTCAGTGGCTCTCTCTTCCTGCTTCCTGCACTCCTGATCTAGAAGTCTCAGCTATCTATTGTGTGTGCCTGTATGCTGCCATGCTCCCTGACATGATGATAATGGACGAAACCTCTGAAACCGTAAACAGACCCAAATTAAATGCTTACTTTAAAAGTAAGTGGTCATGGTGTCTCTTCACAGCAATAAAACTTTCACTAAAACATGTTCCAAGGCTATTTATTATTTATTTACTTATCTCATGAAAAGGTACTGGATTTTGTCAAATGCATTTTCTATATCAAGATGATCATGTGGGTGTTTCCTTTTGCCTGTTAATGTGATTGAATGTGTTTTTTTCCAATGGTTTTCTTAGTATTGAGCCAGCCTCACATTCTTCTTACATCCCACTTGGGTTGTGGTCTTTCTGAGATGATGTTAGACTTCCTTTGTTGGTAGCTTGCTGAGAAATTTACATCTATGTTCATAAGAGAGTGCTCAGTGATTTTATTTTCTTGTGATACCTTTACCTGGGTTTGCTTTTAGGGTAATATTGGTCTCGTAGAATGAATTAAAAATATTTTTGCATGAGTCTGAGAAAGGTTGGTGTTGATTCCTTAAGGGTTTGATAGAATTTACCACTAAAGCAATCAGTTTATCGACTTTATGGAAGTCCATAAACTTTATGGACTTTATGGAAGGCTTTTGCTTACTCTTCATGTATTAATAGGTATTTAAACTTTCTGTGTATTTTTAGTCTATTTGTGACTTTCCCAGAATTCTTTACTTTGTCCAGATCATTAGCATACTCTATGATGTTGTCCACAGAGTGCTCTTGTGGATATGTTTTTGTAATATCATTAGTTGTGCATCTACTTTGTTCTGATGTTTCTGTCTACTTTCACTTTTTGTCAGATCAGTTGAAGATTTGTCAATTTCTTGATATCTAAGAATTGATGTTTTTGTCTTACCTCTTATTTTTCTCTTTTCTACTTTAGTTCCATTTTCTCTTTTATTATTTCCTTCTGCTAACTTTAGATTTAATTTGTGACTTTTTTTCCAGCAGTGGAATCAAGTTCACTGCCTTATTCATGCCAGTTAATACTCTGCCACTGGCTACACCCCAACTATAAAGTTTGCTCTTTCATTTCCCTGCATGTATAAATATAGGGTGTTGGATTTGGTATCTTCTAATTCTAGTATTTATATGTTGCTTGATATTATTGCAGCTCTCTTTTAGTTGGTTTTTGCATGTAATTTTTTTAAACAAACATTCTTTTAGTTTCAACCCATGTGGCTGGTGCTAAAGTAATCCACCTGCAGGAAACAGAAAACAAACAGTGCTTACCTGTCTCTGCCTCGTGATTTGAGTGTTTGATCCATTTACATTTAAAGTAATGATTGAGAAGGATGATTTTTGCTTCCTGCTCTGTTTTCTATGATTCGGATTCATGACTTTTGTTCCCCATTTCTTCTGTTACTGCTTTCTTCTTGATGGAGTTGTTGTTTTTATGTGATGAATCAATTCTCTTTTCAGTTACTTTTGTTTATATTCTTTAGGCAGTTTCTTTCATTCACAGTGGGAATTGCATTTAACATCCTTCACAGTTATACAAACTTGCTGTTACTTTATATAGGTAGAATGTAGTAGGCTGGAGATTATGTGTGTCTGGAGGATGAGAGAATGGTTTATTGTTTAATTAGTACAGAGCTTTGCGTTAAATGATGACATCATTCTGGAAATGGATGTGGCTTTACAACATTCTTAAGGATCCTGAAATCATGTACTTAAAAATAGTTGCAATGGTAAATGTTAAGTAATTTATATTTTTACTCTAATAAAGGTCAATATAAAAAAAAGTCAATATAACTAGACCCCTAGTTATGTTGCTGTCACAAATTATATTTGTACATAGTTTCCTAACAGCATAAATTTGTAATTGTTTCTGCCTTTGTCATATAAATCATAAGTAATACCAAAAAAAGTGGATATAAAAGCCTAAAGCACAATACTACAGGCTTACCTGAAGACCTTGATTTCCTGGTGCAGAGCTGAGGTCTTGTCCGGTGTCCTTTACTTTATGTGGGAGGACCACTTGGTAGATATTCCCTGTCATACAGGTCTAGTAGAAGCAAATTCCCTCTGATTTATCTACTAGGAGAGTCCTAGTCTCTTCTTCATGCTTTGAAGGAAGAGCTTTACAGTTTGGTTGAATACAGAATCATTGGTTGTTGTCTCCTACCTTCTTGTTAAGCAGAGCTCTTGGTAAGCTGACTGTTAGTCTTTCTGAGGATGCTTTATACATGGCATGTTGCTGCTTTGGGGATCCTGTTGTAGCTCCAACAGTTTGCCATTGTGTATGGGCATGGATCTCCAGTTCAGCCTCCCTGGAGTTTACTGAGCATCTTGGATTTGTAGGTGTATACTACCAGATTTGGGGAGTCCTCAGTCATTGTTTCTAGTATGTGCTTTCCTGCCTTTTCTCCATCTCTCTTTTTGCTTTTGGAACCTAAAATGTATTGCTATCCCTCAGTCCCCCAGGTTGTGTCCCCTTTTTGATGTCTTCTTTCCCATTTGCTCCTGAGATGCTGTGATTTCTATTGCTGCATCTTCCATTTCATGCAGTTCTTCCTCCTGCCTGTTGAGATGGATGGAAGAGTCCTTCTGTACTCTTTAGCCATCAGCTAAAGAGATCAGTCACATCAGTCACAGATTCCTTTTGAATTTCTGCTCTTTTGTCAGCATTTTCACTTATTTGCCATTTTTTTTTATTTCTGACTGTCATTGCCTGTGTTTTAGCTATTTGAGCATATTTAAAATAGTTGTTTTAAGTATATTTATTTTAATAAGCTTGCTATCTGGGCTTTGAAGACACATGTCTTCAAACGGATCTTTGTGTCTTTGAATGGATCATTCTTTTGAGTTCTGTGATAATGGTGACTAGGTGACCATAGTCTGGGCCTCAGCTGCAAAGACTCAAATGCCTGAGGGCTGGAATGTGTATATTCTTCACACTGAGCCAGAATGACTAGAAGGCTGAGCTCAGTTAGACCTCATATGACCTTCTGTGGGGCTTGGAGGAGTAGAAGAGAGGAAGTGAGGTACTCACACACAATTGTGTGGGGCTAGCTCGGGGAGAGGACTGATCTGGGAGAGGATCTCTATGAAGTAAGCCTTCAGTGAAAACCAGCAGAAGCTGTTTCTCCATCCATACCTGACCTCCTAACTCATGTGCTGCCACCTCTGCCATGTCCCAGGAGTTGAAGCAGTCATGAGCCCATCCATGTTTAGGGGAGACACTTCCTCAAGGAAGTGCATCTCTTTAGGGGAAAACTCCCCTCAGATGTCCTCTTTCTGTGGTTCCTTCACTGTCTCTTACCTACTCAGGAGAACAGGAGAGTGAGTATGTAGCCCTTCCTTTCCAAGGGACGTAGTAAAAGACTCCAACTGTTTTTCACTTTATGTACACAGGACTATAAAACAGGTTTATAAATCAAACATTCACTGATAGTGGACCAAAAAAATTATTTGAGAACAATTCTTTGGAACACAAATAATTTGCCATTTATTAAAAACAAAAGCAAATTTGAAGGTAAAACAGATGACTTAGCAGCTCAAAAGCTTGCTGTGTGCATGGAGACCCAAATTTGGATCTCCAGCCCCCATGTACAATACTGGTGTGATGGGCAGCATCGTGTTCTTGTATTCCCACTGCTGGGAGGTAGAGACAGGTAGATCCTGGAGGCTTGCTGGACAGCCAGTCTAGCCAGTCAGTGAGATCCAGGTTCAGTGAGAGACCCATCTCAAAAACTAAGGTGAAGAGTGATCCAGGAACACACAGTATTGACCTCTGGTCTCTACAGGTATGTGCACGGCACATGCATTTATGCACACACATACACACACACACACACACATACACACACACACACAAGCACGCACAAAAACAAAACAGTATAGTTACGGGATTATAGTGCTTTTTACATAAAGAGTGAAGTTTTGGCTGAATATTTGATAGTGCAGGACACAGAGCATCTGTGGTGTTTTTTAGAGCTGGTCAATATTTTGGTTTTATAGTCCTTAATGTTGAGAACAATGCAAACAAGACAAAATGGCAGAATTATGTTTAGGGCCATTTCTGAAATTGTTGAAGACTATGTCTTAATCCCAAAGTTCTTTTAGCAGTGTTTTATGAAATTCAGGTTAGCAACTTAGCAATTTTTTAAAAAATAGTTTATTTAATTTTATTTTATGTGCATTGGTGTGAGGGTGTCAGATCCCCTGGAACTGGAGTTACAGACAGTTGTGAGCTGCCATGTGGGTGCTGGGAATTGAACCCAGGTCCTCTGGAAGAGCAGCCAGTGCTCTTAACTGCTGGGCCATCTCTCCAGTCCCTCAATTTTTAAACTCAAACATTCGAACACCATTCAATCCAAAGACATACTGATTTGCTCCTTGTCTGCTGAGGAACACTGATACAAAAACATTAAAAGCTGTTGTTTTCTGTACAACTAATACATTATGCTTCTGTAAGAGCAGTAGAGAGCAGAAGGGTTTCAGGCACTGCTCATTGATGGTATGTGGTGTGGTGATGCTGTGTGTCCAGAACCAAGGCTGCAGTAAAGTCATGCTGTGTGATGGCCGAGTGCTGACAGGCCATCTTGGGTTCATTATGCATTTTGAATCCATTTTTGGTTATGGGAAACCTTTCACTGAACCATCTCATATGCAGTTGTGGTCCAGTTTAAGCAGCTGGGTCCTGGTAGTATTCTGAAATCAGAAGCAGTAGAAACCCTGTTAAAAACCCTTTTGCATGGCTGCTCCTAAGGGGACATCTGAGGGGCTTTGTTGCTTAGTCATGAAGCCTCTGGCCCAACAGCCTTTCTCATGTCACAGAGTCATCTTCTGCTGGTTTTGTGCATGCTTGTCCTGTGGGTCTAGTTGTACACACAGAAACAACAGGAAGGCATGAGTCTATTGCATCATGCCCCTCCTTTGTTTGCTTAAATTATGAAGATTTGGGACAAACACCATCAGACTTACCTCCATAAAGTAGTGACAACAGATCTCTCTCTCTCTCTCTCTCTCTCTCTCTCTCTCTCTCTCTCACCATCAGACTTACCTCCATAAAGTAGTGACAACAGATCTCTCTCTCTCTCTCTCTCTCTCTCTCTCTCTCTCTCTCTCTCTCTCTCTCTCTCACCATCAGACTTACCTCCATAAAGTAGTGACAACAGATCTCTCTCTCTCTCTCTCTCTCTCTCTCTCTCACACACACACACACACACACACACACACACTTGAGAGTGGGAGGTAATGTATTACTTGTCAGTTATAGTCTAGTAGTCTAGTCAGGAGGTAGAAACAACAGCCATCTCTGGAACACTGAGAATTTGATAATAAGACCTGATTGGGGGGGGCAGGTTACTGAGAGGGCAGGAGGAGGACACTAGGTATGGGAAGGTAGCAATTGCAAGTAGCAACTATAACCTCTTGGGCTGGGATCACATGGAGGCTGTAGTTACTGAGATGTGGAGGTAGAGAGGAATGCTTAGAGCACTCAGTTTCAGAGGCCACTACTTGACTAGGGCCTTTATCTTTGGTAGTAAGGCATGTAACAGGTCAGTTACGTAGGGCTTGGAAAACTCAACCAGAACCAGCTACTGCCCAGGTATCAGCATTGCTCAGTGATGCTTCTCAGAGCAGACAGGTCAGGGAAGCAGGCAAGGTCTCATTATCTCCTTCTTTTTGTGGATCCCCTCTAGTGTCCTTGTTAAAGAAGCTCAGGAGGCATCTGGCCAAGCTGAACTGGTATTTGCAAGGTACAATGTATGGCCTGGTCACAGACTCCAGCAGAGAACAGTGTAGACAAGAGCCACAGCCTAGGAATTCAATGCTGTCCCTGATGAGTGCTGTCTTGTAGGCAAGTTGGATGGGAGACCTGAATGAGCTGTGTCCTGAGTTGTTTGGAGTTTTCTGTTCTTTGTTCAGACATCTCGCCACAGAGTAGTCTTTTAGGGCAGGTGTTTGTTTTGGTACAATATGGCCTCTGAGTTGCGTTTCACCCATACACAGTCCATTTTGTGTGTAGGTAACCATGTGAGCACTACCATGTAAGATAATGAGTGTGGCACAGAGCATATTCCAAGAGTAGTTTGAATTATAGCTGATATGTTGTATATAGTCTCCTCAGTCAATAAAGCAAGTCTCTAGTTACAACCCAGGCAACACAGAGGGTACATTTGTTAAGTATGGATAGCAATGGCTACACAGTCTAGTGATTAGCACTTACCTGTAGCTGGTAAGTAGTGACCAACATTGCATCTAGGGTTCTGAGATGAGTGTTATTTCCAGTCATTCACTGTTGACTTTTGTCAGTGGTATCTTACCTGCAGCATGCTTCTTTTTCTTTATGGTAATGAAACAGTGGTTATCTTATGATTGGTGATGTCTTATGTTCACTTGGGTACAGTGCTCTTCCTATTTCGTAAATCAGAAAACCCAGGATGGGGTAAAGTGACTAGAAACAAAGCAACAGACCTTCGTCAAGTTTCAGGGTCCTTTCTGCCCTCATCATTGGCTGTTTCTGTCACCTTCCTGCTTCATTTGACCACTTTCACACCAGTCTGTCTAGGCCTCATCTGCCTCATTTGCCTTCCAGGCAGCTCTCTTCTCTCTTCCTTTGAGATCCACTTTCTAAGAATCCTACCTTGTTAGGCTTCTATGTTAACTAGAGCCAGATCTTCCTAAGGCACTGAGACCCCAAATCAACATGTGTGGTAAAAGCCAAGCATGATACAACTGGCTGGGACAGCATCTGGGTAGGAAGTCTAGTGAAGCAAGTTAGGGGAATTCCTATTTCAGCAGCAGATCAGACCAGATCAGATAGCATTTCCAACAGGAGATCATTATTTACCAGACTAGTAATTTCTTTAGCAGTAGGTCAGAAGCAGGTAGAATCATCAGCTGTGTTTGTGGCAAGGTTGTAGAAAGACTTGTGATCTTCAAATGCTAGACTTGGGAGTGTGGGAAAATGTCCTCTAAGAGGGGTAGGAAGTGAGGTTGGTAATGAGCATCTTCTGCATGCACAGTGCTGCAGCACCTCACATCCATGCTCACACTGGTAGTGCATGCTGTTAATCTATTGCTTGGGAGATTGAAGCAGAGTAATCTGTGTGTTTAAAGTCAGTACCCTAAAGAAAGGACAATACTTTATCCTTACTGGAGTAGATACTTATTCTGGTTATCAATTTGTCTTTCTTGCATGTAATTCTTCTGCCAAAACCACCATACATGGACTTACTGAATCCCTTATCCACCACTGTGATATTTCACACAGTACTGCTTCTGACCAAGGAACTCACTTCACAGCCAGGGAAGTGTGATGGTGGGCCCATGATCATGGAATCCACTGATCTTACCATGTTCCCCACACCCAGAGCAGCTGCGCTTATAAAAAGATGGAATGGTTACAGTGCCAATTAGGTAGAAGCAGCCTGGAGGGCTGAGGCAAGGTTCTCCAGAAAGCAGTATATGCTTTGAATCAGTGTCCAATAGGTGGTATGGTTTCTCCCATACCAGGATCCATGGGTCCAGGAATCAGGGGTAGAAAAGGAAATAAGTCTACTCACTATCACTCCTAATCACCCACTAGGAAAAGTTTTACTTCCTGTTCCTGTAACCTTAAGTTCTACTGGCCTAGAAGTTTTGGTTCCAGAGTAGGGGAGCACTTCTGCCAGGAGCCTCAACAAACATTCCATTGAACTGGAAGCTCAGATTCCCTCTGGCCATTTTTTGCTTTTGATTCTCTGAAGCCAATAGGCTAAGAAAGGAATAACAGCGTTAGAAGTTTGGTCCACATTACCTTGGGGAAATTAGATTGCTTTTCCACAATGGAGGTAATAAAGATTATGTCTGGAGTACAGGAGATCCTTTAGGGAATCTCTTAGTGCTACCATGTCTTGTGATTAAAGTAAGGGGAAACTGCAACAACCTAATCCAGGCAGGATGATAAAGGGCATAGACTTTTCAGGAATGAAGGTATGGGTCACTCTTCCAGGAAAAGAGCCAAACCTGCTGACGTACTTGGAGTAAATACAGAATGAGTAGTAGAGGAAAGTAACTATCAGCTAAGGTCACAGTTGCAGAAAAGAGGATTAAAATCGATATGAATGTTTGTTGTATTTTGTTAAGAATGTGTTTGTATAGCTATTTGTGTTCTCTTTCCTCAATTTCCTTATCATTTAATGCAACATCAGTTAAGAGAATATCAGTGGTTATCATATTTAAGTTTGAAATATTAAAAGAATGTCCCTCAAGGGACATTACCACCGATTCTAAATTTATAATGTATTTGTGATTGTACAAAGAATAGAGGTGTAATTATGACCTGGTTATTATTTTCATTTGGAAATTAATTATGATGTAAGGAAATTTGATAGTGTGTCAAGCTGAACTTGTGATGGCTATTTTTGGTTGTCAACTTGATGCATCTGGAATTAACTAAAACCCAAGCCGCTGACTCTGTGAGGGATTTTTTTTTTTCTTAATTAATTCATATTCGGTGGGAAGATTCACTTCTAATCTGGATCTTTGAGGTGGGAAGAACCACCTTTGATCTGGGCCATACTTTCTACTGGCAGCCTATATAAAGGACATAGAAGAAGGAAGCTTGCTATTTCTTTGCCTAATTGCTCTTGCTGTTGCTAGCAAGTCCATGTTTTCACTGGCATTAGAATTAGAGCCTACTGATGGAAAGTCCAAGAATCTAGTAATTGTTCAGTTCACAATGCTGGATGTCTCAGCTTGTCTTCAGTATACCCCAGTAACCAGAAGAAATTAGCTTTAATACCAGTGAAGGAGTGAACTTGGCAGTGACAGTGAAGGCAAAGCAGGCAAAGAGCAAGCACTTCCTTCTTCCATGTACTTTATATAGGCTACCACCAGAAAGAGTGGCCCAGATTTAAGATGGATCTTCCTACCTCAAAAGATAGAGATTTAAGGTGGCTTTTACTACCTCACATGATAAAAATCAAGAAAAATTCCTCACAGGTATTCTCAGCCACTTGGGTTTTAAGGCACAAGATGTATCAAGTTGACAACCAAGAACAGCCACATTCCCCATCAAGTTACCCAGGGACACTTGTCAGAAATTGGAATGAGTCTTACTGAGCCTGTGTAGTTTGTTTCATAAGAAGTACCAACAAGAAACACCTCGACTATATTTTAGGTTTATAAATGCTCTAGAGTATGAGAAGGAGATGTCTTGTTGTCTTTACTACACTTTAACATACTTCTCAGCATAGAATACACATCAGAATTCTGAGTGATTGAAAGCCAAGTAAAAGAAAGCACCCATGAGCCACAGCATCCCTGTGCCACAGGATGTCTCAGGCCCTGCTGGCCAGTGTGTGTCACTGTGTAGTGGCTGAGATTTTTCTTCTGAACTTTAACTTCTGATTACTTAGAAAAGCAAACACAATGTCTGTGTGCTACAGTCTATCTTCCTCTTTAATGAGTGTGTGACAGGCTCAGGAGCTTGGGCCTCCCCATCTAGAATCTGAGTGGTTTATTTTCATCATGTCTACATGTTTTTACATGCAGCTTCTATTAATGGCAAGTGACAGTGTTTTCATTCTTGCTAGTTATTTAAAGTCTAAAACCAATTTAGGTAAAAAAAAAAAAAAATGAAGGTAGATTTAAACAAACCTACCAAATAAGATGGGACACAAATTGGCAGCATCAGCAGTTAGTATGTGAACAGGTTAGAGTAGTGCCTGCAGCAAAGTCTCTCTCTTCTTTGTTTGCTAATTCTATTTTTAACTTTATTCTTGAGTAGCTAATGCATTGGCATGACCAAGTCAAGAACTTAGTAGGTTTATAGTAAAAAAGGCACAATATCCAGGTACTCCAGTTGTCTGACTCCCTGCTTTGGGAAAAGATTGGCATTCATTTCTTTTATGTTTATCTAGTGGCCCTTTGGTTATATTAGAAAAAATATCCTATTTAATCTTCCCCACTTTCTTTATCCAAATCAGCTTTTTTTCTTCCCTTGCCTTAGAAGGTTATCTTCTTGCCCTGGCTGGCTTGTTTGGATTTGTGGTGGCCAGGATTACTCCTCATACTCTGCTGCTGAGGATTGGGCTGTAAGGGGCAGAAGGCAGGTCAGCAGCT
The DNA here is from genome assembly GCA_026225945.1 of Cricetomys ansorgei. Taxonomy (NCBI): domain Eukaryota; kingdom Metazoa; phylum Chordata; class Mammalia; order Rodentia; family Nesomyidae; genus Cricetomys; species Cricetomys ansorgei. The sequence goes on from JAMJFZ010003061.1 coordinate 277,780, forward strand.
TAATAGCCCACACCCACTGTATCTTCTGGTGCAGTACCAGGGACCGAATGGGTCCTGTGGGTGCATCTGCTCAGCAGAGTTAATTGAGGTGTCTTCTCTTCAGTGCTGTGGTCATTCCTTCCTGCAGCTCCTCAAATATCATCAGCAACAAGGAGCAGGGAGGAGGGGGTACACCAGTAGCTTACACATAGACCTCATTGGCTGCACCTGAGACATATGAGCATCTCTGAACGGGATTGATTTGAGCCAGATTTCACAACCTTCCTCACAGTGACCATAGGGCTGCCTTTTCTGAGATGGAGGCTCCCGCCTCCTGCAGACTCTCTTAAGGGGCTTTCATGGTAGAGGGACACAGATGTTCTGAGGAGAGGCAAGAGAATAGTGTACCCCACAGATTACCCAGCTGGGCCATAGAAAAGGCCAGAAAAGGCCCTAGCAGGTGCTTGTGCTTTGAAAAGCCTCAGCTATCATTGCCTTACATAGCTCAGAGGTAGAAGCAGAACTAGTATGATCCAGCCAGGTTAAGGCTGTTTTAGCCCTGGTGTGCTCCCTTTTTAGGGTTGCCCAGAGGGAGGGAAACTTAGGGAAATGCCTTCCAAAGTGCCTCCTGTGGAGAGAGGTAGCATTCTAGTCTGCTATAAGAAGACAAAAAAGCCTGTCCTGACCTGGGACTGGGTCAGAGGGAGTACCTGGGCACAGGCCAAGGGATCAGAAAATGCTGATCTTGAGAGGAACCTGCTTGCCAGCCCTGCTTTCTGAGCTAAGTGGCAGCATCTTGCGCTTCTACTGCCACCCTCTGGTTCTTCCAGTGCCCACCTACCCCATCCATTTTCCTGCCTCTCTGTCATGTTGCCACAACCCATCCTCAGCTCCTGTCCCACCAATCCTCCAGTCCAGGAGCCAGCAATGTTAGGAGCCTTATTGTCCTGAAAGAGTGGAGGGGAGGAGCACTGCTCAGAAGGTGGAGACTGGGCAGAGAGGAGTGAAACAGGATAAATGGGAAACAGAGGTGGATCTGGAGTGGCTGAAGTGAGAGAAGCTGAAGGGGGCCTGAAAGGCTGGAATTTGGTGGTCACAGTGGCTCACATGGTTGGTGGCTTTACTTGTGCTCATGGAGTAAGCAGCTCCCGCAGGGCAGTACACAACAAGGCGATGATTAATTGCCCTTTTTAAATTGTAATTATGTCACTCACCAGAACCTGTGAACACTAATTCTTGGTCTGCAGAGGGAGTAATTGGATAATGAAGGGCTGCCTGTTTGCTGGGCTCTGTTCTTGTCCTTGCGTTCTCACCATGCAAGACCCTCTGTCTCTGGTCTTTGGCTGTCACTCATATCCCTGGAGGTTTCAGTACCTAGTCTGGCCTTCACTGATGGCAAGCGAGGCCTAGGTTGATGTTATGTACTTGTGAGCCCGTCTGATGTTACTAAATTTTCTTCAAGCAACAAAGCGTGCCTTGGTCAACTCCAGCCAGAGAGCCAGAAGCCTTTCTTGCAAGCATGATGAGAAGCTCACATGGGGCAAGGGGACAGCTGAAGAAACGGGTTTCAGAGGGACAGGCACCAGTCAGCAGGTAGACCACAGCACCACTAGTGTAAAAACCAGCTTCTATGTTTTCAGTCTGCCTTCTCACCTTTGACCAGTTCAGGCTCCTGGTCCAGACACTGAGACAACTTGGCAGTGGGGAGTGAGTACTTCAGCTGTCTCTCCAAGCAGTTCAGGCATTAGGAGGGAGTGGTTCTCCTGCTGTGCTTCATCCACCGTGACTTTTAACCAGAGAGGAAAGGATGCTAGAAGGCAGATGTCACATAGGCCCTGCAGGCTCCAACCCCAGCCTTGGAGAAGTCACCTCTCCTTTCCTGTCACATGGAGAAGTGTTACCTTCTCCTCAGGAAGCAAGTCTACAAGGTAGAAAGACCAGCACCATATAAGGCTGAAAGTTCTTCCTCTCTCTGGGCTCACTCTTCAGTCTTCCTTGTGAATTGATATTCTATTTGTTCTCCTTGGGGTGTAAGACTGCCCAAGTCACATTCTTCAGGTTAGGTGTCTCAAGTGTCCTATTGAAACTCCTGGACATCCAGTTCACTCCCCAACAGTAATCATGTGCACTAGCTCTGGCATCACTGGTGTCTCTCCCAGCCCCCTCCACTCTCAGTTTTATTGACTGCAGGTAGCTTTTGAGATGGCCTGTGGGATGCATGCCCTACAGAAAGGCTGTCTGTGGACTTCCTTCACATGCACACAGGCACACATGCATGCGTGGCCAAAGCTTTTGTTCTCCATCTTTTCCCTGCCTGAGTTACTGGGCTTCTCCCATTAAGAACCTTAGACAATAGAGTTCCTTTTTTGCTCTCCTGGCAAGCTTTCTCTTTCCTGCCATTATACTCCCAATGCTTCCCTCAGCCTCTCAGCCTGTCTCCTCTGACTTGGTCCCCAGAACAGCCTCCATTGGCAGATTTCATTCTCCTTCCCTCTGCATTAAGTAAATGCTCCATTCCTCCCAAAGCCATGCTTTTTTTTCTTTCCAAAATAATTTCCTTTCTGTGTGAAGAACTTCCCTTAACAATTGTGCAGATCTGCTGGGAGCGCTTCTTCATTCCTTTTACTTGAACTTCATTTCTAGAAGACATTTCCAGTCCAGTCAGACCTCTGGTTAAAAATTCTTCCATTTCAGTACTTAGAAGATGTGCTGTCACTTCCTGCTGGCCTCTATGGATCCTGCCGGAAAACCCACTGCCCTGTCAGGGATAACAGGATATTTCTCTCTAGCCGCTTTCAGGAATTTTTCTTTCTCTTTAATCTTGAAAATTTTGTTTACAATTTTTCTGAGCATTCCTTTGAGTGTGTGGGGTGGGGTGGGGGCATTCTCCTCCTTTGTAAGCTGCACAGCTCTTAAATTTCTAAAGCTTTCACATGCAAACTGGTAAATTTTAAACTGTTACTTGTGTAATTTGTTTGTTTGTTTGTTTTTGGCTTTTCTAGACAAGGTCTCTCTGTTGTAACTCTGGCTGTCCTGGAACTCACTCTGTAGACCAGGCTGGCCTCGAACTCACAGAGCTCCACCTGCCTCTTCCTCCTGATGCTGGGATTAAAGGTGTATGCCACCACTGCCTTGCCTACCTGTGCAATTTTTAATGAAACTTTTCTTCTTTCCTTTAGGACTGAAATGCCCCTCTCATATTTTGTTGCAAAATACTACTTTCAAAAATTATAATTCATATATATACATGTATATGATTTATGTATATGATTGTACAAATTTATGTTGCCAAAGATTAATACTAAATTTTGCTGGGTTTGGTGGTATGTTTTTTTGATGCTAGCAGTGGGAGACTGAGGCAGGAGGATTACAAATGTGAAGCCAGCCCATCTCAAAAACAAACAATAACAGAGAGAATGGGGTGGGGAGGATTTAGCACAATCTCCAGACACCTCTTTTTTTGCTTAGTCACTTATTTTCCTAGATTATTCCATTAAGTGATGCTTTCAATTACGGTTCTACAGTTGGATAGTATGAATTTTATCTGTTCTAATCTGAAATTCTGCTTCACTCTTTGCAGACAGTGTATAAAACTTCTAGGACCTGTAAACGAATCCTTCCCTGGCCTTCTGGTGTTTAGCTTAGCCAGTGAGATCTTACACACACCATCCATCCTCCTACTGTGGGCATTCCTGTAGCAAACCTCACACTTTAGGGTCCCTAGTGCGTGATTGGAAACAGGGTAATCGTCTAATAATAAAAATGATGGTTTTGCTAGATAGAGCTAGTAAGTCAGACAATATCAGAGAGTTTATGTGGGTTTGGAATGTGCGAATCTGTCAGGAGAGTTACTTGGCCTGTGCCTCTACGACTCTGGTCTTGCTTGTTATTACTATTATGCCACTATTCTTGATTGAACAGTCTTGCCATTTTCAGCTACATAATCATGTCCTACCTGAGGGTAGAGGTCACAGGGCCTCAAGGGTGGGGAGTATAGTTTTACCCTACAGCGAGTCTCTGCCCATTTCTTGCTCAGAGGAGCCAGTGGCCTGATGTGAAGATGTGGATGGACTTTTAAGTGCCATGTTGTCAGGTGAGCTCTACCTAGTTCTGAAGTTCATTAGGTGGGGCCCAGCCAGCAGGGTACTCATCTTATTTCACTTCAGTTTCTCTCGTGTGAAATAAGTTCAGAAGTGCCCCAGCCTGGGACTTGTCTAGTGATAAATCAAGATGTCACAGATCTAGTGCTAGCATGCAGGTGGCCTTCAGTGGACCCTGTCCTTTCTCCTTTTTTTCTGAAGCTGGAGAATTTCTCTTCCTGGCTGGGTTAGGAGTTGAATGTATCGTATTTGCCCACATTTGATTTTTGGTGTATTACAACAGAAGCAGGGGATAGAAGTTAGTCATTGAAGATCCTACTTGGTTCTGGGTTACCAAGAAGTTTTAAGAAATTAGTTTTGGGTCTTTGCATAAGTGCATCATCTCTAAGCTTTTTGACTTGGTTATCCTACTGGTGAGTTATCATGAGTCCCACCCAGCTGTTAAGTATCAACACTAGGAATTATGTGAAGAGCAGCACTAGTTCTCCAGCTTTAGCTCCCACTGAGTGTTCATTAAAACCAATGCACGCCTCTCAGCTTCTCACCTCCCAGGGAATGCCTCTAGGTAAGTTGAGATAGTCAACTCCTTCTGTTCTGGCTTGTTACTCACAGTCACAGGATCAATGAGAATGTGCCTGTGCACATGTGTGTGCGTACATGTTATGTTTGTGTGCCTGTGCATGCCTGGTAGAAGTGGAACATTGGTGAGAGCTCACTTGTGGGAAGCAGGTGTGGGCTCCCTGGAGGCTAGAAAGTGCCAGTGTATCCTTCTTGTTTCCAGGTGGCCTCTCACTTGCTAGGAACATACTGCTCTGCTCACCTCTGTTTCGACTGCTTCCCCTCGTTTCCCTTACCTTCAGTATAGAATCCTATGTATTTCTAGCTGAATACTTTACCATCTTCTTGAAATGACTTGGAAATTTTTAGAGGGAGGCTTTTTGAGGAAAGCCACACTCTCCATCACTCTGTGGAGTGTCTTGTTGACTGGCTCCAGCTAGCTCTGAGAGGCCCCTGATGAGCATGTTGCAAAGGTGTTTTGGGGGCAAGGCTGGATTGTGTAACACAGGAACATCAGAATCCTGCTGACAGTGTGCTGAGAGATTTCTGCAGGAGATACCCTGACTTTTGCCCTCTTTTAGCCTCCCTGTCTGGCTATGGCTAGAGAGGAACTTGCCTTCATGCACTCCATGCTGAGGTCCCACTCAAGATGTGTTGAGCCTTGAGCATAACTCCAAGCTAACCTGAGGAAAACTGGGGTTCCTGTCTACCTCACTACTCCTACCATTCACCTGTCTCTTGCTCAAATCTTAGTATTTTTTCAGAAGCTTCATGGTGCACTCTTGCGTCTTGGCTTCTTCACTGGAAGGTGGAAGATCATGGTGTACCCCTCAGTTTCTTGGGGCTCTGCAAGGTGTACAGGAGAAGGAGGTTCCAGATAGTGGAGCAAAGAAAATCTCCCATTCCTGATTCCTTTTGCCACAAGAGCTAAGAAGGATGCTGGTGGCAGTTAGATGAAGGCAAATGTTAAGAGAGGATTGTTGAAAGACAGCAGGAATAAGTAGGCCTGTCTAGGATGGTAGGATGGGACAGAAAACCAGACCCTCCCACAGATAATAGTTTAATTTCGGAAGAACTTACTGTTACATAAATTCGCTTGTTTGAGGAGGTGATCTTCAGGTCTGTTTCTGGTTTTTTATTCCTACTTATGGGCAGAAAATGGAGTGTGCCAGGGATGACCTGAGAGCGAGTCCACATTAGGCCTTTTGTTTACCTTAAGATCTTTCTTTATTCACAAATACATTCTTTAAATACAAATGTAGTATATGCTTTCAAAACATAATCAAGCTAACTAAACATTTTAAAGATTTTTTTTTTAAGCCAAGTGGTGGTTTCGGTGCACACCTTTAATTCAAGCACTTGGAGGCAGAGGCAGGTGGATCTCTATGAGTTTGAGGCCAGCCTGGTCTACAGGGTGAGTTCCAGGACAGCCAGAACAGAGGAGCTACACAGAGAAACCCTGTCTCAGGGGAAAAAAAGATTTATTTTAAATTGTGTGTGTGTGTGTGTGTGTGTGTGTGTGTGTGTGTGTCTGTGTCTGTGTCGTCTGTGTGTCTGTGTGTCTGTGTAGGTGCATGTAAGTACAGGTTCCCACAGAGGACAGATCCCCTAGAGTTGGAGCTACAGGCCGTTGTGATCTGCTGGAGGTGGATCCTAGGAATTGAACTTGGATTCTCTGCAAGAGCAATATGTGTTTTTAACTGCAACACTCTCTCTTCATCTCCTATTAAACTCCTTTTAAAATCTCCAGAAGAGCTTTAAATAAAAAGTGAAGGCCTGTGTATGTGTCCCCTCTTCCCCAATGTCACTCCCAGGATGGCTTGGGAGGACGGATTGCTGGGAATCATTTCTGAACTTGTTTTTACCATGTGAGCTTCACCACCAGGACCCTCTGTCCCTGTGTCTCTGTGATGCCAGATGTGGCGCGGCTACCTGGGGAAGGAACAGGGAGGAAAGTGGCAGGGGTCCTCCATGCTTGTGCCTGCTGTCTTTGTCAGGAGGCTGTTGGGAAGAGATGGACACTTGTCTCAGCTGTACTTTTTCCTTCTCACTCTTGTACTGCTAATGTGCATTTAATAATGTTTCTCTTTTAAAAATGCTCTGGAGTTTAAAGCACAGAATTGTAGTAGGGCAGGGTGAGGAAAAGCCAGGTAGCCTGCTGGCAAGAGAGAGGATGAGCTCAGAGTGACAGTGCAGAGGGTCCCCTGCTCCCAGATCAAGACCTGAGGGCTGCTGAAAAGTAAGGTTCATGCTTCCTCTGCAAAGACAAGTTAAAGGGAGATGGTTCTTGAAGTGGCTTTTATTTTTGTCTGCCTGTTTAGAGAGTGAAGTCTCTTTTTCCTTTTTTCTTTTTTAATACCTTTTTTTTTTTTTTCTTTTAAACTGGATGAGCCCAGTAAATCCTTGCTGTTCTTCAAACAACAAAAAGAGGTTTTGGTATAGAAAGCTTAAGCTTGCCAAAGTTACCTGGGCAATTGGATCTGGAATCTAGTTGTGCCTCAGAGTGTGTGCAGTTCCCATCTCCCTCTTCCTCCTCTTCCTTTGTAGCCACTACAGTCACAGGCCAGTGTTTCTCCCAAGTTCACTGACAGCATTGCTGTATATTAAGTGTGCCCAAAGTCATGGCTATGCTGCCTGCTGAAGACAAAGGTGGGTTTGAGGCATCTGCTTGTCCTCTGGAGTCTTTGTTTTTGTTTTTAAAGATTTTATTTTATGTGCCTGCATATATTTAAGTGGACCATATGCATGTAGTGCAAACAGAGGCCAGAAGAGGGGCCCCTGGAACTAGAGTTACAGAAGGTTGTGAGCTGCCATGTGGGTTCTATGATCTGAGCATGGGTCCTCTGCAAGAGCATCAATTGTTTTTAATCACTGTGCCATCTTTCCACCTCCCTCCTATGGACTCTTACCAACAGAGGGAGGATCTCTGAGGTTCACAAACTGCTCAGCATGGTGTCCCTCAACAAGGAAGACAAGGAGTCATATTCATAGGTGCAAACCCTGCCAGACCTCAGCTAAGGGAACCACTATCATGGCAAGCACCATCCTGGACAGTGGAACCCCAAGCATCTCCTCTCAAGGGTTTCTATTGATAACTAACCACGTCCAGATCATGTGCAATCAAACATCTGTCACATAAAGCCAACACCGGCAGACAATACAAATGCCAGGCCTAGGCAGCCCCTCACCCAAAACAGCCATTTTAAACATAACTGGAAACAAACTTCTGCAATAACCATCACCTTAAAGATACTTCCTAATTTTACACAGGACTCAGGAATGGTCAACACTATTCCTCACTCTGTGGGTCTCTGAGCTTCACTCATCTAGTCTAGAAAGATCTTTAGTTTTGAACAGGTTCTTATTTTCATGGTTAGCTGCTCCCATACCCTCAGACATGAATTCCTTACTTCAAAAGGAAGCTGCCCATGTCCCCAGGGCTGGTTAGATGTCCTGGTTCCGATTTTATCATTTACATTATTGTTTTTCTCTTCTGCATTTCTGAAGACATAATCATCTCTGACTCAGTAGCATGAGGCTAGGACTTGATGGGGACTCATAAACCAGGTACTAGGTGGCTGAAGGAGTCTTGTTTCCAGCTGTCTTTAATGGATAGGTTGGGACACTATGGGCTGTAAAATATACAAGCAAGAGAGCCAGAGGGAGGTCATGAGACTGGAACTACTAAGCCTGAAGTTGCATGGGCTGTGGGATGTTTGTACTTGTGTCAGTCTTAATCATAAGGCTCATTCATTTCTTGGTGGTCTATTCATGTTCACAGTGTTTGTTTGATGAATCATAGCTCATCTTACCTTAATTGAGATAAAATGTGAGGCAGAAATGGCTGTCCAAAATGGCAGGGCCAGAACTGAGGCCAGCCAACTTGTCCTGACTTGAGAATTAGAGGTAGTTGTAGTCCCACTGACCTCGGCTTCAAGCTCCTTGACAGCATCACAGCACAGCCTCAGCCCATTGGTGTGTGCTAGACCAATGTGCTTGTCTGCTTCATGTCCTTTCCCTTCCAAGCAACAAAGTAGATGAACACCTAGGACTGCAGTTCTGAGGGAAAAAGAAATCTGTGGAGTCTTGGCCTCTGTCTTACAATCTTTTGGGATTAGGTATGCCCTATATACCATTTGTAAACAGTTTTTCTCTTTGCAGATTTGTGTGTGTGTGTGTGTACGTGTACCCATTAGTACCACTGTGTGTACCTGGCTGGCAGAAAACAACTTAGAAGAGTTGGTTCTTTGTTTCTATCATGTGGTCATAGGTTGAACTCAGATCCTCAGGCTTGGCACCTTTATGCACTGAGCCTTTTTCATTTAACAAAACATTGTGAATCTTTTTTTATGTCATCACACAAAGATTGAAAATCAGCATTTTAAAAAACCTGTATAGTTTTCCTATTATATATTTATTAATTGATATCAGATCTAAAATTGACTCTTTGCCATTCGAGTGCGTGTGGGTGTGTGGGTGTGTGTGTCGGGGGGGGTGTCATTTCTTTTGTTTGATATTTTTTTTAGGGTAAATTTCTAAACATGGAGTTTCTTAGTCATTCACTTTCTAAGAAAAGTCTCTAGAAAAAATCATTTAAATCAGGTGTGTTTGTTTCCTAGCACTTTTGTAACAAGTACCACAAACCAAGTGGTTTAAAACAAATGAAATCTATTGTGTAGTAGTTATAAAAGCTAGAATTCTGGGGCTGTGAGATGGCTTAGTGGTTAAGAGCACTGGATGCTCTTCTGGAAGACCCAGGTTTGATTCCCAGCACCCATATGGAAGCTTACACTGTCTTTAACTCCAGTTTCAGGGAATCTGGTGCCCTTATCTGGTGTTCATGGGCACTGGGCATGCACATGGTGCACAGAAAATATATGCAGGCATAACACATACACACACACACACACACACACACACACTTTAAAAAAAAAGAAAAAGGCTACAAGGAAGGGCCCTTTCAGGCCACCTTCTGTTCTGCTCCTCTTTCTGGATGCTTTTAGGGGCAGCTGAGGTCCTTCCATAGTCTAGAATTTCATGAAGTGGACCTTCTATAGATCTGTTTTCAACAGCTAATGGGCTGCTCAGTCCGCAGGGTGTGGGAAAGGTCCTGCAGTCACTTTGCTAGTGCTCTGCTGTTTGCTGGTGTCGCATTGCTCCGATGCTGACTGCCTAAGAAGATGCTCTCATTTCCTAATGCTTTTTTTGTATCTTCTGTCACTTGTTCTCATTTTTTGGGCAATCCCCTCAGCTCTGCTTTCTAGCCCTTCATGCAACTTACTTTTCTGTGACCGTGTTTTTAATTCTAAGAAGTTTTTTTTCTTTTTCTGTTATTTTTTAAATAGCCTTCTGCTCCTTAGGAATTCAGTATCTGCTTTATCAGAAAGCCTTTTATCTTATTTTTAATTCTGCTTTCATACATTGTTTCTTCCCATTTTCAACTTACAAAGTCTATACAGAGGCTAAATGTGTGGGTCCTAATTTACATTGCCTTATATTTTGTTATCAAATGATCCCTCTGTAGAGTTGATTTCTCAAAGTTCAGAGTAGAGCTGTCTCCAGGACTCACTTATCAACTCCAGAACCTACCGTCACTTGGGATCTGCTGCAGCCACTCACCTGTGCCATAGTAATGCAATGGCAGCCACAAACCTGAGACAGTGGCTGCGGCTGTTCCCACCAGACGGTTCTGAGAGTACAAGCTGGGGTGGGGCTGTGGCTCCCTGACTCTGGGTTGAGAACATTAGTGTTCTTGTCTTGGGGTTTGTGCAGTTTTGCTGGATCTTTGGGCCCTGGGTCACTCAAAGGTCTTCAACCGAGGTGATTAAGTCATCTCTAAGTCTTTCTGTGGCGCATCTGCTTCCATGCTTATTCTGTAGTTGTTGGAAGGTTTCTGTACTTGTGGGCTGCTGGATGGAGAGCCTTAATTCCTTGAGTCTTGAATTTCTTGGATAAAGTGTAACATAGCAGCTTGCTCTGTTAGTGGGGCAAAGTGGGCAGATAGTAGTCCATCTCCCAGTTCTTATCCTTAGGGGATGTCCTACCGCTTTCACCCTGTATTTTCAGAAGTGAAACTGTAAGTCCAGCCAGCAGTCAGAGAGGAAGCCACCATTAAAGGCGTGGGTGCTTTAACATACTTTAACTTTAACCACTCTGAGCTGTAGTCTGAACTCTGAGATGGAGGTGATGGAAATGGATGGAGATGATGGAGATATCACTGGGGCTGTCTTAGCAGGCTGTGTGATGAGAGGGAGGAGGGGGAGAAGAAGGAGAGAAGGGAGAAAAAGAAAAAAAGACAGGTTGTATCAAAGGAGTACACTAACTTCAGTGTACTGAAAGCTGCAGGATAGTGGAACTGTCTCTTCAAGGTTCCAAAAGGAGAACAAAATTTCATTCTGCAGAAAACAGTTATTCTAGAAAAGAAATCTGAAAACATTCCATGGCTCAGCTCTGAATAATACTGGCTCAGTTATAGCACACTTCATTCTGCAAGTGATAAGGGCTGCAGACCCATGGAGAGGTGTCTGTGAAAGAAGTCAGTAACTGGAAGGATTAGAAACATGGAGGCAAATACTTGAGAAGCAACTAGCAGGTCTGAGTCAGCCTAGGAAAAGTAGAGAGAAGCTGGTCAAGAGCTCTGCTTGTGCAGTTTGATGTTACTAGAAAACATTTGCCAAAGAGATAGGATCAAAATGTAAAGTGCTCTCCTATCTTGGATTCTGTAACAACAACAATAACAAAATGGTGACAGTGGAAAAACTTAGGCTTAATGGACATTGGTGTGACGTGAACTCAGTATGTCAGAAGAACTCTGGTATTGTAAGTTGTCACTTCACAGTGGGGAGTGTGCATAGTCTCTGCAGTATCTTTACAACTTTTCATGTAAGTCTACAAATATTTCTGAACAGAAAGCTTATTTAAAGAGAGAGGTACACACAGGATGAAGGTGTTTCTGTATTAATACACTCAAACAACTAAGGGGATGGTAGATACCTCCTGAGCTTTCGCACATGAGGAGCAGGCTGTTTGTGGGAGAGACTGGCTCAGCTGTAGACACCTCAAGCCTAAGTGTCCAGACATATCAGATGTCCTTATAGGCAGGACTTCAAGTTCGAGACGGAGTGTCAAGCACCAGCTCGTGGATAATTGGTCAGGAGCAGATGGGCTGTGTCTGTGGGAAATGAGAAGAGGAATTAAGACAGCGCTAATGAGAATCAAAAACATTGGTGGGGGATGCTGTTCTTGCTGCTTGGTTTTTATTGCTAATTGTGCAGGCGTACCTTTTTTCCTTGTGCTCTGCTCTGCTGTTTGCTTGCTTACTTATTTATAACTAAAGGTTTGTGTCAGACTGCATCTAGCAAATTTATCAGCAGCACTTTGCCAATAGCCTGTGCTTGCTACCTATCTTTGTGTCATGTGATTCCCACAGTATTTCAAGCTTTCTCATGAGTATTGATATCTTTTATGGTGATCTGTGATGTCATGACTGTAATTATTTTGAACTATGTGTACATAAGTCCATGAGTCTAGTTGGTAGGAATTGTCTCCTGCTTTTCAGGCTTCCCTGTTTCTTAAGATGCAACAGCTTAGGCCAGTTATGCCTTTATGTTTGCAGTCAAACATTAGAGATGATTAAGCTTAGAGAAGAAGAATGTTGGAAGCTGTGGTGGGCCAAAGGCAAGGCCTGGCACCAAACACCTAAATTGTATGTTGAGAAGTGACCAGTGCTAGGCAGAGACACAGGACAGGGAGATCATGGAACAGTGTTGCTGCTAACATGGAGAAAGTGTTAGTGAATGAATGGAAGCTCAAACCAGCCACACCTTTTCCTTGAGGCAAAGCCTAATCCAGAATAGCTCCAATTCTCTTCAGTCCTGTGGAAGTCAAGAAACTGGCAAAGGCTGGTTCATGGGGTATAAGGAAGGGTCTCCATAGCAGGAAGTAACAGGGGCTAGTGTGCAGGTTGCAGCAAGTGACCCAGAATGTCCTGTTAAGGTCACTTATGAAGTGGTTACACACCACAATGAACTTCCAGCACAGTGACATGGCTGTGTGTTGGAAGACAACACTGTCCAGGACTTCCATAACTAGCAAGAAGCCAGTGACTGTCTTCAAAGGACAAGTGGACTCTCTAATGAGGGGCCAATACAGCTGGTAGATGACTAAGCCAACCAGTGATCATTTTCCATTCCAAAAATCCTAAGACTTATTCTTCCTGTGCTCCATAAATGAAGCAGCAAAATATGTGATAGCACATCTGTTTACAGCATGGATTGCTGGACATTTTAGGCTGCTGTTAAGACCTGTTACAACCTGACAATTCTTGTGGTCAACCCAGACTCTGATGGAGTTGAACAGTGATGTCAGTATTGGCACACCTCCTACATGGTATCCATTCCCCAACCAGCAAATCAGGGAGTGATTTTTACATTAAAGTCTCATATTTAAGAACTACTTTCATAGGACTATAGCTACACCTGAGGCATTTTTGCTGATGATCTGGCAGGTTCCGCTGAAAACCTTGGAAGGCTTCACCACTCTTGGTGCCATTAAGAATGTCTGTGGGTCTGTGAGTCACAGGGTGGTGACATTAATAGGGTTTTGGAAGTTGATTCCATCCTTTATGATTGACTTGTGGGGGGTCAAGACTGAAATGGAGGCAGTGACTGCACATGTGGTAGCAATAACAGAAAAGCTAGAACCAAGGGTAGAGCCTGAGATGTGCCAAGTGATATAACCTCATGGGAAATGCAGTTGAGGAGTTGCTTCTTAAGATGAGCAAAGGAAGTGGTCTCTTGAGATAGAATCTGTTCCTCTTGGAAAAGCTGTGATCCTTGTTGAGACGACATGGAGGGTATAGGATATTACAGGAGTACAGTTGATAAGCAGCAGCAAAGCTTGGGGGGCTAATTCTAACTGTAAGAAGTGCTATGCCACTAAAACGCTGTCAGACAGCAGTGTGCCCAGAGAAACCATTTGTGAGAAGAGTGACCCAGTCTGTAGCAGCCACTACCATGATTTGCCAGGAAATTAGCATGGAAGGGAGACTCACTGCCAGCAAAAAGAGTAGGCCTCTCTGAAAGCTCAGGTGACCATTAGCACTCTTTGGCAACAAATATTTTTAATTATGGTATACATATTGCTTTTCAGACTGTGCTGTTGAATTCTTAATAGACTACAGGAGTGTATGCACCGACCCCCTCCCTGTGATGCTCACTGTACTAATGATCTAGAACAGAACTTGTGATGCCCCTGAGATAAGCCCATAGTTCTTTCTGTTGTTGCAGTAATGTTTTGAGGCTAGTCATTGAAATTCTAAATAACATAATTTGGATCAAGCACTAATCCAAAAGCTTCTAGAAACTGTATAGGCTTGAGCAAAGTTTGCCTTGTAAGTAATAGGATGTGTTGTGTTCTGTGACAACCCAAATTGTATATGCTCTGACCAGAAATGTGGCTCCAGCTTCAATGGATTGTTGCCATATAGGAATAAAGTATGTTCTTCCAGAAATTCAGAATGTTTTAAGGGTTGGCAGTTAATTCTTTTTCAGTTTTGTTATCAAAGCAGATTATGTATGTTGAAAAAGCGGCTTGCGTACTGCCTGTTTGTTATTTCTATTAAGTTCATTCCTGTGATTGTAGCCACTTTCCATTCTTTTTCCTTCTCCAGACTTTGCTCTGTACCTTAACTGGCACCATGCCCACAGCCTCCCAGCCAAGTGTTTGATAAAGTTGTTAGCAGATTTGAACCAAGGACATTTTCCTATACATCTTTGCTTATGAAGTCCCATTGCCTCTCCAGTCACAGACTTCCTGATTTTAACTGGTACAGTTGGCTAGACCATTAAGTTTTTGCTTATGACCTTTAGCTTATGACTAGCCCTGGTCTTTTATTGCCATGTGATGGGGGACAAGGTCTATATGTCCCTGCCAAAAGAGGCAGTGTGGTCCTGAGACCTGTAGTCCTGACAGTCCAACCCAGCCTGTAGGCTAGTCCTCCACTCAGCCATAGTGCAGCACAAGCCCCTTCAGGTATGTGCAGAGAGGTTCCATTTATTTCCATCTCTGCCCTGCTGGTGGTAGGAGAGGAGTGAGTGTAGCTTTAATATTAGAAGAGAAAAAATGCTAGTGGGTCTGACAGCTTTCTAAACTTTTTAAAAAATTATATTGTATGTGTGTGCACATACTTGTGTACAAGTGCACCCATGCCACAGCACATGTGGACTCAGAAGGCAACATTGCAAGGATGGGAGTCAGTTTGCTCCTTCTGCCTTGTAGAGGCAAGGACTCTCTTGCATTTGTGCCACACCAGGATAGGTGGCCTAAGAGCTTCCAGCAGATTCTTGTCTCCACTTCCCTTCTCTCCATAGGAATTCTGGTATTACAGATGTGTATCACTAAATCTAGAAGAACCATCACATCTCCCTCTTCTCCATGTAGCCTGGTCCAAGTGTTTGATTGAGTCCAGGGAAAATAAGCAGGATGAATGCTTCTCACTGGAGTCATCAGCTTTGTATAAAAACTGCCCAGAGCCTTTTTTTCTGGCACTTGAAATCCCCAGAGAATGCACTGGTGTTCATGCCTTTGACCCAAATCTGAGGTCTGGTGTAACTTTCCTGATGTTCCCTTCTGTGAAGGATGATTCCTTCTTCTCCCTACTAATTGGCACCTTGGGGTTTTTACATGCATCTTTGAATGTGCTTCTGTCTTTTGTCTCCTGCTGGGAGGAGTGCCTGGCTATCTTTAAACCTACTATGATTCTGTGTTTATGTTTTATAAAGCTGATTGAGTTAGCAAAAATGGAAGTTTGTAAATCTGAATTGTTTTTAGGGATATAAGAATATAGACTTAGAACAAGTTAGTTTAGATATTTTATATGAAACTTCCCTTAGCAAATAAATCTTAAAATGTTGAACGTTTTAAATATTTTGAGTCCAGGACTCCACTTTGCCTTTCATTGGCTACATGGCCTTAGGCATGTCATACTCCAGTGAGTCTTGGCTTCTTATATACTAAGGAAAACGCTTTCCCTACCTTGTTGACCATAGCGGATTGTTATTAAGGTTCAATTGGATTGTGATTGAGATAGTTCAAAGTGAATCTCAAAAATTACCTGGCTGTGACTGTTTGTATATATTCCCACGTTACTTCCTAGTTAAAGAAGACATGAGTGGGGGCTGGAAGATGGCTCAACATCTTAAGAACTGCTCTTCCAGAGGACCCAAGTTAGGTTCCCATATCAGGTTGACCATATCAGGTCAATCACCTGTAGCTTCAGATCCAGGGAATCCAGTGCCGCCTTCTGACTTCTGCAGGCATCTGCACACATACGGCATACACTCACACAAGCATGCTCACACATAAATAAAAATAAATTAAAAAAAGACATGAGTGGACACATAGAATATGAGTGCTTACCTTCCTTCAGTGAACTTTCCTAGAGCTGTGGTCTACATAAGAGGGAGGATTGAAACAAACGTGGCACTGAGTACCTGCTAGGTGTGGCCACTATGTGCTGTGCTCACCTGCCTTAGCTCTGGGACTTATCATAAAAAAAAAAAAAACCTCAGAGAAATCAGCCTTGTTTCTGGACAGAAGCAGGCTCCTCTTCACCACTGAGTACAGCTTCTCACCTATGGCTCAAAGACATGAGACCCACTCTGACCCGGACATCCTCTAGCTGGATGGATTGAATCCAAGATCCATGATGACCTGCTTCTGTCATTCAACTCCAGCATGTGCCAGCCATAAAAGCATAGAGCTGGTGGTTTAGGTTGGCCACAGGAGGTTGTTGCTAGGGTAAATTCCACTAGTGACTGTAAGGCTGGTCAGTGTGGCTTGAGGAACTTTCAGGAAGCTATGAGTTCTAGATCTTAGTTCCCACCCATTTGGGAGAGGTGTCTAAATCAAACTTAAACTTTGTGGGATAGACTTCCCAAGGGGACTTTTTGGAACTATATTAGTTATAGATAACTTCACTGCTGTGGATTGCACCAAACACACTGATTTGTAGCTTTATTTGATTTTGCATTTATGCTTTGAAATGCCTTTTTCAAGGCTCTGAAATGTGGTAAGAAAAGGTATAGGTAGGGAGATGTGGGTTTGCTTTACAAAGTTTGAGGTAGTTCCTGTGCCCTTGTTGTTCTGTGACTTCATTAGTCCTGATTCCCTTTTACCTGCCTCAGTTCTCCATCAAAACCGATGTGATGGATTCCCTTCGTTTTTGTGACCAAATCCCCTAACTCTTTAACCTGACAGTCAAGAAATGTGTCTGTGCCTCTGCTGGTCTCATGCCAGCTTTTCTCTAGGAGAATAAGATACACCCCTGTTGGAGGCCCAAGGAACCTCTCACCATGTGCAGAGCAATCAACAGTTCAGAAATGACCTCTGTTTAAAGGGCATTTTCCCCTTCCCCCGTCCAGAGATAGATGTCTGTTGTCACCAAATGCCTCCTTGCCCTCTGTTTTCTCCCGATGTTCTATTTCCCCACCTCCACCCTATTCCATTCCAGCAGCAAGGCTGGTAGGATGCTTCTGTGGTCATACCTACCCCTGGGTGAGGACACACTAGAGGTCCATGAGCAGGAACACTGTTTTAATAGTTCCTGACTTTAGTGGCAACCACCCACTTGGGCACTTCAGGAAGATTTATCAGGAAATTACAAGGAGCTGACATAGAGGCTTCCGTAGCCTAGACCACCACCTCCCACTCTTAGTAGGTTGCAACATGTGATCTGGGTCCCAGCAGCCTTGTGAAATGTTGTTGCCTGTCTGTGTTGATGCCTGAAAGCCAGAAGGCAGCAGTCCTATGCAAGGGAGGAGTGTGGTTGGGTTGTTTTCTCTCTACAGTCAAGTATGTTGGGGTTTTGCCAGAAAGATTTTCCTCCTTTTTTTTTTCTAAATGAAAAGCTTTCCTGGCAGATGTCATAAAGCCACTTCTAGGGCATTGACAGTTACCTAAAAAAGCCCCTGGCTTCCTCTCCCTGTCAGCTGACTATGCATTTCGCTGCCCCACATCTGTGCTGTCTTCCACAGAAGGCTGAGCCTGCAAGTGCCTGCTCTGGTGAAGGCCTGGCCTGTGCCTTCAGGCCTCCCCAGCACAGGCCTATCCCTCCTGCTTAGTGGCTTATGACCTTGTTTCCACCTTCCCTCTGCTGGACCTGAACCTGCTGCAGTTCCCACATGGAGTTCAAGGCCCTGTAAGATCTGGCTGCATCTGTCCTCTCCTTTACTCATCATTTGCTGCCTCTTCCTTCACTCATTAGCCCTGTGCTGTGCTGCCTCTTTTATTGTCTGCCCTGAGCATCTTTATACAGCATCTTCCCCACTTCCTGTTAGAAGTGCAGACTGCCCAGATCGTGTTACATGTCAGTTCTGTAGAATGTGCTGAGGATAAGGCAGAAAGGCCAGGTATTGTGTCCTGTGAACAGTCCAGCTCTCCAGAAAGCTTTCTTGTAAGGACAGGGTGATTGTCTTCGTGGCCTTGGTAGGAAGAATATATAGAATGTAGAGCAAATGTAGAGCAGAGAGTATCAGTGGGACATTCCAGCAGGTGTCTGCCTGCTTTAGATGATCCTTCCCTGAGCTTCTTGACTGGAGGACTTCTCTCTATGCTTGTGCCTTGACAGCTGACAGGTGGAAATAGCATTTCTGCCTGTGTTGCAATTGTTTGCAGAAGGACTCTCCCCTCCTTAAACAGATGCTTTGACTGTTTTGGGCTCGTCCTCCAGAAAGCCACTCAAGCCCTTCCTGTATGCTCTGCTCTGTAAGTATGTGCACAGTGTGTGCCACTGAACTCAGAGGTCCAGTTATGTTCCCAGAGGTGACTGCTCCCCATGGAGACAGGCACCCTTCCTCTCTGCCTTTCATTATGTTTATTACCTGAACTGGTTTTGACTCTGTATTAAAATGTATTTGTAAAGAAAAAAATGAGTGAAGGCCTATAAAGGGATGGTCTATCAGTGTGGGCCCAGTGTTCTCTAATGCAGATCACCATGGCAACATGGTAGCCTTCACATTTCACTAGTTAAGAAGATGAACTCTTCTGCCCACAGAATCTAACCGGATTGGCCACCATTACCCAGTGCTCTGTGCAGCAAGTCTTCTGAAAGCCAGCAGACCTCATTACCAGGGACCTTTCCTCAGCAGGGATCATCACCCGGCAGCCTCAGCCCTTCTCGTCTCCCTCTTGGCTCCCTCCTGCATCAGGCCTTGTAGCCTTGCCCATTGTCTAAAACAGGCCTAGGTGAACAAGGCCCATATTGCTTTATCTGCATGCCTGCTGCCTTGCTCCAGACCTGTGAGAACATGGGGAGGTGGGGGTAGATATTTCTAAGGTGTTCGTGTAGCAGATCAGTGCGACACTTCCAGTGTGGTGTCAGCAGCCTTACTACACCTCTCAGCACCTTCCATGTCCACTGGCATCTCTGAACAATGGCAGGTGCCAGATTCTCTTACTTATTTATTCATCGAGACAGAGTCTCACTGTGTAACTTAGGCTGGACTTGAACCCTCAATCCTTGTGTTCTAACTCTTGAGTGCTAGGGTTGAAGGTGTGTGCTGTCACACCTGGTGCAGGCCTCCTTTTCTGTCAACTAGCCTGTCCTCTGAGACCCTGCTCACCACCCCCTATGTCATGATGGAAGGCCAGGCCTGTTCCTAGTCTTTTCTAGTCATTTGTTTGTTTTTAGGGGAGGGCAGTAACAAGATATTAAGGCTAGGTGCGGGCACAATAAGTCTAAATCTGACAAGCAGCTACTAAAAGAATGGCTTACTCAGTCCCAGAATGCTGTGTGGCCAGGGCTTGTTCCTGTTCAGTTTGTTCTTTGCCCACTATCTGATTTCAGTGTCCCTGGCCACCTGAGTTTCTGTCTGCTGTGTGAGTGCAACTGTAGCTTGGGCAGAAGCTGGCAAGGCTGGAGGATTCTAGTCCTCCCCTCCATGGTGCTTGCAGCAGGAAAACAGGCTTCACTGCTCCTTTTCCCTCAGTGTCAGGCCACAGTACAGCCAGGTAGTGTCCACCGTGGAGGTGTGGAAGACAGCTGGCTGCAGTTCAGCAGAGACCTGCTTTCCTTGGCTCTGAGTAGCTCTTTGTTGACTGATGTCTTAAGTGGCCACACCTGACAGAGGTCTCTGGCCCAATAGAGGCCACATGCCCATTAGAGTGCTAGCTTTTTTAGCTTTGATGGTGGGGCCCCAGGAGAGATTCTGTATGCAAGTCTTGGACTCATTTGGGCATAAAGTACCCAAAGGTACTTAAGCTGAGATTCTAGCTGTGCCTTGTTACCGGTTTAGGAGACATTGCTGGACCTTGTTCTAAAGAATTCTTTGCTGATAAGGATATTTGAGGAAAGGCTAACAGAAGGATCCTGGGAGTCTAGTTTGGATGGCTGCCTGGGCTCTTCTTTCACAGAGAACAGGAGCTGTGGTGGAAAGAACCAGCTCTCAAAACGGGCCTAGATTGAAATCTCCACTATGTTACCTGCTGTCGGTGTGTTGTTGATGTGGGAGCAACTCGAAGGATGCATCTAGCCCCAAGTAATGCCTCTGGAGGCCATAACTATGCCCCACGTGTTCTCCAACAAATTCTCTTGGTGGCTGTTATTTCTGGTGAGAACTGTTACCTTCTCACTTTGGTCTCCCTAGCCACAGTGGTTGATCAGCTATTTTTTTTTCTTTTTTTTTTTTTAAGGTATGACAGTGAGCATGTAAATTAGAAGCTATCAGCTCCCTACAATTTTGCATTCATTCTCTGGCCCAAGATGTAGACCATCTCTAGCATCATAGAAGGGCCCTTCCTAATGTTCTCCCCACTCAAGATGGCCTCCATGTTGACCTGTCACACTGCTGACTGGTTTGTGATCTTGATTTAATTCCTGTGGAGGTGTACACAGTGGTGGTGCCTCTGACTCTGCACTGTGCTTTTGGATTTACTTGTGTTGCATTTAGCAGCTTTCTGTTCCTTGCCAGTGCTGCACATTTTGACATCCGACTGTCCGTGGCTTACTTATCTAGTGCATGTGGTGAATGTTGAGGCTGTTCCTAGGGCTAGACTATTATGAATAATATCGCTATGATTTTTTAAATTTTATTTTTAGATTTGTTCTTTGGTAGAATCTTTGACTGAATAAATTTATCCTTGTATGAATCTTTGTCTGAATATATGTATGTGTATCACATGACTGCTGGTTGCTTGCAGTAGTCAGAAGAGGGTGTTGAATCTCCTGGCACTGGAGTTTTGTATGGTTGTGAGCCACCATGTGGGGCTGGGAACAGAACCTGGATTCTATGCAAAACAACCAGTTCTCTTAAGCACTGAGCCATCTTTCCAACCTTCTGTAAATATTTTATAGATATTTGGTGGGTGTAAGCATTTTGTTAAGTCTTCACTTAGAAGCACGAGTGCTGGATCTGAGTGTGTGTGGCTTTAGTGGATACTACTGAGTAGTTCTCTGAAGTGGTTGCACCAGTTTCCATTCCCTCAGCAGTGTCCGAGAGTTCATTTACTCCAGGTTCTAATCGTCATTGATAGCTCTTGTCAGTGTTCATTGTTTTGGGGGAGGTTAAACAATAATCATCTAACTCAGGACTTATCCACTCCATCCCCCAACACTAATCATTAACTCAGGACTTTTCTGTTTCATCCCTCAAGCCCTACATTACAAGCAGTAACTCTTGCCCTTGCCTTGTCTGCAGAAAAATTGATACACTTTCTGGACATTTCATGGAGATGGAATTAGAACTGGGTCTACTGTGATATTTTTCTATTGTGATCATACACCATGTAGCCTTTGTGCCTGGCGTCTTTGGCTCCACACATGTTTAAGATACATCCATGTAGCATGTGAACATTCAATTGTGTAGATAGATGATACTGTATTTATTCCTTAACTGATCAGCATTTGAGTTGTTTCTGTCTGGTTTTTGTGAATGGTGCTTATAAGAATCATAAACCAGTTCTAGACTGTGTGTTTCTTTTGTATGGTGGTTATGCAAAATGTCTGATACGGCATTTCAGGTTTAGCCCCTGGAGACACTCCCAGTCCATTTCCAAAACTACTGTGTCCTCTCTATTTCCATCAGGAGCCAGGGTTCCTATTCCTCATGCCTCCCAGTGCCTGTTACTGTGCTTCTTTTGGTGATTGTGTCAAAGTGAGGTGCAGTGGTGTCTCCCTGGAGAGCAGATTTGCACTGTGCAAAGGATTAGTGGTGCCAAGCACCTTCCCATATGCTGTTGGTACCTCTGACTTTAAGCAATGTCTGCTTCCTTTACTATACTGATTATTTGCCTTTGATTTTTGGGTTGAGGAGTTCTTTACATATTCCAGAAACAGATCCCTTATGATGCATGATTGGCAGATGTTCACTCCCATTTTGCAGATTCTCCTGTCACTTGTTGCTTTTTAGGTGCTCTTGAGGCTGTCTCACTGTGTAACCCAGGTTGTTGTGATCCTACCTCAGCCTCCAACATGCTGTGATTATGAGCACATGCCACCATTCTGGTTTGCCGTTTTACTTTTTTGGGTGTTCATTGAAGCATGGAAAGTTTTATACTTCAATCAAGTTTGTTTTCTTTGAGCTTGTGCTTTTGGTGTTGTATCTAAGAACCCATTGCCAAATCCAAGATCATGACTGTTGATTCCTGATTTGGTTCTAAAACTACATATAGTTTTAGCCCTTTATTTTATTTGTTTGTTTGTTTGTTTGTTTTGCTGTTTTTAGACAAGGTTTCTCTGTTGTAACTCTGGCTGTCCTGGAACTCACTCTGTAGACCAGGCTGGCCTCGAATTCACACCTGCCACTGCCTCCCAAGTCCTAGGATTAAAGGCCTGTACCATCACTGCCCAGCTAGTTTTAGCCTTTTAAATATTTATTTATTTTATTTGTTTGAGGTAGATTTCATATATGGTATAAAGTAGGGATTCACATTTTTTCTCTTGGAGTAGAAGTTCATGTGGTGTGGATTCAGCACCTCCTTGCAAGTCAGTCAACTTAAATATTAAATATGGTATCCTACGCCAAGACCACACTATCTTTATTTGCAGTGTTTTAAAGCCAAGAAATGTAAGACTTCCAGATTTGTTCTTTCTTCTAACTTAGCTGTTTGATGTTCTTTGACACATTCAGTGTGAATTTAGGTCAGTTTATTCTACTTCTGAAAAATAGGCAACTGAGTTCTTGGTGATGATTATTCTGAATCTATAGATTCTTTTTACACAATTCTCATTTGGTCTCAGTCAGTCACGCTATGATTTAGGCTTCATGTAAGGTATTTGATACAGTGTCCATTCACTTGTGATACCAGTCTTTTGCTCATGGAACTTGTGGATTATTCTGTGGGAGGAAGCTGCTTCTGGACTGGGTCCTGTTAAAGTGGTGTTAAGGTAGTCTATGCTTTTCCTTACCCAAATGATACTCTTTATTTTAGCTTCTATAGTCTTGTACCTTGTGTGTGACCCCTTCATTTTGTTGTACTTCAAGATCATCTTTTCTTTTGCAGATCCATGTATCTTCTGTGTCAATTTTAGAATCAAATCATCAAATTACCATCCACAGATGAGTTTGAACAGAATTTCTGCTTTGATGTTCTTGAGTCTTGCATTGCATTTCCATGCATAATGCTTGTATATAGATCAGACCCTCTAAGATGTATGACTGTACATATAATACATAATGCACATCCCATATATAGTAGAATTTATACTATATGTGTTGTGTGTGGTCTATGTTTGTGTGGGCCTTCTCAGCAATGCTTCATATATTTCTCTGTACTATCTTAGACCTTTTTTGTCAGGTGTATTCCAGGTATTTTATTTTTATCAGTGAAAATGCTCTTTATTTTAAAGGCAAAATCTCCTGTGTCCCTGCCTGGCCTCAGTCGCTATGTAGCTGAGGATGACTTTGAACTTGAGATTTTCCTGCCTCCGTTTTCCAAGTCCTGGGATTTCAGATGTGTACCACTACAGCTGATTCATAGGGTGCTGGGAACCAAATCCGGGGCCTCCTGTAGGCTAGGCAAGCACACTGTCAACTAAGTGTATCCTCAGGCCAAAATGCTACTGCTTTTAACTTCATTTTCTCATTTTAAGTTTTGTTTATTGCTGGCAAATAGAATAGAATTGATTTTTATATGTTGACCTTATCCTGCTACCTTGATAAATCGCCTCATTACTTCCTGTCATCTGCGAGTCATGGCAAGCTTACTTTTCCTTCTGGTGTAGAAGTAGAACTTTTAAAGATTTTCTCTTTTTCTTGGGCTGTTGAACTGGCTGTGCCTCTAGTACGGTCTGAGTAGAAATCACCACAGAGGGCATTGTCTCAGTGGCAGCTGTGGAGGGGTTGTGGGTATCTGACTATTGTGTGCTGTCAGCTGTGGGTTCCTGCAAATACCCTGTCAAGTTTGTGTCTCACGATTGCTTAGCATGTTCAAAACCCCCACTTGGCTTTCCTGATTTCTTGATTGCAGTTTAGTTTCTGTCTCACCTGTTCCTCTTTACTGTTGTCTACTCTCCTCTTTGGTGCTAGGGTGCTCTCTTTTTTATCAGCTTCTTGAAGTGAAGGCTCAGACTGTTGATTTGAAGTGCTTTTCTCTGGCCATCTTCTGAAGCTGTGCGTGCTTCTCTAGACACATTTTTTGTATTTGTTGTGTAGCTCAAGCTACTTCCTAATTCTGCTGTGACTATTGGTGTTTTGATTTGAGCCTTGGGTTTTAACATTTGGGAACTTCCCTACTGCTGAACTGCTTTCTGTTATTGATACCTCGTTTGCTGGTAGTCATGGGTTTTTATAAGATTTCAGTCCATGCCATGTTTTAGGATGTGTCTAATGGCCCATGGTCCATTCTGGAAATTTCCCTTGTGCATGGATGCAGTGTGTCTTGCTTTGGGTTTTGGTGGTTGGCTGTCTGCTACCTGTCTGTCTGTCATCAAGGTGACTGACTCAGCTCTGCTGTCTGCCCTCAGCTCTGCCAACTTTCCTTACTGATATTAACACTCCTTCTTTCTGCCAGTTCCTGATGTCTAGTCTCCTTTCATGCTTGATGGTTTGCCTATTTCTCCTTTTGCTCTTGCAGATTTTTACTTTTAATATAATAAAAAAATGTAATAAATGTTACTGAATATACTCCCATCTTGGAGGAAGATGTCTTTCAAGTCTTCTTTGAATTAAGCATTAGCTTAATTCAGCTTTTCTTTAATGTTTGCTAAGTCACTCTCCTTGTGCCCTTCATATCTAAAAGTCTGTGTCCCTTATGAATAGCCTCTTGCTTCTATTTCCTTCCTTCACTCTTGGCTTCAGTCTGCCCATCTTTGTGCTACTGCTTTCAGAACCATGTAGCCCATTCACCTGTCCCACCGCTGTTCATTTTTCTCCTGGCACTTTT
Source organism: Cricetomys ansorgei (assembly GCA_026225945.1). Lineage (NCBI taxonomy): Eukaryota > Metazoa > Chordata > Mammalia > Rodentia > Nesomyidae > Cricetomys > Cricetomys ansorgei. Next base: position 302,796 of record JAMJFZ010003061.1, read on the forward strand.
GCTCTGTCCAGATCATTCTCTCCCTTCCAAAGATCTCTTTGTGGGATTTTATGTTGTGGCGTGTTAGCCCATGGTCTGTCTCCTTGTAGTTTTTAACTGTAAGTAGTCAGCTAGTCAAAATAATTGGAAATAAACCTCCACAGAAACCTCTGCTGTGGCCACACTTGACCTGCAAAAGCCAAAGCTCGAGTGGCTTGTGTAGCTTACTGGTATCTCACACTCAGTACCTTGGACTGGATCCGAACTTCTCATGCTCTGCATGACAAGGGAATGATGACTAAATGAATGAACAGTTAGCTATTTATTTACCATTCTCATTAGCTAAACTGTGAGCTTGAGATCAGAAAATGTGTTTTCTGCTTCAGGGTCTGGCACAGGGTACATGCTTAAGAAATGTCAAGGGAGTGAACAGCAGGCGAAGGTAACTGCCTAGCTAGGAAGGGCACCAGCCTCTCCTTCCTATAAACCATTAATTTGCTAAGCCTGTTGTCTCAGCCTCTCTCCCCTCTCCTCCCCACTTCTTTCTCTTGCTTTCTCATTCTCAAGTCTATAAAGAGAGAACACCTCTTGTTTCCAGCCCTAATAAGTAGGTAAGTTAATTGGGCAAATGGGCAAGTTACTGGCTGAGCTCTCTGAACACAGCCAAGCTTTGAACTGAGGTTCCCCTCTGATGTGTTGGGCAAATCCTTGTGGGCGACAGAAAATAATCCTTCTACCTTAGTCTCTTGAATACTGGGATTATAGATGTGTACCACTACACTGGCTCTTGCCTGGGTCTTAACTGCCCTTTTGTAAAGGACATAAGCCTCCCTGAGAGGATTGACGCATCTCTACTTCAGATGCTCCTCAGCTTTAAGAGGCTTTTCATGGTTGCCTCTCTTCCCATTACTTCTTGGTCATGCAGAAGCCTAGCTGGACCTTTTGTCCATGTTGCCCAGAGTCTCTGCTGTCTATGGGTATCTGCCATTTGACCTAACCAGGGATGCTGAGCCACTGCTATCAGTTGGGATTTCTAAGTTGGAGACAGTAGAGACAATCTAGCTTAAATAATAGGATGCTGGGGCTTCACAGCTGACAAGCAGCTCATGAATTGCCCTATATAGATCCTGCCCTAGAGTCAAAGAAGCAAGAATTTCTGTCTTGCTGGCCTACCCATTAAATGGGACAGGAGGCCGGCATTTTAACTTCCAGCACTCCAATTCACAGTAGCCCTCAGTGGTTTCTTGAGGCCTCTGGCAATAAAAGGAAGGGTGGTTAGCCTGTAGAGGATGTCAAGGGCAGTGCCTTGTAAGTGTCCAGCCCCCTAACCCCATATTCAGCCCCATCTGCCTTTCAGGAGAGGCCCTCCTCGAATGTCTCTAGCAATAAAGTCCTGTGTGTTCTGCTCAAGCCTTGGGAGCCTGTACTGGTTTCTGTTTTTATTACTACTACTTTTAGTTGGTGTGTGCACTACTTGTGACATGATGGTGTCCCTCTGTGGTTTCAGGCATGGATTATTTGTGTTCTTTACTTATAACACATGGTGCTATCCCTCCTTTGTCTGAGGCGTTGATGGTTTACATTCTTTGTCTTGATCAGTCTAGTTTGGAATCTATCAATTTCACTGATCTTTTCAAAGAACCAGCTTTGACTGCATTCTTTCCTAGGTGGTCTATTCCTTTGTTTTCCACCCATGTTTTAATTTTATTTTAAGTTTAATTTTTTGGTTTTGTTTGTTTTTCTGAGCTTGGAGTAAGTCTACAGGGTGTGGATTTGGTGCATTTCTGGACCTGGGGCTCAACTGCAGGCTCTCCCTCTAAGGACTTCCTACTGTGTTTTGCAAATCCTGCCTGTGTGTAGTTCAGGGCCAGCCGATTTCAATATGCGGTAGGTAGGACTTTCCTTTCTGGGACTGGTTTTCCTGGGGTACAGTTGCGGTGGTGCCTCAGTCTTAAATTCTGGATGTTCTGACTGATTTCTAAGCCCTTGGTATGCCACCAGATGAGACCTGTTCCCGGGTGAAATACCTAATGAAGTGAGCTCAACCCTGGCCCTCTCTTTTCATGCATCGACTGTCCCACCTCTACCCACTTTAGGTCATTGTCAAGGGTTGTGGTCTTGCTTTTTTCCCCAAAATTTATCATTTATTTTCTGCAGGAAGTATTATGGAGCAAATATCCATGTCTTCCCCAAATTTATAGGTTGATATCCTTCCTGCGTTTACAGGAAGAGAAAGAAACCAGCACTCTCCACCATGTGAAGCTAGAGCAAGAAGGTGGTTATGTGCCCTCCAGGATGCCCTGTTTCTAGGAACCAGCTGTGCTGTGTTGATGTTGGACTTGCAGCAGCCAGAACTGGGAGAAAGAAATGTTTCCTGTCAAGCCACCCATTCTGCTGTGTTCATTATACAGCCAGAACTAAAAGTAAGGGTTAGTCAGATTAGGTCTGTGCTCCTTCATGAGAAGAGAGTTTCCTCATTGTGGTGAATCTTGGAGCCCTTTCTGGCTTCTGGACAGGAGCCAGAAGCCAGACTGCTTCCTTTCTTTCCTGTGTCCCCACCCACTTTGGGGAAAAAAAAGTGTGTGTGTGTGTGTGTGTGTGTGTGTGTGTGTGTGTATTTCTGTCCTTCTGTGTGTGTGTGTGTGTGTGTGTGTATTTCTATCCTTCAGTTCCTCTCTATAAAGGAACCTCATCGTGGCCACTGCTTAGCTCCAAGTGTCTGGATTTGTCTTAGCCATGCCTTGGCCACATGGCCTTCCTGTCCTCATCTCTCTCTCTCCTTTGTTATCTGCTCTTCACATGGACAGAAATGGATCTCAGGAAGAGGTGGTGCTGAGTACAAATAACCCTTAGCAAAACTGTGAGCACCCCTCTATCATCTGGAGGATGGGAAGATGGACCCTGACTACAATATAGCATTCATGGCCACTGGGCTTCTGTCCCTCTGCCCTCTCTAGCCCCATTCATTCTCTGTGCTCTGCTACTCTGGTTCTGGGCTCAAGCCAAACAACATATGTCTGTTCCTGATCGCACCTGCCTGTGGACTGTACCTCGTATGCTGCTTCTATTTCTCTTATCTGGTGACCCTCCAGGCCTTAGCTAGGCTTGGTCTTCATCCCCATGCCTTTTTTGAGCCTTCCATGGGAGAATCAGGCAGCCTCCTCCATGCCTTCACAATGATGGTTTCAGTGTTGGTTTGGTTAGTTTCATGTCTCCTCAGTTTAAGTGGCAGTGGGTACTTTGTCCTGTTCATCTCAGTGCCCCAGCACCCTGCACAGGGCAGAGCTCGGTGGGCATGTTTTAAGTCACCAGATTTTTGTCCTGGGCCCACAGTCAGACAGTCCTAGGGTGGCCTCATCAGTGGTATTCATATGCTTGTTTACTGTTGGACTCAGCAAATATATCCTGTGTCCACATTGGGAAACTGATTTACACTGTATATGTAATCTTCCAATTCACTTTTAAGTCTTTTCCGTTAAGGGGTTGCTCTGCTGAACTCAAGGAAGATAACCACTAGCAATCTTTACTCATTACCCCTCTCATCATAAAAGAAAGTTTGACTTAGTGTCTCAAAGGGAGGATGTCATGGAGCTGAGGTGAGCACTGCTGAGGACTGGTGTTGGTGCTGTCACTGTGTGTGGTGTGCTTCCCACAGAACAGTATTAAAAAACCAGGGCCAATTCTTTGCAAAGTGCATAAAATATTTGGCCAACAGGTTATTGACTAAAAATGAAGGGAAAAGGACTTCTGACTATTGAGGTCTCACAGGGTGTGAAGGAGTTCCCATTTGTTTACCAAAAGCAGAAAGAAAAAGTGATGCTCTAAGAGGTGAGGCCTCTTTATTCAACACCAGACATTTAGTGTTGTTCAGAATTGGGATTCAAAAAGTTTTTCAGGCTCTAAGAATCCAGTGGCATGTTCATGTGTCTGTGCCCTGCTGCAGGCTCCTGAGTAAGCATTCTGTCGCCTCCACTCTCCAAACACTGCCTGTTCTGGCACTGTTCTAGTCTAATCCCTATAGCACCAGCTTAGCTGCTCTTAAGTGTTTGTAGAATAGACAGAGAAAGCTTCAGAGTCTTCCTGCAAACATGTGGTTGTGTTCTAGGATTCCGAGTGATGACATCCTCAGAGCCTTCCACCAAGAGAAAGTGGGACTCTGGAGAAGCCTTTTGATTCTCAGTATAGACACTGCCCCTGGTGCTTCTCTGTCTCCTGTTCTTTCTGCTTTGTGGAATCCTTAGGAACAAGACTCAAGTAATCCAGCCCCAAGAAAGGAGGACCAGCTATGATTAGAGCCATCTGAATTAGGGCCACTGTGACACTTCTTAGAGAAACAATGGACTGTAAAAGCATGGTTTTCCCCAGGTGAGGTCTACTGATATTAGGGAGATCCTTTGCCTTCCAGGGGGTCATTGTTTTCTTAAACATTACTAAGAAGTTTAAAGGAGGGCCGGAGAGATGACTCAGCAGTTAAGAGTACTGTTGCTTTTATAGAGGACCCAAATTTAATTCCCGTCACTCACATTAGGCATCCCACAATTGCCTATAACTCCAGCTCCAGGGGATCTGGTGCCTTTGGCCTTCTGGGTTACTGGTACTCATGTGCACATAACCACCTGCCCCCACACAGACATATACACATATACACATGCACATAATTAAAGTTTTTTTTTTTTAAAGAGGTTTACAGGAAAGACATGGTGCACAGGGACAAAGTACCCCTAGGAGCAGAATCAGGATTTCCCCAGGAACAATAGCAAGTCACCAGTCTTCTGCATGTGAATTTGTTACCCCACAGGCATGTGTAAGCTTACATCCTACCCAGGTGTGGACATCTGTGCACATGGACACACACACACACACACACACACACACACACACACACACACACCTCTTAGTGCTCTCAGCAAAGTCAGAACCCTACACCAGAGAGCTGCTTGTATAGGAGTCCCAGTAGGAAACCAGTATCTTACCAGGTGGATATATACTTTGTACTCTGGCAGGCTCTGTCCTCTTCAGCACACTTTATCTCCTTCCTTGGCCTAGAGGCAGGAAGATAGCTCTTTCTAGAAACTTAGTAACCCACTAGAGGTAGAAGTGCTATTGTTGTTGTTAAAGGTCTCAGTGTGTAGTCATTCTAAGCAGTTTCTAAACAGTGCTTTGTGCAGCAGCAGCTTTATAAGAACAGTTTGCACTATATTCTCCGTCTCTCTCTCTCTCTCTTTCTCTCTCTTTCTCTCTCTATGTATGCACCTGTAGGTGGGAGGCATTCTTTGATGATAGTGAATGGAAAGAGAGCATAGACTTCACACCCACACCAATCTGGGTCCTCATCCAGCCTAGCCACCTGACAGCTGTGCAGTCTGGGCCCAGAGTCCTTACTCAGCACCTGCTGCATGGACAGTAGCTGTCAAAATGAAGAGTATTGTTTGTTGGAGAATAAAGATCTGATCTCCTAATACAATTTGTGAAGATTATAGCACAGCATTAGGTGACCTGCTGTAATAACTAATATCATTGCTTTGTGACCATTCTGTCTGAGAGTGGACTAATTAGTGCAACTTGAATGTCTAAAATCTGCTCAACCCATCTGTGTGGTGTGTTACCTGCCAGGCCCCCTGCCATCCATGGGGAGGTCAGAGAGAAGTGACTGAGGGTTCTTGTAAAGCACCTGGATTTTAGGGAGATCAATAGCTATAGATAAATTAGTATAATAATAATTAGAATGATTGTAAGGGATACTCAAGTGCTATAGGAGTGCAGATGGGAGATACAATTCTGTTCAGATGGAGAGAAAATAAAAATAATGTCAAGCAACTTAATTGCAGTCACAGAAACCAGCTTGGGCCATTTTGAGCACAAAAGAAATGGATTGGAGGCATGCAGGGCCTCACCAGTGGCTGTAGGGCTGTGGGACTGTACTTGGGGAGTAGACATTGTTCTCATAATGCCCCTGCTGCAGCCCTTGTTGCTGCTATTGTCACTGTTGGTCCTGTCAAGCCAGTCTCCATCAGCTCCTCCATCTCTGTCATTTTCCAGGATTTGGTTTTATAGGATGGCAGTTGTCTGAGCTAGGTCTGGCATTTCCACCTGACTTGTCCATGCAGAGGGCATGCACATATCTGGTCCCCTTCACAAAAAGGGTGTTCCTTCTCTCAAGACACCAGCATGCAGTTTACAAGAGTGTGGAAGGAAGCTTGATTAGGTCCTGGACAATTGAAAAGCAGCAGAGCATTTGAACTAAGCCCTGAAAAGTCTCTAGCCAGCAGGCAGGAAGATCGAGGAAACAGATATTTCAGGCAAATAGAAGGAGCCAGAAGCAAGGACCTTGAAAGCCCTGGTGTCTGTGGACAGCCAGAACACTGGTGTGCAAAGGGCAGTATTTTCTAGCTGGTAAGGCTTGATCAAAGTGATACTCAATTTCTGACCCCTGTTCTTACAGGAAAGAGCCCAATCATGGACTCTAGATGGATCCATTGTGATCCAGTTTCTAATTAGCTTCTGGGTCCCTAGTGGGACAGCTTTTCTAGTGGCCAATAGGATGATAATAGGACCCTGTAAGCCTCATGTTCCTTCTGTGCCAGGGAAACTCCATGTTCGCCAGCACTGTCTCAGCCCAGGCTGTGGACAGTGTTGCCCTCGCAGCCCCTGATTTCTAGGAGATGGGAGGCAGCTGTCCTCTTACTTGTCAGTATTACAGGCTGAGAGTAGGTAGGGCCAGGTGACCTTTCTCTGGTTAGTTGCAGGTTGCTTCTCTGACTCTCTTAATCTCAGCATACTCTAACGATCCTTTCTAACTGGGTAACTTACAAGATCCTCATGTCTGAAGTTGTACTGAGGTTGGGACAGGGCTTGCTTTGGAGGTTCTAGGCCTATAGAAACCCATGATTAGCTATGAACTTCCTTCTGATCAGGAGCTGGGGCTCTCTCTCAGCCCTTGTTCTCTGCAAGGAGCCGTGGTTGTCACACTATCACATTAAACAATTTCTCTGAACTCATACTCCTTAGAACTGCAAAGTGAAGCAGCAGGCCCCTGAGTTGAATACTGCATCCATTTCCTTCCTCCCCAGCCACCTTTTCAGCCTGCAGATTCAGGTCCACCTGTGAGCTCTGCTCTGCCCAACTCTGGCTTGTTTCAAGCGACACATTGTTACAATGCAGTCAGAGACAGCCCCTGCCTCCTTCCAGGCAGGGATTTTATTCTCCATCATTACTTTTTAAAAGGTGTTCAGCTAGAAAATTGCATATTATTTCCTCTGTAAAGGTTTCTCCTTGTCGCCTTTGTGCAACTACAGTTGTCATAACCACAGTTGATATTTTCTGTGCCTGTGCGTGCAAGTGCCCGGCATGGAGAGAGATAATCAGGCCGTCCTCTTGGGCAGCTGCCTTCCAGTTTGGCTTTTATGAACTAGATTTAAAAAGTAAATAAGTCAGATCATATCACTCTGCTGCTCTCGGCTCACAGAAGTCAGCATGAACCTTTCACCGCAGCCTGCTGGCCCTGCACCTCTATGCATCATCAGCCTGGTGTTCATGCATTTGCTCCTTTCCTCTTTCCAGATATGTGCCAGTGTGCGTATTATGTTCTTGCTTCTATCCCTTGGATGTGCCAGTGCTTGTTTTCACTCAGAGGCCTCTGCATTTTTTGCTAGGGCATATCCTTTCCTAGATGTTCTTATCCACCACTTAGCTTATATTCATCTTCCACTGCTCCCTGTCTTTCTCAGTTAAGTGGTGCCCCAGCTCTGAGAGCAGTCCAGGACTATGGATGCTTTTGTTCCAGACTGAAAGAGTAACAAAAGTATGAAATAGTAGCAGGACTTGGCCGAAGTGCTGGCAGGAGAGAGGGTATTGCAAGGAGGTGCAGATGTTGGCTGAGAGGTTCAAATGGGTCCCTGCAGACCGAGCTCAGCTGCTTTGTTTCTGCTGATCCTTCTTTGTTCCAAGAACTACATTCTGATGACATGGGTATGGGAAGGCAGCACACTAAGGATGCAGGTGGGAAGCACTGTGGTAATGACAGGAGCAGGCTAGGTATAGTGCCAGCAGTCCCTACCCCTAGGAGTAATTGCTAGCATTTGGGACTTTTACAGTGTGTCTTGTGTGGCTATCATTCTGGCAAACACAGAATGGCTTTCTCCTTGCCTGTGGCAAACAGGTTTATACCAAAGGAATCCCGTGCTTATTTCCAAACATATAGTTTCCTTTCCTGGAACTTGATAAGGCTGTAGGGGTGATAAGTGCCTTCTTTCCACAGTCTTACTTGAAAAAGATCGTACCAGGTGGGCCTTACTTTTTCAGAAGATGGGACCTATTACATAATATTTTAGCTATGCAGTCTTGCTGATGTGGGGCCCTTAGTGAGTTAACCACCTTTTCAATTGCCTTTAAAATGGCATTAACAATAGTTAACCACTGTCTGGGTCCTATGAATTAAAGGAGCATGTGAGTGTTTGTAAACGGATAATTGGTGACCACTACATTTTGTTCACAGTTTGGAGGCGTGTCTGGCCATTGTTATTTCATTATCACAATGATACTTACTGCCTCAACCAATACTAAAGTGTCGTTATGATGGAGAAGGATACCAGTAGGGGTACATACTATAAAGAGTGTATCAGACACATAGCTGTCTCTGGAGGTTTTGTTTTGTTTTGTTTTGTTTTTTTGTTTCCCTTCAATGGTTTTGTTCTTTGCTTCCATGGACCACGTGGAAGATACCATGCTCTGGCTGTAGTCCCTCACAGCTGAAGCCTCCTTTCTCTTGTTTCCAACATGGATAGTACATACCCAGTTTGTGTGGGAGTGGAGATGTACCCTTAGCATGACAGCCTGTGAATGAGGTTTTTGGAAGGACACAGCATGAGAAGACACAAATCTCCGAATGAAACCGATTTCCATGCCTTTTTCTTTGGTAATAAAAGGAAATGGGGGCTGCAGAGGGAGTCTGCGATAGCTCAGCAGATGGTTGTGTAATAGAATGTTTTCTCAAACTTTTCTGGGAGGCATCAGTGACTCTCAGGAATGCATGTAGAGTGATGATGAACAAAAGACAGGGCTTTGAGTGTCCTCTCAGCAGAACATTTGTGAATTGGCCCCTTCCCGGCACAGGTACATGGTTTTGGAGGCTGAAGGGTTTGATTCTAGACAAGTGGTCTGCCCTGATTACTTTATGGTCTCTGGGCATTTGATACCTTGTCCTCTGTTGTCATGCAGCAGGCAAGCTTCTCCTTGGCTCCTGCCTGTTCTGTTGAGATCTGCTTTGGCCAGGGCATCTGATAATCCATAAAAGAAGATTTGCAGCTCTGTAGCTCTTTCCTGAACAGTGCTGACCCACAAAGTGGGTACACTGCTCTGCCTGGGATGGGAAGACAAGAAAGAAGGAAGGATCAGATACTTTAAGGTTGTCTTTCCTCAAACCCAGATCAGGCAAACCCAGACTTGCTCAAAACCTCAGCACTAGAGCATAAATGCACCAATCCCCCATGACAGTGCTGCAGGGAACCCGGGAGGCTTGGAGCAAAGCAGCATCCCATTCATGGCAAATCATTGTTAGAACCTAAGCTGCTGAGCCATTTCCCTCACTACTCATGTCTTCTCCCACATCAGCTTCTCAGCAGTGCCGTATCCTTCTGTCTTCTCACCACATGCTGGCCATGTGGACTGGGAAGATAGTATAAGGACCTCACTGGCGGGGAAGAGTACTGGCATGGAAGCAGGCAGACAGACCCACATTCCTCTTTTGCAACTTATCTCCAAGCAGACATAAGAGCACAACAGTGAGGTCAGTCCTAACAGTAATTTGGCAACTGTGTGAGTATGTCCTTGTGCTAACTGCTGTGCCTGCTCTGTGACTGTGGTGATGATGTTAGGGCCACTTAGCATGGGAAGACTGCCCATGGCAGTCATCAAGAGTATGGGTAGGTATGGCTTCCCATATCAGTCAAAAACCCAGGGCTTTGTTGTCTTCTGTATCCCATATCAGCAACAGAGGTGACTGCTGATATTCTCACTTTATCTTCTTCCTCCTCCTCCTTCTTCTCTCTTCTTCATGTCAGTTTCTTATCTCGTATTCCTTGCTGACCTAGAACTCACCCTGGAGTTCAACTGAAACAAACCTGTGATAATCTTTTTGACTCTGCTTCCACTATGAAGATGTGCCATCATGCCTTACATAGTTCAAGCCTCCCTCCTGTCCTCTTGGGATGCTGGTTTCCTGACTGCTAGCCTTTTCCTGGGTGTTTTAGTGACTATATTCTAATATGACCCATTTCCTTGGTGATCCTCTATCATCAGTGTTGTTTTCGAGATAGAGTTGCACAGTTGAGACCAGCCGTGAACTCATGATCATACTTCAGGATCCCAATGCTGGGACTATAGGTGTGCACCCCCATACCTGGCTATTTTAACACCTTTACTGAAATGTAATTTAAATACCATGAAATCACCCATGTACAGCACTCAATTCCATGGGTATTGGCATATTTTGCTGAGGTGTAGTAGCCATCACCACAGTTAAAGCTTAGAATATTTCATCACTCCCAGAAATAACCCTAAAAGTCATGCCACACCCCAGCTACTGGCAAGTACTCACCCACTTCCTGTCTCTGTATGTTTACCTGGTGGGAACCTCCATCTGAACATGATCATACAGTATGTGGCCATTATATCTCCTTGCCCCCCACCCTGCCTTTGAGAATTTCATACTATGTGTTTTGATAATATTTACTACTCTTCTCTGATCCATCTCCATTCCCTACCCACCCATCCAACTTTGTGGATTTTTTTTCCTTTTTCACCTAGTTCTTTTACAAGTTCAATTTGTGCTGCCCAAATATTCTTAGATATATGGCCTTCCACTGGAGAGTGGTTGACATACTAGGGTCTACACACTTTAAAAAAAAGAAAAGAAAAACCTGACTCTTTCTCTCCTAGTAGCTATCAGTTGTCAGTAGCTCCTCAGACAGGAGTGAGACTACATACCCACCTTCCCACTCCGCGCTGGGATTTGGTCTGGCTTGAGCTTGCACAAGTCTTGTACATGCTGTCACAACTGCTGTGAATTCATCTGTGCACCTGTTGTATCCAAAACACAGTTTTATTGAACTCATCTACCACCTCTGGCTCTTACTCTTTCCTCACCCTCTTCTGCAATGACCCTTGAGCATTGGGCAGAAGGGGTATAATATACATGTCCATCCCATTTGGGGGTGAGCCTTCAACAGTCTTTTATTCTCTGAACCTTGACAAGTTGTGGGTCCATATTAACTGCCATCCACTGCAGAAAGGAGCTTCTCTGCTGAGGGCCGAGAGATGCACTTATCTATGGGAATTACAATAAATCATTAGGAGTCGGTTTAATGCTCTGTCCGTTTAACAGAATAGTAGTAGTAGTAGGCTGTCCTCTAGAGCCTGTTGCCTGTCTAACTATAGGTTCTTGGCCTTATAATGCTGTCCAGGTATGGGTTTCATCTTTTAGAGTGGGACCTAAATGCAATCAGAAAGTGGTTGATTATTCCCATGATCTTTGTGCTGCTATTGCACCAGTTAGTGTGTCTTGCTGGGCCAGTCATTATTGTAGCTCATAGAGTTCACAGGTGGGTAGGATTGGTGATTACTTTTCTCTCTGGAAGCATGTAGCATACGTAGCACCTTCCAGCACTATGAAAGGTAGCCGGTGGGGATGAAGCTTCCAGATCAGTACCCACTTGATTTCGGCATGTTCTATGAGTCAAGGTGTGGTGTCTTCAGCAGAAGGATCTTAGTGTCAAGTCCTGGAGGTTAACCAGTAGCACTGGGATAGTTTGGGGGTCTATGGGACCTCCCTGGCCAACAACTCCAAGAGAGGTAACTTATTCCTGGCACTGAGAGTTTTATTTTGTTAAACTGTGGCTTATTTCTTACTGTGTGGTTTTTGAGATTTATTTGTGTTGCTGCTTGTATCAGGACTTTCTTCCCTTCTCTGGCCAAATTGTATCCCATTGTATAGAAGCACAACATTTGAAATCCATTCATTAGTTGATGGCATTGGCTGACTGGGCGTAGGGAAAAGGAAGGGGACTGCTTCTGAAGGTGCAATTATTAAAGTGCAAGAATGTGTTTTTAAAGCCTGTTGTAGTTCTACAGGTGGGCCTGGAGGGAGAGTGTTAGGAAGTGAACGCAAACACAGCACAGGCACTGACGGCACTTTCCAGAGGCCTTTGTGCCAGTGCCTTAGTGGAGATGATCTCAGATCATCTCAAAATTCTATTTGTCTTAGAGATTTGGCTTTTACATCGAAAGCCAGTTACCCATTGAAGTGGTGGATAGGCATGCCTTTTTTTCTGATTGAATATTTAATAATAACACTTTTATTATCGTGAAGACAATTCTTGGCTGACATTTAACTTGAAAGCATTACATTGAATCAGATACTGTGTTGGTGCTTTATGTGCACACTCTTAATTAACTTCAGTGCAGCCCCATGAGACAGAGCTGCTGTCAGTCTCCTCAGTGCAGAAATTGAGAAACTGAGGCATAGAAAAGCTGATCATGGACACTCAAGCAGAAGAAAGATTCAGGTCAGGTGTTCTTGACTGCAAGGCCTGCTCTCTGGAGCCCTTTTGTACATTACTGTTAACACTACTGAATACCTGACGGATGTAAAGAAAGGACATTGGGAACCATAATCTAGATGTCTTATCGTTTACTTTCTGCTTGTCTCCATGCCTTGCTGCCCAGCATCTCCCTCCTGGAGATTTGTGAGCTACATACACTTTGGGGCCTATCTTAAAACCTGCTGGTTCTGAAGCTGCCCTTTATCACAATCCTAGGTAACTCTAGTGCACACTAAGTGTTTGAGACACGCTGCTGCAATTTATGTTATGCATGGCATCCCACTTAAGGGTCAGTGGTTTTCTTTTATCCAAACATCTCAAGCTAGGCTGGCTGACTGCTTAAAGTTGGTTCCCTAGGAGTCAGGAACCTGTCTTCATAGCCCTGCATCTGTGCCACCTGCACCAAATTACTTGGTCTGAATCTTATTTTCTATGTATATTCAATGGGGAACTTATTTAAATATTAATTAAAAAAATAAATGTATTTAATGCCATGGATTTTTCTCTTAGATTCATCAATTTGATTGTGCACTTTTAAATATAAATTTTTGATGTCTTTTCAAAATTTCAGAGCTTTTATTTGATGTGATAAGTATGCATATTTATGGAAAACAATGATAATTTGATTCATGTATACAATGTCTAAAGTTGAATTTTTCTATTATATTCCTTTGGTTGTGTGCATTACTAAAAATTACTCTTAGCCATCCTTTTCCTGTATTGAGCAATTATTTTATATTGTACCTAAAGGAGTGATGAGTTTTTACAGCTGTCAAATCTACTCTAAGGGAATGGAGGCATTCAGCTGGGAGAGGGAGGTTCTACAAATGTACCTGTTCATTAATCTTGTTGGTTGTATTAATCAAACATTTTAAGACCTTCCTCATTTATCTTTTATCTTGGGAGGAAAGTGTTTCACCAAGCCAGTGTAACATGCTTTTCCTGTGTCTTTCAAATGGTCTCATTTTGGTACACTGTTTAGGTTAATTTTTTTTTTTTCAGAGAACGCTTTCATTCATTTTATTTCACTATGTCCATGAAGAAACAAAGATGGCTTCCTCTTGAAAACTTTCCCCATGTTTGAGATGAGCATTTGCTGTTTGGAGGGGTTGGGTAATAGGGAGGGATGAACCAGTTGACTGATTTTTATTGTGGATTTCTAGCTGGCCTTAATCATTGGATCAGAATACAAATATTCAAGAGGCACACATGCATACACATGTACACAAAACTGCATGTATGTACGTAGACATAGTAAGTACACACACAACCCTACTTTTCCTAGCTCACTGCACTGCTCTTCATCCCCACAGCAGGACCTGAGAGAAAGGCTTCTTGTCTCTTGACCTCCCCTCCTGCAAGTCGACTCAGGCAAAGCCTCCATCCTCACTTAGCTAGTGCTGCTGTGTTTCCTTGTCTGTCACCTACCCTCTCTCTAGGTACATTTGGTAAAAGGTACCAGGTTATCATCTAGACCTTCCTGGTAAATGTCAGAAAAGTCTGCTTCTCACAAGAATTTAGAAAAACTATACCTCCATTACAAACCACACTGTACTGGGAGATGCAGTTTTGTGTGCAGACAAGAAATTCTGGGGACAGGAAGGTAGTGCACGTCTGGTAGTTAGGGATTTATTCTAAACAGTACACATTTTCCACCCTCCAAAACATGATTAACGAAAGTGATAACGTTTGGGAGAAATAATGTGTTTTGGATTTTCTTTTTCTTTCTTTCTTTATCCTTTTTTTTTTTTAAATCTTTTATCATACCCAAATCTTCACATTAGCTCTCTTCCTCTTTTTCTACCTTTCGCCTCTCTCCAAATTAGCTATTTTTCCTTTATTGAAAATAGATTTTTATGCCATATATTTTGATTATACTTTTTCTTCCCAGATCCCCTGCAGTTCCCCTCCCACCCAAATCCATACCCGCTTTCCCCTTCTTGTTAGAAAACAAACAGACATCTAAAAATAATTTTAAAAGTAAGATAAAACAAAAACAAATAAACCAGAGTAGGACAAAACAAACAAACAGAAGAAAAATAAAAAGCATAAGAAACCCATAAATGCAAAGAACCTGTAAGGGATGAGGAGGAGGAGGAGGAGGAGGAGGAAGAGTCCTGACAAAGCATTATGAGACAAAGAGCATTCAAAAATGTCACTGAGTAATGTATTAGTCAGGGTTCTCTAGAGTAACAGAACTTATACAATGAATATCTATATACAAATATAAGAAGGGGGGATTTATTAGAATGACTTACAGGCTACAGTTCAACTAATCCAACAATAGCTAGCTGTGAATGGAAAGTTCAAGAATCTAGTAGTTGCGCAGTCTCACACGGCTGGACGTCTCAGCTGGTCATCTGTAGATGCTGGAATCCCGAAATAGCAGGCTCCAATGCCAGTGAAGGAATGGCTGTGCTAACCAGGCGAAGACAAGCAGGCAAAGAGCACAAGCTTCCTTCTTCCATGTCCTTCTATATGCTGCCAGCAGAAGGTGTGCCTAGATTAAAGGTGTGTCTTCCCGACTCAAGATCCAAATTAAAGGTATGAGTCTTCCTGCCTCAAGATCTGGATCAAAGGAATCAAAGGCATATGTCTTCCATTTCTGGATTATAGTTCATTCCAGAAATAGTCAAATTGACAATGTTAGCCATTTATTATTGGAGAAAACTAATTTTTCCCTTGGAGAAAACTAATTTTTCACTTGCGAGCAGTTATCAGTTGGAGATAGCTTCTGAGTTTGAGGATGGTGCTTGTGTCTATTTTCTCTCTCAGTGCTGAGGACCCCATTTGGCCCAGATTCACGCAGATCCTATACATGGCTGCCACAGTCTCTATGAGTAGTTCATATGGTGTTGGTCCTGTTATGTGGCTAGACGACCTTATTTCCTTGATGTCCTTCATCTCCTCTGGCTCTTCGAATCTTTTCACCTTCTTTTCCACAGGATTTCCTGAGCCCTTAGGGGAGAGATTTGATGGAGACATCCCATTTAGGACTGAGTGTTCCAGGGTCTCTCACTCTCTGCACATTTTCTGGCTGTGGGCCTTTGTGTCTGTTCTCATCTTCTTCAGGAGAAAGCTTCTCTCTTGTTGGCTAAGCAAGGTACTGATTATGAGTACAGCAGAATGTTCTTAGGAGTCATTTCATTGCTATATTCCTTAGCAGAACAGTAGTATATTTGGTTTTCCCCTAAGTCCCCGGCCTTTCCAGTCTCAGGTTCTTGACCACCCAAGCAGTGTCAGGGATGGGTTTCATCTCATGGGAGTAGACCTTAAATCCAATCAGATATTGGTTGCTTACTCCCACAAGTTTTGTGCCACTATTGTACTAGCACATCTTGCAGGCAGTCTACCATTGTAGCTCCAAGGTTATGTACCTAGATTGGTGTTTACCCTTCTCCTTTGGTATAGAGTCCAGAGTACCTTCTAGTACCATGAACACTAATCAGTAGGGGTGAAGGTGCTAGGTAGGCACAAGCTCAACTTCTCTGTGTTCAGTAAGTTGTGTAGGTGTTGTCTTCAGATTAGGGCCTTGCTATTAGTTTCTGGAAAACAACCAGTACCCTCAGCAAATAGCCTAGATTGTTTGGGGGTTCCTATGAGGCCCCTTTGACCAACAACTCGATTAAATGTAACCCATTCTTGGAGCTTGTGGTTTCATTTGGTGGCAAGAGATGTCCATTTGGAGCTCTGTCTCCCCTTGGTGATTGCTTGGTGATTCCTTTTAGATCTCCTTCATATATGTTTATATTTTTGAAAGTGTCTGCTTTATTGTTTTCATACAATCCCTCAAAAGGCCCTTAGTTTTAACTGTCCTTCCCCTTATTCCCTCCCTTTTCCTTCTTCCCTCCCCCTCATCATTTGATCCTCCTGTTCCAGTTCCACCCCACCCATCCATTCATAACTGTTTAGCTATTTCCCCTTCCTAGGGAGATCTGTCCCTCTGCCCTAGTCCCTTACTCTATGCCTAACCTCTGTGGTTATATGGATTGTAGCCTGTATCAAAGACTTAACGGCTTACATCCACGTATAAGTGAACATATACCATATTTGTCACAGCTGGGCTCATGGTCTCCATGCTAGAGCAAAGTAGGTCCCCAGTTGATATTTTTTTATACACTGAAGTAATCTTGGACTCCTGCTACAAGGCCCAGGTCATGTTGTATGTGTGTGTGTGTGTGTGTGTGTGTGTGTGTGTGTGTGTGTAGAAGTGATTTGCCTACTCATTGTTGTTAGGGATTTTCCCCACATTTTCTTGGCTGTTTGGTCTGTAAATGTATTTTCTTGTCATGTTCTTGTCTGGTTTTATATCACAATTGCAATGGCTTCTCAAAGGTTAGGAGGCAATCCCTCTTTGCTGAAAGAGCTTGCCTAGTCTTGGCACTTCTCCCCTCCCTTAAGAACCTGGTACAACCAGCAGTGGGAAATCCTTCAGAGGAATCTTAATATTTTAGAAATCCAAGAAAATGATCACATGCATAGTGTTTATATTTCTGTCATTGTTTTAATCACATTGTGCTATTTGTGAGTTTGTCATTGAGCTTCCTGGTTTGTGCTTTTTAACACATCTAGAAGTATCTATCTTTTGTCCTCAGGTACAGATGTTTTCCTGTTGCCTCTGCCTCCCAGGAACTCAGCTCCATATGTTTTGAGCACCGAGCACTCAATGATGTAAAAGTTCCGCAGTCTGAGGCAGACTGTCAGTCAGGTTGTATGACCATGCTCATATCTTCCTGTTCCTCTTGAGAAGTCTGCTTGTTCCAGCAGCAGAGTATTCGAGCCTCCAATTGTAGTACAGTTTGTATTCTACATTTGCCTGTCAGCTTTACTTTGTGTAGTTGATTAAGTATGTGTGCATTTAGGATTGTTATTTCTCTGGGAATACTGACCTGCTTTGTTGGAACTAACTTCCTTGTGTCTCATTACATTTTAAATCCCGGCCTTTCTCATCTGACATTAACACAGCCACACTGGCTTCCTCTGCAAGGGAAGTGATGGGCATACCTTCCATTCTTCCTTTTTAGAATTTTTTCATTTGTAGTCAGAGCATACCATTAGGACTTTACTTTTTCATTAGGGAGTGTGGTAGGCATAATAATGTGACCCCTTAAGATTTCTAGAACCTGTGACTATACCCAGTATGCAATAGGGACTCTTCAGGTGTGATCAAGGACATCATGAGGTGTGGAGGTTGTCCTTTATTGTCCAGATGGCTTCAGGGTAATCCAAGGATCCTTAGAAGGAAAGAGGGAAGAAAGTCAGAAAAGATAAGGAGGAATGAGGTCAAGCTTAAGGTATAGTCACAAGCCAAGAGAAGAGGGCAGCCCCTGGACCCTAAAAGTCATAGAAGCCAGAGACAGTAAGGAAAAGATTCTTCCTAGAAGGCTGCATCCCTGAGAACATGGTGGATTTAGCAGGGTAATCCCCACTGAAACATCTGTCTCTGCACTTGTAGGATACACATTGTTCATGTGCTTTAAGCCACAACAGTTTGTTCACGTTGCTGCTGTTGTTTAGATTTCTTATGTCAGCTGTAGGAAATGAGTACAAGGGTCCCATCTTCTCTGGATGAATTAATTTGTTAATAAATCTGTGACCTTTAGGGCTGCTATAGAAACTCCATTCTTTTATCCTTTTTTCTTTTAATTCTATGACTATGTTCAAGAATATTATATTTCTTTAGGACTTACTAAGAAGTTTGCAAAGACATTTGCTTTGTGTTTGCCTGAAGATCTCAGATCTGTAGTTTGGAGACACCCAACCCCATTCCCAGTCTTAGTCTCTGTGATTATTTGTATCTGAGCTCTGGAGTGTTCTGTTCCACTGTGTTGCTCACTTTTATCTTCTCTGTCATTAATTTTTAAAGTATTTTATTTAGGGGGCTGGAGAGATGGCTCAGCAGTTGAGAGCACTGACTGTTCTTCTTGAGTACCCAAGTTCAATTCCCAGAACCCACATGAGAGCTCACAATTGTCTGTAACTCCAGTGCTAGGGTATCTAGACATACATGAAGCAAAACACCAATGCACATAAAATAAAAATAAATAAAATTTTTAAAGTATTTTATTTTGTGTTTATATATTCTTTTATTTTTTTAAAAGTTAATTCTTTGATAATTTCACACAATATATTTTGATCATTTTACTCCTCTCCCAACTCATCTCAGATCCACCTCCACCTGCCTATCTAACTTTGTGTCCTCATTTTATTTTTTAATCCTACTAAGTCCAATTTCTGTTGCCCATATAGTCTTAGGTTTATGGCAATCCATTAGAGTGTGGTTAACCTACTAGGGGCCACATCCTTAAAGAAAACTTACTGTTCCTCTCTTAGCTGCTATCAGTTCCCAAATGCTCCTTAGGGTAGGACTTGGTGTTCCCTTCCCACTCCGCGCTGGGATTTGGTCTGGCTTGAGCTTGCACAAGTCTTGTACATGCTGTCACAACTGCTGTGAATTCATCTGTGCAACTGCCCTGTTGTATCCAAAACACAGTTTTATTGAACTCATCTACCACCTCTGGCTCTTACTCTTTCCTCACCCTCTTCTGCAATGACCCTTGAGCATTGGGCAGAAGGGGTATAATATACATGTCCATCCCATTTGGGGGTGAGCCTTCAACAGTCTTTTATTCTCTGAACCTTGACAAGTTGTGGGTCCATATTAACTGCCATCCACTGCAGAAAGGAGCTTCTCTGCTGAGGGCCGAGAGATGCACTTATCTATGGGAATTACAATAAATCATTAGGAGTCGGTTTAATGCTCTGTCCGTTTAACAGAATAGTAGTAGTAGTAGGCTGTCCTCTAGGGCCTGTTGCCTGTCTAACTATAGGTTCTTGGCCTTATAATGCTGTCCAGGTATGGGTTTCATCTTTTAGAGTGGGACCTAAATGCAATCAGAAAGTGGTTGATTATTCCCATGATCTTTGTGCTGCTATTGCACCAGTTGGTATGTCTTGCTGGGCCAGTCATTATTGTAGCTCATAGAGTTCACAGGTGGGTAGGATTGGTGATTACTTTTCTCTCTGGAAGCATGTAGCATACGTAGCACCTTCCAGCACTATGAAAGGTAGCCGGTGGGGATGAAGTTTCCAGATCAGTACCCACTTGATTTCGGCATGTTCTATGAGTCAAGGTGTGGTGTCTTCAGCAGAAGGATCTTACTGTCAAGTCCTGGAGGTTAACCAGTAGCACTGGGATAGTTTGGGAGTCTATGGGACCTCACTGGCCACTGAGAGTTTTATTTTATTAGCCTGTGGTATCTATTAGGGGCATTTGTGTCCCGTTATATGTTAGCTCCATTTAAAGTATTTTTTTCTAATGTATATGGGTGTTTTGCCTCCATCTATGTATGTATATCAAGTGAATGCAGTGCCCACAGTGGCCAGAAGAGGGCAAGCCACTGTAGAGGTGCTGAGAATCTAATTGGGTTTTCTTGAAGAGTGGCCTTTTAACTGCTGAGCTATCTTTCCAGCCCTCATTTAAAGTCTTTTTGTATATGTATTTGTCTATATTTTATGACGCTTTTACAAAAAGTTTCCGTATGACGTTTCTTTGAGGAACTTCCACACTGATTTCTATAGTGGCTGTCCAAGTTCCACCAGAAGTGAATAAATGTCCCCTTTCCCACCCGTGTCAACATTTGTCTTTTTTCCTTTTTTCTTTTTTTAGTCTTAGCCATTATGACTGGGATAAAATGAAATCTCAAAGTTGTTTCAGTTTACATTTCCATGATGGCTAAGGATATTAGACATTTAAAAAATTATTTATATTTCGTCTTTTGAAAATCCCATGTTTAGTTCCATGCCCCATTTTTTTAATTGGGTTGTTTATTTTCTAGATGTTTTCCTTTATTTTTTTATTTTAGTTCTTTGTATATTCTAGGTATTTCTGTATATTTCTCCCATATTTTTCACTTGAATGTTAGTGTCCTTCATTGTAGAGTTTTTTAGTTTCATGGAGTCCTATTTATCAATTGTTGGTCTTACAGGGTTCTGCTCAGAAAAATATTTTCTTGTGCTTTTAAGTACAAACCTATTTTCTAATTTTTCTTCTATTTGAGTGTCAAGGTCCTTGATCCATTCTTGGTTGAGTTTTGTTTGTTTGGTTTTTGTATGTTTCTGTTTTTGTTTGGGGTATGGTTTTTTGTTTGTTTGTTTATTTGATTTGTTGAGACAGGGTTTCTGTGTTGTAACTCTGACTACCCTGAAACTCACTCTGTATAGCAGGCTAGCCCTGAACTCGGAGAGATCTGCCTGCTTCTGCCTCCCAAGTGCTGGAATTTAAGGCATGCTCCAGCATTGCCCAGCTTCATGGTTGAGTTTCGTATAGAGATAGGATCCAGTTTCATTCTTCAGGATGTAGCTATCCAATTTGAGCAGCATCATTTGTTGAAGATGCTGTCTTTTCTCCTTTGTATGTTGTCTTCTTTGTCAAAAGTAAAATAGCTGTAAGAGTATAGGCTTATAAGCCTTTTTCCATACAGAAGCTTTTCTGTCCCACAATAAATCGAAATCTCATTTACTAATGAGTAAATTGTTGGTATTTGGCACATAGATGTTTAGAATTGCAGTATCCTCTTAGTGGATTTTTCCTTTATTGAGTGTATATTGTCCTACCTTATCTTTTCTGTTTAGATTTGGTTTGGATTCTATTTTTTCAGATATTAAAATAGTTACACTTGCTTGCTCCTTGGATCCATTTGCTTTGAATACCTTTTTCTATCATTTTACTCTCTGGTGATACCTAAATGTTTCTTGGATGCCGCAGAAAGATGAATCCTATTTACTAACAGTCTATTAGTTTATGTCTTTTATTGGGGAGATGAGACCATTAATATTGAGAGTTATTTATTGAGAATTATTAATGAACAGTACTTACTGATTCCTATTATTTTGTTGTTGTGGTTTGGATATTTTCTCCCTCTCCTTTGATTTACTATTTTGGGGTTATTTATTTCTTGTGTCCTCTTGGGTGTAGTTAACCTCTTTAGACTTAAGTTTTCTTTATAATGCCTTCTGTACAGCTGGATTGATATATAGAAATTGCTCAAATTTGTTTTATTGTAGAATGCTTTTTTTCTCTGTTGATTGTGATTGATAGATAGTTTTGCTGAATATTGTAGTCTCAGCTGGTATTTGCAGCCTATCAGAGTTTGTAG
The DNA here is from genome assembly GCA_026225945.1 of Cricetomys ansorgei. Taxonomy (NCBI): domain Eukaryota; kingdom Metazoa; phylum Chordata; class Mammalia; order Rodentia; family Nesomyidae; genus Cricetomys; species Cricetomys ansorgei. Next base: position 324,529 of record JAMJFZ010003061.1, read on the forward strand.
TACATTTATTTAGGCCCTTCTGGCTTTCAGAGTCTCCACTGAGAAGTCAAGTGTTCTTCTAATGGGCCTGCCTTTATATATAACTTGATTTTTCCTTACAGTTTTTAATATAATCTCTTTATTCTGTATATTTAGTGTTTTGATTATTATGTGTTGTGGGTAATTTATGGTCCTGTTTATGTGGTGTTCTATACACTTCATGTACCTTGATAGATACCTTTTTCCTTCCTTCCTTCCTTCCTTCCTTCCTTCCTTCCTTCCTTCCTTCCTTCCTTCCTTCCTTCCTTCCTTCCTTCCTTTCTTTCTTTCTTTTTCTTTCTTTCTTCCTCTCTCTCTCTCTCTCATTTTTTTTTATTTTTGGCAGGGTTTCTCTGTTGTAACTCTGGCTTTCCAGGAACTCATTCTTAGTCCAGGCTGGCCTCAAACTCAGAGATCCTCCTGACTTTGCCTCCCAGGTGCTAGGATTAAAAGCATATGCCACCAGCACACAGCTACCTTTTTATTAAGATTTGTGAATTTTCCTTCTATAATTTTGTTAAAATACTTTTTGTGCCTTTGGACTAAGTTTCTTCTCCTTTTCTATACCTATTATTTATAGGTTTGGTCTTTTCATGGTGTCCCAGATTTCCTAGATGTTTTGTGCCTGTATGTTTTATATTTATCGTTTTCTTTCACCTATCCATTTCTTCTTTGTCTTCAAGGCCTGACATTCTCTCTTCCATGTCTTGTAATCTCTTGGTGAGGCTTCCCTCCAAGGTTTTTGTTTGATATTCTAAATATTTCATTTCCAGTTTTATTTTGGATTGGGATTTCTTTGGTGGTCCTATTTCTACTCTAATGTTTTGAAATGCTTTTATTAATTTCATTTGTTTGTGTTTTCACTGTCTTCATTAAGGCATTAATTCATCTTTAAAGTTCTTGATTATATTCATAATTACTATTTTTGAAATCCTTGTTTTGTGCTTCAGCTAAATTGCATTTCTCAGGTCCTATTGCAGTAGACTGCTGGCTTCTGGAGGGGCATGTTGTCTTGGCTGGTCATGATTGTTTGGGGGCTGGAATCTAGGCATCTGAAGTTCTGGTGTTTGAGGCGTTTCTTGGTATTGCTATCTGGTCTAGTTTTTGTTGGGTGGCTGTTCCAGTCTTTAGTTGCTGTTTCCCACTCTGGATCCTGGGCAAATGTAGTAGCTATAGGGTTCTTGGTAGAGTGTGCTTCTCCAAGTTAATACTGAGGAATGGAGATGGGAGGAAAGACTGATAGGGGCCGTGGGAAAGAAAAGGGGAACCAGGGCTCTCCCCGGGAGGTAGAGTCCCCAGGGAATATAGGTAAGGTGGGAAGAAAGGATCCTTCAGGTAGGCTGCTTTAGGACTAAAAGTAAGTTTGGAAAGACAGGAAGGAAAGAACTAGGGGGACCCTGGGTCTGCACCCAAAGCAGAATATAGAATTTTAAATTATGTCGTTATGATCCTCTGAAGTTCCTCAGTGTCTGTTATAATTTCTCTACTTTCTTCTCTAATTTTATTATTGTGGATCCTCTCTCTCCTTTGATTAATTTAGCTAAAGGTTTGTCAATCTTCTTAATCTTTTCAAAGAACTAACTCGTCTTTTCATTGATTCTTTATATTGTTTACTTAATTTCTATTTCATTAATCTCATTGACTATCTCTTCCTATCTACTTTTTTTGAGGGGGGTGAGGGAGTTCTTTTTTTTCTAGGGCCTCCATGTGCATCATTAAGTTATTAATTTGAGATCTTTCAAAAAATGTTATGTAGGTGCTCGGTGCTGCAAACTTCCCCTTTAGGACTGCTTCATTGTGTCCCACGTTATTAGGGTGTTGCATTTTCATTTTCATTCAAGCCTAGGAATTGCAAATTTTCTTCTAGTTTCTTCCTTGACCCAATTGTCATTTAGCAGTGTGTTGTTTAGTTTTATGAATTTGTTTACTTCTTGCCATTTCTATTGCAGTTATATCTTTCTTTATTCCATTATGGTCAGCTAGAATGCAAGATGTTTCAAATTTTCCTGTATTTGTTAAGAAATGTTTTGTGTCCTAATAAGTGGTCAATTTTGGAGAGAGTTCCATGGGCTGTTGTGAAGAACATGTGTTCTTTAGTATTTAAGAAAAATGTTTTATAGATATGTTAGGTCCATTTGATTTATGATGTCACTAAACTCCAAAGTTTCTCTGTTGAGCTTTTTTCCAAATGAAAGTGTGGTATTAACATCATCGCTTTCACTCTGATGAGATCAATATGTAATTTCAAATCTAATAATATTTCTTTTATGAAATTAGGTACTTCTGTGTTTGATGCTTATATTACATATTGCACTATTGCAATATTGTTACAATATTCCTTTAATGAGTATGAAGTGATCCTCCTTATCTCTTCTGACTAGTTTTGATTTGAAGTCTATCTTGCAAGACATTCGAATAGCTATGCCTACTTGTTTCTTCGTTCTATTTGTTTGTAATGCTTTCTTATATCCATTCACTCTAAAGTGGTATCATTGGTGTTGAGGTGTGTTTCTTAGAGGCAGCAAAAAATGTAGATCTATTTTATGATTTAATCTGTTAGTCTGTGTTTCTTTATTGGGGAGTTTAAATAATTAAAATTCAGAGTTATTATTGAGCAGTGTGTATTAATTATTGTCATTTTGTTACTTTTGTGCTATTTTCTTAGACTTCTTTTGATGAAATGTTCTGGATATATTCATTCCCTGTTCCTTCTTGTGCATGTTTTACCTTTTCTTCAGACTTACATATTGCTTCTAGTAGTCTCTATAGAATTGTCTTGGTGGCAGTAAGTTCCTTAAATCTATTTTATCATGGAAAGTTTTTCCTTCTTCAGTTACAACTGATAGTTTTGCTGGGTATAGTGGTCTGGGATGACATATATTGTCTTTTGTAACTTTTAGTAGAACATAGGTTCAAGCCCTTCTGGCTTTTTAAGCTTCCTTTGAAAAGTCAAGTGTTATTCTGGTAGACCTGCCTTTATATGTGATTTGGTCTTAACCCTTCCACCTCTTTTTATACTGTACATGTAGTGTTTTGATTATTATGTGTTATGGGGAGTTTCTTTTCTTGTTCTGTCAATTTACTGTTTTGTATGCCTCTTGCACTTTGATAGGCATCTCCTTCCTTTAATTAGAGAAGTTTTCTTCTATAATGTCTTAAACATTTTTCTATGCCTTTGACTTGGCTGTCTTCTCTTTTTCCTGTACCTAATTTTCATAAGTTTGTTCATTTTATAGTGTCCCAGAATTCCTTTATTTTCTGTCATAGGTTTTTTTTTTAACTTTTTTTTTTTGAGTAACCTACTTATTATACCTTGTCTTCAAAATCAAATATTCTGTAGTCCATTTGAGCCATCTGTTGCTGAGGTTTTCCTCTGTGCTTTTAACTTTTTGAATTTTTCATTTCCTTCTTTATTTCACTTTGGCTTTTCTTCAGAGATTCTCTTTCTTAAAATATATTTTAATATCTTATCTTTATTATTTCATTCATCTGTTTATTTTCAAGGTCTTTATTCTCACATTTATTTGTATCTTCTTTGAATTCCTTGATGGTATTTATTATTGTTATTTTGAAATTATTATTTTGTATACCATCTAAGTCACTTTTCTCGGAACGTTATTATGGGAGTACTAATTTTGCAGAGTATTGTCTCGGTTATTGATATTGTTTGTGTTTTTGGGATAGGGCCTCAGTATCTAGAGTTAGGTTGTTGTTGGTATTTCTTGATACAGAAATCTTGTTTCCCTTTTGTTGAGAGGGTGCTTGGATCTCTGTTACCCCAACTTGTCAGGTTATAGACCAAACGAATGGGACTTAAGGTTCAATCATGGAGAAACTCAGTGTTGATGTTCAAATGGAGTAGCAGAAGTAGTCTTGATTTGGTTAGTACTATGTAAAGCTTCAGATTACAGGAGCAGACATTTTGTAGAGTTACAAGATTCTCACAGCCAATCCTTAGGATTCTGTGGGAAGTGTGCAGGACTTTTCCTTTGGTGGTGGGGTGTGGGCGGAGTCATAGTGGGAGTGTGGGGTCGTACCTGGAAAGGAGAGGTGATAGGAGGGAGGATATGCAGTCCTGAGGTGGCAGGGGTGGGAGGAACTGGTGATGAGTTTCCCTTCATGGAAAGGAGGGGCAGCAAGAGGAGGGGGCTTCTCTGTGTTTGCCGTTTCTAGGTTCATGATACTGTCCTGGGGGGTCTCTGTCTGGTGTGACAGTAACCCCTGATTTTATATTATACCATCTGCCGGTCAGTGCAATTGGTGGACTAAGGCCCTCAGCAGATCCACTTTCAAAAATGTGTCAGAAATAGCTAGAATTTACTTTTTCACAATTTTTTTAAATAGGGTTTCCTTATGTAGCCCTCACTAGCCTAGAATGTACTATGTAGACCAGGCTAGCTTCAAGCTCATAGAGCCCTGACTACCTCTGCTTCCTGAGTGCAAGTGCTGGTATTAAAGGTGTGTGCCACCATACCTGACACTTTTGCCATAATTTTGTATATTAACCCAATACAGGTACATTTATATAAGAAAATGGGAGATTTCAGTCAGAATAGCAAAGCTTTGGGCATTTTACTGACCCTATTTCATTCCTCTTCCAAGCGCCATGATAGTCTCAAAGCCAGCAGCTCACAGGTAGTGCGCCAGCCTCCTGGCAGACACTGGAGGGCAGAAAAGGGTCTGTGCTCTTGTTGGTGGTGTTCCTGCCTGCTATTTCTCTGAAAGATCTCACTTAAAAGCTCCTCTTCTTCTGACTCAGTCTCTGATTTCAAACCTTCTTTTCCTAGAGAGTTTGTCTAAAAACAACGATAGGTATTGTTGAAAACATGGCTGCCTGCAAAGGTGATTATTTAGGCAAACAACCTGGTGCCAAGAACTCTAGAAAGAAAAGCAAGGGCTTTGAAATCCTGCTCAGGGTAAATTAGGCAAAGTGTCGATGTAGACAGTGTGAGATCCCAGAGACCCACACCTAGACACTTGATAATCATGCTGGCAGAAGCTGAAGTCAAACCTCAAGGAAACAAGAGGAAGCCACACACATGCAAGAAGTCCTCAGTAAGATTAGCAGCGATTTGTACTAATTGGAAGCCATTTCCATCATTGTAAAAATTCTTTGTCTCTTCATACATGTCTGCCTCTCTCTGCCAGATCCCTCACATGTCAGCATTGTGTATTGATTCTGATGTCTGAGCTTTAGTGATCTGTTTCAATTATTTCATCTCTTGCTTGTTCTAGCTCTCTCTCATACATATCTTAGGTTTTTGATCGAATTCTAACCCTTTTGTGTACAGAGTGGCACATACTACATACAGTATTTACTTCCATCCAGTAAAGGGTTTATTGTTGTTCTGTGTGACTGTTCATATGGTTGTCTGGATCTCTTGGAAGTAGCATCTACTTGGTTTATCTTTTATCCAAAGTGATCATCTTTTTCCCTTATGGGTAGGATTAATCAATTTAAATTCATATTTATCTGTTGCTTAGTACCGGTTACAAAATTGAGGAACTTTAGTGAGTAGATGGTGTTGAACTGCTGGATCAGGGTTCTGGCTCAGTGAGTGCTTCAGCATCCAGGCCTCTCAATACTGCTATCCAGATGTTGTCCAAGACTGCTGCTGCAGCTGAAGGCCTCGCTAGAGAAGGATCCTTGCACGTTCCCTTCTGGCTATTGGAAGCAAGGTGAGGGTCTGTGGGCCTCAGCCTCTCACTGGCTGCTGGCTGTGCTCCCTTCCTGACTGCCCTCAGTTCATGTCTTGTGAGCGTCTCTCTAGGGCAGCTCATAACACAAAAGCTCAGAGTGTGAGTAAGCAAAAGGGGGAGGGGAGCAGGGGAGCCAAACAGAGATCACTGGCTTGTAGTCAGAATCCCAAAGTGACATCACACCAAGTCTGCCACACTCTATTGACTAGTACTATCTCTAGGCCCAGCCCACACTTAGGGAAGGGAACCCCATAAGGCCTGAGTGTGGAATTGGAGGAGAGTTTGAGTTTGGGTCTCTTAGAGGCTGTCTTCCACATATTTCCCGTGACAGCTCATTTATTTGTTTCTATGATTTTTTTCAGTTTTTTTTTCTCTTTTCTGTTGTCTGCCTACCTTTCTCCAGCCTGTTTCTCTCTCCTTACCTCTGTATCTTGCTCCCTATCTTCACTCTCATTTGCCCACTGCTACCTTCTTGCCTGCCTTCTACTCTCAGGGCCTTTCTCCTTTGCCTCTGCCATCCCTTCCAGGTTATTCCCCTGTGGCAGTCATTATACCTGTGCTGGTCACTTTCCACCTTCTCCTTCAGGCCTATGTGCTGTCCCTGCCTGCTGCCTCTGGCTGGTGACTGTACCATGCCCACTTCCTTCGTTTCCCTTTACTGCCCTGCACTTGGGCTCATCGTATCGCATTACAGTTTTTGTTTTGAAGAGCTGAGTATTTATATGCTTTGGGGTTTGCCTATTTCATGCTCATAGTTTCTTTTTTTATAAATGAGAAGTCATTTATTTGTCTTTTGGGCAACTTACATGTATATTAAAATATTTTATCTGTGGGAGATTTGATGAGGAACCAATTATATTTTCAAAGTGATACTTTTGTTCTGTTCAGAAGAATAAAAGTCCTTGTCTTTTAGAATAGCACGTTGAGGCCTACACAGATGAAGTGACTTGGGGGACACTTGGGACAGCTGTCTGTGCATGCCTGTGTGTATTTGAGCATGTGTGTGCACACTCCTGTCTTAGTCCTTGGTTGTTGAAGTTTAGTAATGTCATCTGACTTTTTATTACATCATTTTGTCTTGTGGTTAACATTTTCATAATAAAAAAGCTTTTCATCCTTGTGATATTGTCCCCTGATATTAGTATAATCTGGGGTGAATCTGTACCTCAGTTACCAATTTTGCCAGTATGTTTCCTCACCTGAATGAGTCTAGAGTTGCAGTGTGAGATTTGTTTGGCTGCTTTCTTTCCCTGCTTATCTTCAGCATGGGCTTTGTACACTGATGGCATTTTTCTAACTGCCTATACCTCCCAGGCCAGACTCAGTTCCTCCTCCTGTCTGCACAACTGTGTACACTGCAGAGACCTCAGAAAGCAGGTGCTGGGTTTGTTGTCCTGGGTTGGGTCTGGAGTCTCTCACCTGTCTAGGTTGAAACAAATAGAAAACCGTGTGCTAGAGGGGTCTGTGGGAATTTGTAATGCCTCCTTTCTACTTTAGGGTTCACCCTCAGCTCTAGATGTCCAGCTTGGTTCCTGCCCCTCCTCCGTAGGGTGGGATTTATTTTTATCCTTCAGGATTGGAAGGTCCTGGCTTCCCTGGCTGCTTCAGCCCTAGCCCAGCAGGCCTGTGGCTCCTACTCCGCCTACTGCTTTGTGTGTCCCTTCTATGTTGGCTCTTTAATCTTGGTTTTTGAACCTGACCGTGTCTTTTCAGGCATGTGTTCTCTCTGCCACTGCTATGTGTGGAGCAGCAGCGGTGCATCAAAGTGTGAACTCACAGTATATTCTTGATGAAGGGGGTCCTCTACTAATCCACTGAAGATCCCCTCCACTCCTGTTCAAAGCCTGCCTTCCACTGTTCACATCATCATAGTGGTGATATGTTTTCCCAGAAAACTTAGTTGGGAATTTCTTTAGATAAAATAACAGCCTACTAGTTCCCAAGTTATTGGGTCATAGTCTCCCTAACACATCAGACTCTGAAACTGGCTAACTGTGCCCATTTTTGCTTCTCCTACTAGGACTGAGTTCCACGAACACATCTGATACAGCCAAGGTTCCTTTTCAGGAATGTATCATTCATAGTAGACACGTAGGAACAACCAAGGACTTACTGAGCCAGTTAGTGGGGCCATGATGGTTATTCCAGAGTCACCTGGAGAGATGCATGTTTCTAGGAAGCCTGTAGACTGTAAGCCTTTGGAGGAGGGAGCTGCTATTGTCTAGTGCACTCTTCATTCATCAAGTTCAAATCTTTGAGTGCCTGCTGTGGATGCTCTTACCTGTGTTACCTCCTGTCCATTATTGCTCTTGGAGCTTTCCTTACCAGCCTCATAGGGGCCTAGAGTAGGCAAAGACTACATGGCAAGGGCATCACGAAGAGCTGGCACAAGCCAAAGAGCTTCTGGTCAAGTGAGGTGTCCTTGCTCTCCCCTCTCTGAATATCCCATTACATCCTTATCTGACCCTACTGTTGTCTTTTGCATGCTGACATTTTACGTGCACGGTCAGTCTCAGTCTCTATTTGGACAGTAAGTTTGATAGTGAGGCATCTCTGCCCTGAGTTTTATTTCTGCTGCTTTTTGTTGCTATATGTCCTAGTGGCTGCTGTCTGTTTCAGGAGCCTCTTCCCATAGACAGAATCACTATATCATTTGGAGGATGGGTACATGCCTGAATGAGCCTCCTTGTTCTTCCTGGCCAAGTAGCCCCTAAGAAATGGCAGCTGAAGAGTCTCAAGATAGTTTTGCCTTGAGATGCCATATTTCTGCTTGGCTGGAATTACAGGTCAGAAAATGGCAGGTCTGAGCCCTACAAGATATTCCCATCCTAGCTGCTTAATTGTATCGGATGCACTTCTCCTCTGATTGCACCAGAAATTATTCACAGTTGATGCTGGGCTGCTAAGAGGCCCCACATAGATTAGCCATGCCTGTGTGCCTGGGACACAGCCTCATCATCTCGTCATTATGCTTTGAAAGATCCTATGAGAAATCCCTGGCATTCAGACTACTATCTATGTTTAGCTTTGCTAGAGCATTGACATTCCAAAGGCATTCCAGGAGTCTTCTTGAAAGATCCTGTGAGAAATCCCGGCATGTAGTCCCTTGTCTGTGTTTAGCTTTGCTGGAGCATTGGCATTCCAAGGCCTTCTTGGGATTTTTAGATTCGTCAACCTCTAGGGAGCCAAGTCCTTTCTTTGCTCCACTTGACAGGTAAAGGGAAATGTACAAGAGGAAGGCAGCTTACTCAAGACTAGAGAGGCCACTGGCCAGAGCCAGTATCAGAATTCTATCCTCAGACAGATAGCCTGCTGCCCTGCCCCATAGCCTGGCATTGCCTGAGCCCTTTAGCTCACATGCATGCTCACACTGGTGTGTAGGCTCAGCACTGGTGTGCTGCTCAGTTTGCTGTTGGCTCTGAAAAGTTCTAGGCTAGCACAACTATCACTGTCAAGGATATGGGATTTCAGAATCTTTACCTCTCTTCTTTGTATTTTTGAGGGATTCAGACTGCTCTGCAGATACTATAGTGTAGCTTAAAACAAAAAGCTCAGGACTTGTGTGGACCCAATGGGTCTCAGTTATTGATAAGTTTCTGCTCTTGAGGATACTGAGGGTAAGTGCCACCCCAGACTGTCCCAAGCTTTCAGGCCCCGATGGCTGCATCTGTATAGGAATGACAGGGGCAGTGGGACTTAATATTTAGTACTGGAAAGCCCCTAGAAGACTAAAGATGGAGGGGCACATGCTCCCAGCTGTTCCAATCTAATGAACCTTTGTAGAGGCCTTGTTCTGACCCTGCTCATTTCCTTTGGTATTCAGTCAGCCTTCAGACAGTCTTGTAGGTGTGGGGAGCAGAGGACACTATTGTACCAGTTTTAGCCATTGCACAGAGAGATGTTCTGTGCAAACAAGGAAGTTGTTCAAAGTCATCTAGCTGCTTAAAGAGAGGACTGGGCTGCACCCCAGGCCGCTAGCTCCAGGCTGTTCACCCTGGCTAGCTGAGCCAACATCCTTACCATGACTGGAAGGAGGGAGTTTCTGTTAAGCTGGCTTCAAAGGACTCACACACACACACACACACACACACACACACACACACACTCCTGAGGTGGGTAGGAATATATTCCCTCCTTTTTAGGACTCTGCCTCTCTTGCTGTACACAGGGACCCCTACCATGACAGCTCAGCATATGGGGCAGTGGCATGGTATACCTCCAGATTATCAGGACTCCAAAAACCAGAGCCAAGCTCTGCTCTTTCTGGACTGTGAGGTTGAAGGCAGCTTGGTGTTTCAACCAAGTTCATCTCTGCTCTGCCTGGCTGTGAGCTGTTGAATAGTAACTTATCCCCTCTGTTGTGTTCCTATCAAGGGGATCCATTGTGACTCTTAACCCTGATTAACTTATTATACCCTACCTCCCTCTTATACATTGAAAGGAGCCTAGAAATGCCTGAGAATCATGTAGAACAGTATTTGGCAGACACTAAGTGTTCAATAAACGTTAGTGATTATCATCTGCAGAATGATTGAGCTAATTACCCATCTTGAAGGGCTGTTGTGAAAATTGAGTATAACACATGCGCATGACCTGCCACAGCATAGGCTCTCTGTGCATTACTACTGCTCTTCTCATTGAGAGTTGTTGTGCGCAGAAATGTCAGTTGCCTTCTCCCCGTAGTACTAGTTCAGCACCACTGCTGCCAACTAACACAGGCTTTATTCTTCTCCAACTAGGCCAGGGAACTGGAGAATAAAGAGGCTGAGCTGAGCCGCCGTGACACCTTCTACAAGGAGCAGCAGGGACGTATCCAAGAGAAGGTAAAACTCAGGCCTGGTTCTCTCCATGTAGGTCCCAAAGGTACCTGACTAGTGCCCACCAACATGGTGGGGGAAGAACAGTAGGCCCTATGCTTCCATACCCCAACACCAGTCACCCTGTGGACATGCCCATCCTCCTTCCTCTGCAGAAGCACCATGATACCAGCCTTTCAACAAGTTGCAATCACAGAGATAATTGCTTTTTAATTGGCCATTTTCTGTGAATGTGACTGGCTCTGTTACAATCCAGTTTTAGAAAAATAATTCACTTTCACCACAGGGCGGTGCTGAGACCCAGTACACCTTTTTCACTTGAGTTAAGCTGCACTGGGTAAAAATAATAATAACATGAAGCCTTCCTGTACAAATGCATTAAAGTTGTATCATCGATTTTCTCCTGGGACTTGGGAAGATCAAAGTGCTCTGCTGCTGCATACTTGCTGCTGTTCTGAGGACGAGCTCAGGATTGTGGAGAGTTACAGGATCTTTACCTGTTTAAATGCTAGCAATGGACCTTTGAAAATTCATTTGGTAATATGCTTACTTTGTGGGGTTTAATTTGTTGTTTATGACAGATTTTCCAAAGAAATGGCTTACAGTGTGGTAGAAGATAGTTGGGAAGTTTAAAAAAAAAAAAAAGCATTCTTCCTCATGCCTAAGAAAAGTATTCTCCCTCATGCCAAGCAATCTGAGCCACCAGCTATTGCAGGCAAGTCTTTTCCAGTCATTTGTCATGGTTTGGACTTTGAACGTGACAGTTTGCTTGAGGGGCTTGCTTTCCATAGGGATTTTCTCCTGCAGCATGCCACAGCAGAGCCTGGCAGGAGTGTTGGTTCTGGATTTCCAGGTAATGGGGACAAGAGGGCAGTGGCTCCCTGCTTCATGGCCACCTGCTTGCCCACTTCTGCCAGGCATATAGAGGAAAGTCAGCCAACATTGAGGATAGAGTCCTGACAGTAACACCCTGTAGTCCTAAGTACGTGCCTGAACAGTGCCAAGAGGCCTTTAAGAAGCCAGCATTCACGAAACAGCCGTGCACAGGTTTGACTGTAGCTTACCATGTTAAGAATTGTGATTTGAGATTACAAAAAGAAGTTAAAAAAAAGAAAGAAAAAACTCCACCAGCCGTGGCTCTAATTATCACAGTCGCCCATATGTTCTCAGGCATGAGATATTCTTTCTGGTTGTGTGTGCAGCACTCTGTCTCCTGCTGTGTTCTCTTCATCTCTGTTTTGGATTTGGCTACTCAGAGCATGTGCACATGCTTCTGTAGGGCGGAAGGAAATGACCTTACAGCATTTCTCCTCTCATCACTCCTTTTCCACCTGGGCTCCAGTTTTCTCTGTAAGGCCAATCTTCTGCTTTGCTGAGGGAGAAGGGGTTCTCCCACCCAGCTTTTCCACACCCTCTCTTTCTCTCTACTGCTGATAAAGGGGAGTCCAACTCCTTACACACAGAGAGGGGTCTTCTGAAAAGGGAGAATTTTACATGCTTGTGGATAATTTTGTGCTTGTAGGAGCAGGTGTCAAAGTATGCTCTCCTTTCTCATAATACTTTGCTGGCAACAATAGAATAGAGAGGAAAACACCCTATATCCCAGCAGATGGAGATGAGGCTGGAAGTAGTGGGGTGCAGGGAGCCTGGAAAGATGAAGAAGAAGCCAAAGAGTAAGACTTGGTTGTATTAGTTCTTAAAAAGGTTTTCAACCTTTCTCATGGATAATTCTCATAATTACTGGAAAGAGGAAAATAGAGCCTTTGACAATATCTTCATCAGCTGCTGCTTTTCTTCAGTTTGACTTCTACTTGCTGAAAACTTTTAGACCTTGACATTTGTAGCTCCAGACCTTCCAGCCATCATGCTCCTCCCCTCCCTCTCCTTCCTCCCCTCCCTCAACAGCCTGCTTCCCTGTTTCTTTCTCCCTCCCTTCTTTGTATCCTTAAATGGAAATGCTGACAGCAGAACCTAGGAGGAAGTGGGGCAGAGCACAGTAGACCCCCTTCTGGGGAAGGTGGGATAGTATGGAGAGTGGAGTCCGCTCTCCAAGGGGGTAGGCCATTCTAGAGCTCTGGGCAATGCAGGGAGCAGGGCAAGGCAGGAGTAGGGCGCAATGGTGGAGGCCTCAGGCTAGATTTCTGCTACCTGCTACCTGTGGGGTCAGGCCTAGGGCTCCATGTGGGCCTCCTCTGGCACTATGACAGGCAGGGAAGGAAAGCCTACACAATCCATATTCACAGTCCAGAAGAAGACTTTGTGGCACTTTCGACTACCATGTTTATTCTGCCATAAAGATCTCTTAGTGTGGAAATGGAGGCTGCTGTGCTTTCTAAACTCTCTGAATAACTATTCCCCGTGAGCACAGGAAAATGTTTAAGTATAGAGTGATGGATTTCACCAGGGAGAACAGTGAACTGCTGAGAACATGGGCCAACGGAAGGTTCTCATGCACCTGAGGGAGAACTATAGGCATACTAATCACGGGGACAGTAGTGCAGTTGAACTAGCAGGCCCTGGGTGTCAGAGTGTGATGAGCTAGGGTGTCTCTGCCACTCTGCAGTAACCATTTCCCCCTACATCTTCATTTCCTCATCCTTAAGGTGGAGTCATCTGTGCTGTCTGTGAGGAGGGGATGGAGACTAATGTAGGAAGTACCTGTGGAAGTTTTGCCTTGGCCAGATGCCCAGGGATTCTGGTTTTGCCCTGTAGCCTGGTTTTGACTCTGAACCCTGTATGGTATCATAGTGAGCTCTTCAGTTTAGGATTAGTACATGAACGTGGTTACATGTATGCTGTGAGCTTGAACCTATGCATGCTGACGTGAGTCTCATTACTGAAGGTGATCTGGTCCCATCTCCTCTTCTCTGGGCTTCATAATGACTACCTACCAGGAGCCCCACAGGACAGAAATCGTGTAGGCACATGGGGCAGAAACAGCCAATTGCTGTTCATACTACTATTTTTCACACACCAAGAACATGTTTATTGTGTGTTGGATAAATGTACTGGAAGGTGAAACCCTCAACCATCTTCAGAGTTGTGCCTAACAAGACTTCTTCGCTCTTACTTGCCCTGCCACTGACCATGCCCTTAGCTGTCATTTTGTGACTTCTAGGAGATGAAAGAACTGAAGAACTAGATTCCCACACTGTGTCTGTAGTTGGCTATCTCATGGCTGGGATGACTTATGCCTCTTCGACCATTTTATTTTCTTCTGACAGGGACTCCTGTGAAATGTCTCCAATGCCCTGAGAGCCCATAGAGCTGACTGCTTTTTCTGGCACAGAGGTTGTGGCTAGCTATGGCCACCTATGGAACTGAGTAAGAGGGAGGATAAGAATGCTTTAAGATCCCACAGATGCCTAGTTCTGTCTTGTTAATGGAACAACCCTGAGCTGAGTACGGTGTTTGCATTCTCTGGTCTCAGCTTTCTTGTCCTTGAAATGGGGTGGTAATCTGCTCATTATTTTATCATGAGTGATTACTTGTGTGAAGCAAACATCAGAATGCATACTGACATAAGTAATAAGTTCTCTTTAATGTTACTTCCACCCTTTTGCTCTTTTTAATTTTAAATACAAAACTATTCATTAATTTCACATTGATTCAAGTTGGCCAACTGCCAGGAGCAGAGATGGTTCAGACAGGTGTGCTTCTGTTTCATGGAAGCTTCAGGTATAGAGGGGAGGTGGCGAGAACTGGGGCAGGACACAAACTCAGCAGCTGCACAGGGAGAAAGCTTATAGACTAGCTTCCAAGTTGAATTGAGGAGAAAGCACAAAACTCAGAAATGTTTATGTTCTTTCTGGACTTCGGCTCTTTCCCAGCACAGAAGTCTTACTCCCATCTCTCCATGGGCACATCCTGCTTTCCTGTTCCTGTGAGTGGTCAGCCCTTTCACCCCACTTTCATTTTGATAAAGGTTTGTAAGCAGACCCAAGGTTGGACAGCCCTGTCCAGCCTTCTTACTAACACATTCACAAAGCTTGCCTGATCCAGGCATAATTACCTTTGTCTCTTCAGATGTGGGTTGGTATGTTCACAGTGTATTCGCTTGCTAGTGTACACACCAGGGAGCCACAACCTTCACCCACAGCCTGAAACTATTGTACTCACAACAGAAGGGTCAACATGGGAGGGTAAGGGCAGGTTAAGTTTCCTACTGCTGTAGGACACAGCATAGCCCTTCATAAAAATTAAGGTCCAGTTCTATTAGAACCAGGTATGGGCATGCCCAGTGACCCAGCAGATTCTCCAGAAGAAACCATTCCTAGCATCAGTGCTCAGGGGAGCCTCATACCAGAATCATGAAATCCATTCGTGTATCCAGTTTGGAGCCAGAATGAGCTGCCTGCAGCTGCAGGCAGCCATAGTGAAGATTGTAAACCCTTTGAAGGAAGCAAAAGATATTCCCTCTCTGACTTGGTGAGGATTCACCTGTCAGACTTTAGAAACAAGGGGATGCCACTGAAGAGGGCAGGCTACCAGGGAGTGCCTGGTGCCTTCTGCTGCCTCCTAGGGCCTGGAGCCCTCTCACAGATTCTAGCACATAGCACAACACATATCATGCAGTACTTGCTAATGTCTAAAGTCTTCCGCCTTCTTCCTGTAAAAGTTGTTGAGCATAGTCTTGACCAGCGTCATTCAGAAAGGCTAATTCATCAATGGGGGCTGGGACTGAAGTATCTGGCATATAATGGTGCTCAGTAAATCTTTTTAAGAATAAAGAAAGGAAAGTGTGTGTACATAAACAGGAAACAAATGCATTCGGGGTTCTGGAGGAAGAAGGAAGCATTGCCAAGAAGGCTGCTTAGTGGGAGCAATGGTTGGAGAATGACCAAGATGCCCGTGGCAGCCTGAAAGGTGAGGCAAGGAGCAGATGAGGCTTCTGGGTGGAGCCTCAGTAGAGGTGCCGCACACAGAGGCCAGAGGAGGTAAGGCTGTACGGAAACTGGCATGTGATCTAGAGAGACCTACCTGAAAAGTGTGACCCTAGATAGTTTTCAGGTCTGCAAGGACCGAAAGCTGGAGAGAGATTCGAGCTTGAAAGCCCAGGAGAATAATGGTGTCATTTAGGGAAAGAAAGCCATGTGAACCGCTTGGGGGAGAGTGGTGAGCTTAATTCTGGACATGTGTACATGTGTACATGACCAGCAGATGATTGAGAGGGGTCAAGCAGGAGGTGTAAGGTCCTACAAGACAATAGTCACTGTGATTTTGTGAGCCTGTGCCATGTGCCAGGCCCCTTTCGTAAGTTATCACTGATGCTGGCATCAGCCCTACGAGGTAGATTATATTACATGTGTTCTACAAATGAAAGAAGCAGGCTGAGCAGGCTGCCAGAAGCCATGCAGCTGATAGATGGAGTCTGCTCCTTCCACCACACCATGCTGCCTCTCTACATCAGTTTGGAAGAGAATGTGGGAAGCAGGCCGGATGCTGCAGGGCAGAGAGCACAGGCCCAAGAAAGCCCGTGTTGCAGGTTGTAAAGGACAAGTGAGCCACACTCAAGGAGCCTTTTCAGCATCTCAAGGGAAGCTAACACTGGGCTTTGTGATGTTGAGGTATGTGTGGATGAATGTGGAAGAAGCTGGTCAGCTGACCATTTTTTTCAAGAAGTTTCAGCATGGAGAATATGTTGGTGGTTGCGAAAGGAATGGAAAGCCTGTATATCTGGGAAGAGGAACACACCTCTTGGGAATGGATCCAGCAGAAGCTAGTCTAGAGTCAGAGGAGGGCATGCCAACAAATGGCATCCTTCTCCAGGGTCTGCTACAGGTTCTAGGAGTGAAGATTTCAGGCCACATGGTGAGTGAGCTTGTTCTTGTTGCAGGAACAGCTGCGTAGGAATGTCCATTAGACACCTCTGTTAAGTACCTACCTTGTGTCAGGCCCAGAGATGCCACTGAGAGGCAGAGCAGGGCACTCTTGTGGTGATGAATCAAGTGACAGTGATTCAGAGAGAGAGAGAGAGAGAGAGAGAAGGGAGAGAGAGAGAAGGGAGACAGAGAGAGAGGAAGGGAGGGAGAGAGAGGAGAGAGAGAAGGGAGAGAGAGAGAGAGAGAGGAAGGGAGGGAGAGAGAGGAGAGAGGGGGGGGAGGGAGGGAGGGAGAGGAGAGAGAGAGAGAGAGAGAGAGAGAGAGAGAGAGAATCTAGAGTAGGGATGCAGAGGAGAGGGCAGAACAGTGGTAAACAGGAACATCAGCTACAGGGAAAGGAGCCTGTCTCCAGAGCAAGTGGGAGCATGTGTCACCCACTGAGCCTACTGCACCAATCCCAAAGGACTTGGAAAAAAATTGAATCCAGAAGTCTTTTTCCTTAGCACCAGGCTAGGTGGAAGAGCATTTACCTGCCAGCTGTTCCACCGGTGCCTTCTTTTGCTCACAGCACCTTACTTGTATGTTCTCATGAGCTGTGAGTGGGAATGAATTAGCACATTGCTTAGACTTGCCCAAGCACCAGAGAACAGAGGATGTAGTGGAGCTGGGAACCTGTGTCACATGTGAGTAAATAACCTTGCAATTGAGCCTGAGAACCACGTAGTACAGTATTGAGTGCTGGGTTGATGCACCACTAAGCTTCGTGGAGTTTACCAAATCACATAAGACCTTGAACACTGGGAGTCTGCAACTTTACAAAGACATCACTGTTAGCTTTGGTTAGAGGCTACATAATGAAGACATCGCCTAGAGCCCATTGCCTTGTATCCTTGCGTCAGTGAAGCCACCAGTAGTGATCCCAGCCAGGGATATCAGAGCAGTGTAATTTCCACCATCCTCATAAAAGAGGAACTCTCGTCCCTCATACCTTTGTCCACCGGCCTTCTAGTTTTTCCATTGTAATGTAAGGAGAGTGTTAAGTTCACAGTCTCTGGAGTTAGATGCTTTCTTACCTTATACACTAACCATGTTACTTTTCTCCTTGCTGTGAACAAATACCTTTCAGAAGCAACTTAAGAGGAATTTATTTTACCTCATGGCTCACAGAATACAACTCATTTCTGGTGGGGAAGGAGGCATAGTGGTGGAGCATGTGGCACAACTTGCTTACATCTTGGCCAGTCATGAAGCGGAGAGGAGGTAGAAGCAAAGCTAGGCTATAACCCTCAAAGTCCATTCTTAGTGGCCTGTGGCTCTCAGATAAGCCCTTTGTCTCAAAGTTTTCACAACCCCCAAAGTGGCACTACCATGTGGGGACCAAGAATTCAAGCAAATAAATCTGTGGAGAATAGTTCACATCCAAACCATAACCTGTCTTAGCAAACCAAGTTAGGAGGGCTAACCAAATTTCATTTTCTTATCTGTATAAGGCATCTTCATTGGGTCATTATGAGAAGAGGTGACATAACCCATGTGAGGTGCTCCTCTAGCATTAGCTCTCAGTAGACACTCAAGATTGGTACCCCCACCTTTACCTTCATCACCATCATTTCTTCCACTGTCTCCACCATGACCTCTAGCTCCACTGCCTCCATCCTTTCCACCATTTCTACCTCTACTACCATCACCATCACCATCTTCAACAGCTTACCACCTCCACCTCTACCACCTTTACTTCCTCCACCTCCATCACCTCCACCATCTCCTTCATCATATCTACTACTTAAATCTACACCTCGACCACTACAGCACCACCTCCAGCATCTCTACCACTGGTCCATCTTCACCTTCACTGTCTCTACCTCTATCACCATCACCTCCATCTTCATTATCTCTACTCCTCTCCTACCACCACCTATATCTGCTCCACCTCCTCTTCTACCTCTACCTCCATCAACTCCACATCATTCACCACCCATGCCTCCTCTACCTCTACCACCACTGTCTCTACCATCTCCCATACCTTCACCTCTATCACCTCCATTTTCACCATCTCCACCCCTCTACCTCTTCGTGCACCGTGACTACCCCATCTTCATTTCTATCATCCAGTCCTATACCAACTCGAGCACTGGCTTATTTACGTTCTCTACCTCCTACTCTCTCTGCTTCACCTCTCCTTCCGCCAGCTCCACTTGCACCCTTACCACCCTGTCACTCTGTCACCTCTACCCTTTTGATCCCCTTCAGCACTCCTACCTTTGTCACTGCTGACATTACTGTTGCTAGCTCCCCTGTGCCCCTTCTTTGCACCGCTTCTGCTTTGTCAACTAAAGCGGGTTCTTTGTCACACAGTCTTTTCTCCTAGTTTGCCAGAACCTCCTCCACCTGACACCTCCCCAAGATGAGGAACACAGAAGCTATAGCCTTCTACAAACTTGGAGGGCTTACTGCTCCCCATCCTTGCAACCACCTTTCTGGGACAGATGTCTAAGCCTGGGACCACTGACATTGCTGTACACCTGTTCTGTACTAGATACAATAACTGAGTTGTATTGCTTAGGTTTTGTTGTGTGTCTCTGAGAGTGGTAGAAGGATTTTTTGAGAGTGGTAGAAGGTAGAAGTGAAAGTGAAGACACTAAGAGAGGCTGAGAGCCGAATGTTTTATAGCTATCAAACTACAATCAAAGATGGAACCAGGTCTTTGAGAATCTGCTTCAAATCTGCTACAAGAAAGTGTAGCAGCTCTGACCTCCTAGGTAACTATGGCAATTGCATGAGTTAATACACAGCAAATTAAGTGCATCTCCAAAGCTGCTTTTCCTAGTGCCTGGCAGCTAATATTTATTGAGTGTATTCTATGCAAAAACATCGACTGTCTCCTTTAACCTTCAAAATGACCCTGAAAGCTGGTGATAACAGTGACTGCTGACCTGGCTTGAGTGTTTTCTGGTAAAGCACCAGATGTGTTCTGAAGTGAGTTGTCCACGTTCTGTTTGTTCCAGCCTCAATCAAGTCCGTGAAGCAGGAACTCCCACCACCTTACTGGGCAGATACAGGACTGGCGTGTTTGCCCGCAACCGTGGTATCATGAGTTGGGTGGGATCACAAAGAGCAGTCAGAGTTTGCTGCCCTGGGGCCCTGGCCACCTGAATCAGGGGATCAGTACTTAGCAACTGTTGGCACCATGTCAGCAGCCACATGACTCCCAAGTCAGCAACATTCCTGGGGGAGGGCTCCTTAGTGGAGCACACAGGAGTGCAGCAAGTACCCCTCCCTATGGCATGTTTGCTTCTGTCTGTGCCATACCGATTCTTTGCTTAAGCACCTTAAAGCCAATTCCCAGCAGCCATGGACTTTCTCCCCACGTATTTCATGCAAGCATCAAAAATGTAATTCTTATGTAACTGTAATGTCCTCATCTTACCTTAATGGAGTGACATTAATTCCTATGATTTTTTTTCAAAAATATCTTCTTTCAGGATATTTGGCTTTTTATTTGTTTGGGGCATAAGTCTGTATCCAACAGTCACATTGCAGTTGATTCTTGGTTATGAAGCCCATGGGCATGCTCATGTAGTTCAGGCTTTTTCATGACAATGGCTTGTTCATTTTTTTCTCCTTCAGTTCATGGAACTGAATGGAATGGAAGGCCAGAGATGTAAAAATAAATGTTGGGAGAGTCTGTTAGGAAAAAGGAGTTGCCACCCAGACCAAGGGCTAGCCCTGTAGCTCAATTGCTGCTTGCTGCTACTGATTTATGTCATTTGTCCTTTAGTGTTGCTAGGGCCCTTTTTAGTCTAGGCTCAATCAGTATCTCCATTTGAAATGGTTTCTGTACATTCCCTGCAGCAGCCATAATATGCAGTGCTTCCTACTCATGGAGCGTTGTATGTTGGTTCCCCCTAGCGCATTAAGTCTCCTAAATAAGCACTTAGCAGGCTGGAGAGCCAGGAGTAGCTGTCCATCACACATGAAAGTTACCACCCATTCCAACTGGGAAGGACTTTGTTAAACAGATAGTTTTATAAAGACAACTACTCCAGGGTCTTTGCCACTCTTTGCTTTTTAGTGCTCTCCTTCCAGGACTAGATCAGCTGGATTTGACCAGGTAAACCCCTTGGTATTTCCTGCTAGTGTGGTGGTTGGGGGCCGATAAGGGGCATTCTGTCATCATAATTCAGTATACTGTGCCGCTAATGATGGGGACTTCGTGTCCTGCTCATATCACTGAGCTAGTGCTTCTTGGCCCGCCTTGATCCTCCCTCCATCATGGCAGTCTATTAGAATCTCTCATTTGAACTGAAGCCATGTCCTTCCTTCTCACAATTGTACTTTTTTCTGGATTCTACCCATGATCCAATATCCAGTTGTGCAGCAAGATTTTCTGGTGTTCTTCACTGTCTTTCTACTGCAATCAGGACAAGGCCAAGATCCCTCAGCCTGGCTCCAGGACTCTGGTCTGGATCCTGCCTGTGTCTCTAGGCCCGTCCCCAACCTGGCAAGCATCACCTGCTCTGGAAGCCCCTTCTGACCACTCCCTGAGCTGCCTTAATGTGCCCACTATTCCAACAGAGCTGTCCTCTATCATGACCTCACCTCATTCACTTTTTGGCCTCTCCAAATAGATTTTTTTGCCTCCAGAGTCCAGCTCAGTGCCAGAAAGATCCTGTGGTCAGCAGGCTGCAGCATTCACAGCCAGGCCAAGGTGGACTCATGAAATAGAGTATTCTCTGAATGTTACTGGGTGCCCTTTGCTGCCTTTTCAGTCCTAAAACTCTGCCTACGTAATTGTCTCCTGGGAATTACTGGGCCATCTGCTTGGAGCTTATCCAGCCATGGAATAACATTAACTTTTTCTTAAATTGCCTGTTACTTATTTCTTAAATAATATGTGTTCATAGTAATAAGAAAAACAACAACAACAAAAATTACAGGTAAGTACAGAGAATAAAAGGAAATTGACTAAATCAGCCTACCCTTAAAAGAAGTGACAATCGTTTACCTCAGTGCTCGCTTACACAGACCAGGATCTGTTACGGTAATATTGTAATGTTTCAGTAATTGCAAAAATGTGACCATAAGCACACATTCCTCCCAGCTTCCTTTAATTCTTGGTCTGCCTTCTTTCACATCCAGCTATCTCGATCTAACTAGCAACATCCTGCCCCTGTCTATACCTTTACTTAGCAGTCACCTGTTATTGCACTGTGTTGCTCCAGGTTTTTCCATCATTAAACCATCTAAACTGGTTTTCTAGGAAAATGCATATTTAGACCTAAAGTTACTAGGTCATGAGTTCTGTACATCTCCAGGGGGCTTCAAGTTCTATGCTGCCACATGCAGGAGGGGTTGATGCAGCTCACCCTCCACTACAGGTGTGAGACCATGTTGGTCTCCTGACATTATGCATGGGATATGTTCCTCATTATCACTTAAGTGAATTACAAATATAATGCATGTTTGCAGAAAGTTAAAACACCAGAAAGTATAGAAAGCATGGCTGGCCGTCTGCAGATCCAACCCTGGAGCAGCTTCTTGCAGATGCTTTCTCTGCTGGGTGCCGTACTGCAGCAGTACAGATATGGATTTTCACAAATGGGGTTGCAGTTTATTTTGCAACTTATTTTGTAACTTGAACATAACAGTATGTCTTGGAAGACTTTACATACCATCTCTCTCTGAACATCAATCTCACTTGTTTCTTTTGACAAGTGCATGATAGGAGTCCCTTATGTTTATTTGGTAGTTTCCTGGTGATGACTTGGAAAGTTATCATCTCTCTCACACAATTGATTTTAATGGTTACCCCAGGTTTCTCTTCAGGAATATATACCAGTGAAAAGGCTTTTCAGGTTGCTAGCCCATACATGTGCCATTGCAGCACCTTATTCCTGTAAGAATAACTATACTTTACAATTATCAACATAAATATCTTTTTTTTAAACAGTGCTTTGATCCCATGTATTTTTCCTTTTTAGAGTAACCTCTTTATATCAGCCAGCCATTTTCCTATAGGTCATCTGTCTTTTTTAATTGATTTATAGGTCTTTTTTAAATGATATTTTTGTTAATGAGTTGTTAGAATATTTGTTGTTGGAAAAAATCATTTTCCTTGTCTGTTTACTTTATAGACACTGCTCGTAGAATTTACTCATTTATGATTTACAGAATCAGTGCTGCTCAGGTGATCCTGGTATCAAATGATCTTTCCACTTCAGCCTCCTGAGTGGCTGGAACAACAGGCTGTTTGGACAGTTAGATATTGGTAACCTATCTATTTATGATAAACTTAAATGTTCCTCTTTCCCCATTTTTACTCTTTTTGTTATTTATGATTATTTTGAAATCATATTTATTAGTAGTTTCATGGTTCCACTCCTTGATATGGAACTCTGGTCCTTGTCGTAAATGCTCTTATATAGAGGAACTCTTACAGATGCTCCAAGCCTCCAGTCTCCCACAGGTGATTAACTACTGATGGAATCCACCTGGATCTGACTTCTTCCCTAGCTCTTGCTAACTGACCTTAGGTCAGTGAGTCACATCTGCTAAGTTTAGAGTCCTTGTTCCTAGGGAATCAAACAGATGAGATAATGGGTAGCCAGGCTAGATAGTCACCAGTCTTCTTTCTTTTCCTTCTGTGCTCACTGGCTCGGTTCATCTTATTGATGGGCATTTGCTGTTGTTCACATGAAACTAAACTCTGCTTTCCAGTGCACTCTGATGGCCACTGGTTCTACTTCCACCCTGAAAAATGACGAAGTCATTACAGAGCCACAGGGTCTACTCTACTATCTGGCCATGTGTGCTGTGTCAAGAATTGGAAAGAACTGCTCTTCATCCTCAGTTTTGTTTGGAACTCAAGATCCTCATTAGAATACATGAAAACAAAAACTGGGGAAATGGTTCTGGGCTGGGTAATATCTGTCATCTATGTAAACTCCTGTCTGTTATTTGTGCTGCACTTTTTTTTTTTTCCATTACTAAATTAGACATTGCTTGTCGTGGGCATCTTCCCATTTACTCTAAATCCTCAGGAGTACTGCAGCCCCAAAGTCTCTCCTGTGAGTGAACCTAAGCTGAGACTGGATACATCTGGATGGGGAGATTTGAATTCATTTAGTGTGACTAGATGTTCTTTCGCAATCTTTCCTGCCTTGAGTTTCAATTCCCTCATATCAGTGCTTGATTCGGTCTCAGTCAGGAGATTGTTCTCTTTGATACCAGAGGGAGTTTAGGAGTCCTTTCTTTCCATCTTGCTAACTGGCCACCTTTCACCCCAATATGAGCCCAACCCTTCCTGCTCTTATCGCTCCTAATCCAATTTTAAAAGCTTTTTTCCCCTTTACATTTTTTTTTTAAAGACTCAACTTTCCAAGCTTCAACTCTTCTGACCCTGTCCTCACAGGCTTGGGCAGTTCTTTAATGTCTCTAGTCAATTCTCTGCTTTCTATTGGAAGCAGATATTTCTGAGAAAGTGACTAGTAGGTCGCTTTAGGGATCTTGTCTAGAATCATAAGGTGGAAGCCCACAAACTCCCTTCCTACAAACTGGTGTGTTCCTCTGGGCCATGTACTTATATAACCCTGTGAGCTATAATCAGTGGGCGTCATGGTCTTCAGTAGGTGGAGACAGCTCACAAGCATCTCCTTCCTTTTAAGAGCATTCATTTTATTTCTCAGAGTTTTTTGTTTTTGTTTTTGTTCTGCACTCTTTTCCTCCACAGAGTGCGGTCCTCCCTCAGGAATGTTTGGGACTCCAGGGGATGTTTGGTAACATCTGGAGACAGTTGAACAGATGGTGCTGTGGGCAGCTAGTGAGGGTTTAAGGGTGTTGCTCTCCACCCTACAGTCCAGGACAGGGCCCATGGGAAGGAATCACTCCACACAAGATAGCAGTGAAGCCAGAATGGCCCAGTGATCCCAATGCAGAGCAACTTTCTGAACCTTATCAGCCTGAAGTGCTTAGTAAGGGCTATAGATTCTACCAGGCATGATGACATGTGGCCATAACTGGAAATGTTGAGGCAGGAGAATCACTTAGTCATTAGCCCTGTCAAGAACCTTCTCTGGGTGGAAGAAAGACCACAGGACCACTTGCCCTTCCTGTGTTGCTAGAATGTGCTATGGTGATGGCTCCATGCCTAAAGTCCTCCCTAGTCCTTACTTTCCCTGAAACCTCTCTCTCTTGCTTTGTTTGCTACCTCATTGTAGCTCATTATTCAAGGCAGGCTTCATAGACATCTGCAGGGTGTGCCTGCCCAGTAAGGATCGAGGAAGTGAGATTTCAATGTCTGATGACAAAAGACTCCAGGTATGTTTAGTGTCTTCTCCTGCCCTGTGGCCACTTGCTCAGGACACCATGAGGTGTCAATTCAGCTGGGACTTGGTTTGGGTTGGCTAGCCAGGGGAACCTAATCCACGGAACCAGGGCTGCTGCAGTACAGAGATAAGACCCAATGGCCCATGCTGCTTCCAAGGCCTCCACAGGCCTGGCTAGCATCACCTTGAGTGGGTAGGGAGGAAGGCTTCTCCTCTGTGGACTTTAGCCAGTATGCAGTGAACCTTCTCTGGCTTCCATCTGTCAAGTGCCTCAGTTTTCCAGGGGCTTTATCTCCAGTCACCACAGGTCTTGTGAGTAGATGCAGGCATTCTCATTATATGGTGGGAATTTGGGGGCCTTGGTACATGGAGTTGCTCAGTAGTAGAAATAGAGTTTAAATGTATCACTGGCTAATCTGAAGTCTGCATTTTTGCCTCCACCGTTGAACTATGATTTCTATTTTTCCATGGCAGGAAGTTGAGCCAACAGAAATGCGAAAAGACTGAGACCAACAGAGTCAGATACTTTGTTCTAATTATTCTGCATCCCTGACGTAATCGTGTCCCCTCTAGATTGCTCTCATGTCATCTGGAAAGAGTTAGTCCTAGGAACACCTGGCACCTTGGAATGACCTTCTCAAGGTGCCTGTGGGATTCACTCCATCTGCATTGCTATTTATCATAGAAATTTATAGAAATTTATTTGCAAAATGCTTGTCTACAGTTTTATTACACTCTGAAATTGGTTCACATGTTCACAATGAACATCCTAAAATAAGCCTTAAGAACCGAGATGGAGTCATTGATTGAGAAGAAAAAGGTCATAAAACTTTGTGCCCATATGCCAGGAGCATAGACTGGGATATAAAGAACTTGTGTCATCAAAAGCACAAGGTGGCCAGGTCCACTCAAGATTTGTGTGATGTTACTGTGTGAGGCCACACACCTTTAGGGCTCTCTGTCACCTCTAGGTACATGTGTTCTACACATATCAATGCCTTTCCAAGAATGCCCCCTGACCAGATATCTGGAAACTCAGACTCTTGTGGGGCCTTTCCTCCCCCTACTCATGTCAGTCCATTTCTGGAACTTCCTAAAACATGACCTCTTCTCCGGCCCTGCTGCCAGCATCTGTTCACTGGACCTTAATGGTCTCCTGGTCTTTAGCTCCAGCCCAATGAGTCCACAAGGTGGCCTTGCTTGTGCCCTGCTCACTGGATGCTCTTATCACATGGCCACTGCTTCACAGTCCCCATTTCCCACACTCACACCAGCAGAACATCACTTGATGTTCCTGTAGGCCTCTCTGTTCCTTGAGCCTGGTTGGAGTATCTTTTTCCCACCGATGCCAGCCAGTCAGAGTCTGCACCTTATGACTCAGGACGCCTCCACTGGACCTTCCTGGAGAAGTCCTGTGCTGACCTCCACATCCTGAGACTGACCTGTCTTTTTCCTGTTCCAAACTCTGTGGGTCAGAAAAAAATGTTCCTTACACATCATAGCCCCAGATACCAGAATCCCAGGCAGAGAGACAGAGAAAGAAGATAGATGCCCTGTAGGAAAGTATTTACTCAGTACAGGTCCTGGGGAGACTCATGCTTCATGTGCCAGCCTGCCCAGCAAGTGACTGGCCACTGAAGACCACAAGGGATAGGCTCTTGCCTCCTGGTTAGCAGCCACCTGAGGACCATTAGGAGCATAGGAAAGTTGGGGGTAGAGCCTTCAGCTGGCCAGGTATATACAACCCAGCTGCAGTGACATCATAGTACCTAACACTATAGGAGAGCCTTCTCTTAGACATTTAGAATGCTGGGGGAGTGGAGAGGCCCATGTGAGGTGTGCAGTGTTTTCATTATGCTGGGCATCAGGTAAGGACTGGTGATGATGTCATACTTCATGCTGGTCTAAGCAAAGCAAATCAGTGCAAAGGTAGGCAATGTTTTTCAAATCTGACAAGCCCAGATTGTAGCCTCAAGCTCAGGGAGGTTCAAGTTGCTTATCCAAGTTACAAGGTATGTGAAAGGTCTTCTTAGGAGCAACACACTGTTTTGTTTCTGTCTGAGATGATTGGGAATATTCTAAGTTCCTGTACTATCACAGATTCTCCCTAAGGAATACTGCCTGAAAACCTGTAGGCGCATAAGCTTCCTGTAGCTCCTGGGAGGAGGTCACTTCATTGTCGCTTGTTAAAACGGTCAGCCTTGGCAAGTATCTTTGCTGCTCCAATGGCATCTAATGAGAACACCAGCTTTTGGCAAAATAAGAGGTTACAATGTAGAATCTGCTAATTTGCTGGTGCTTCTTGGATATCAGCCACTGATTTTGCCTGTCTAGAATAAAGACTGATATTTACTGCGCTCCTGTGCATGGCAGACACTGTGCAAGCGTTTCATAAGTATTGGCTCCTACAGCCTGCAGCTCAATAAATACTCAAGAAATGCCTCTGGTGTGAACTCGGTGAGCAAGGAAGGGTCTCACCATCCCTGTGCTATCCTGTGAGAGGAGGGAATGGGAAAGAGGCCTGGCTTGTTTAGAAGATCCAAGAAAGAGCTAGTGCACAGGGTGTTGCCTCCAGTGAGAAACCGAGTCAATTCCAAACCCCCAGGGATGTTTTCCTGTTCCTGTGAACTGGGTATGAGGTAACAGAGCAGTCTGCCAGCACTGTGACAGTGTTGGGTGTTGTTTCTATATTGTGACATTTTAAAAAGTAGTGAAGTATAATTCTTAACATTTTATGTTTTATCGACCATGTTTTGTGGAAAAATATCTCACTTTCCTTCTGAGTATATGATCTTAAAACATAAGCAGCACATCAGCACCCGGTGTGGGTATTCTCTAGCCACTCTTGTTAGAGGACTAGAATGTGAGTCACTGGAAACTCTTCATAGCCGTCTCTAATGGAGACTGCATTAGGATGCACAGATGCCTCATTTCTGTGAAACAGGCTCATATATGTAAATGATTGATGAAGAATAAGAATTATAAGAAAAGTCTGGGGGAAAAGAAAACACCCTGCATCAGTAACATCAGAAGGAGGGATGGCAGCAGCCAGGGGATGAGACAGACTGATGAGTGTGAGCAGAATGAAGGAAGGGGTTTATGCGGAAGCACGGGCTTCCAAGGGTTCCAACAGGAGAAGCTTCTAGGTTGTGAGGACTGGGAGTCTCTGGGGTGGAAATCATCAACTGCTAACAGACTCTTGGGCCTCTGCTAAAACAAGGCTGAGTTTCCAAAAAGAAATTCAGGAAGAATAGTCATGAACTGATGTTTTACTGACAAGGCTAAAAGAGTGAGAGGAAAAGTAGGGAGGTGGGGTGCACTTGTCTGAGTGGAGACTTTATATGTAGTTTGAACTTTTAACCATATTGTTGTTTTTTTTACTGAAAAATTGTATCAGCAGTAAATAACCTCCCATCATGCTCCAGCAGGCAACCCTGATTAAACTCTGGGACACGTATATGCATATACACACATACACACACACACACACACACACACACACGACATCAAAGTCGGGGTACTTGTTAGAAAGAAGGGTTTCAGCAGAAGGGACAGTGAGAGAAATTAATAGGGAGTGAAAATGATATTCATTATATGTGTATGTGTATGTGTGAAACTGTCAAAGAATAAAAAATAAATTAAAATTTCATCAATGTCTGGTTATAGTGGTATACACCTGAAACCCTAGCACATGGGAGGCTAAGCCAGGAGGATATATAAGTTCTAGCTAGCCTATGCTATGTAGTGAAACAAAGAAAAAGATCGACAAAGATAGGGGAAATAAATATGAACAGAAATAAATGTCTCTCCCTGTGTTTCAAGGACACACCATAACCCTGTGAAAGGGACAATATCAGTAGGCTTTTGGTCTAGGCAAGATGACCAGACTAATTTCTCCCTACTTTTACCTTCCAAGAACTCTGTAAGTGTTCAGGGGTAGCCAAAGCTGAGCTCTGAAAGGCAGGTAGGAGAGTACAGGCTAATTAGAGACCAAAAACTCAGCACTGGTGTCTGAGGCCCAGCATCTCCAAACCCTGGTATAACACCACATGTAGTCAGACACCTGTGCTTCTTTGGATTGAAAGGAGCATACCAACAAAACTTGGTATGCCCAGCAGCACCATCAAAGGGTAGGGGAAGGTAACATTAAGTGGCAGGAGCAGCATTCCATCCTACAGGTCAGATACCTCCTGTTCCCAGCTGGTAGTCTAGAGGCTGAGAATTCTCTGGCCAGGATGCAGTCTTTGTCCTATGGATCAGACTCCATTCTCCACCTAGAGCTGTTAACCGGCCCGCATCAGGGAACATGCTACCACAACAGAATGTCCAAGAAGTACTCCCATTCCTTACCTGGAAACACTTGGAGTTTTGGCACTGGTAGGGGTCCCTTTTAACACTCACTAACAGAAAAGCCTTCTGCTGTGCACAAGGATGTGCTTTTATCAGTAGGGTCTGCAGGAAACCCACTGACCTTAGGTGGTGCATGCAGTGCTGGCTCTGATTCTAGAAGCTGAATGTGAGTCGCATAAACACAAAGAAGTTCTTACCTGGTGATGAATAAGGATATAAAATAAATTAGTTATTTTTTACAGCCTTGTGACTGAGTACCTGAGGTTAATTTTGGCTCACAGTTTCAGATAGTACACTCTACCATAGTAGGAAAGGCATAGTGACTAGGTGGGTTCATTCTTGGTGGTGGGACCTTGCAACCATCACCTTCTTAATAAAAAGGAAAAGAAAAGAAAAGAAAAAAGTTCCTTCAAAGACCTTCCTTTAGTGACTCACCTCTATTTTTGTCACTTCCCTTGAAACCCACAGCAAAAACAGGAAGTTGACATCTGTAACACTAAAACAGTGGTTCTCAACCTTTCTAATACTATGACCCTTTAACACAGTTCCTCACGCTGTGGTGACCCCCAAATACTATTTTCATTGCTACTTCATAACTGTAATTTTGCTACTATTATGAATCGTAATATAAATATCTGATATGCAGATGGTCTTAGGCGACCCCTGTGAAAGTGCCATTCCTCCCCCAAAGGGATTGTGACCCACAGCAGTTCTTATTGCTGCACTAAAACATAAGGATAGGAGTGGGTGGAGGAAGGTCTGAGTGTGAGGCTGGGAGCAGTACTGGTAAGAGATAAGCCACTGCCAGGCACTGCCCAGCACAAAACTACCATGCAGACCATGAAGGGTCCAAGACTTCCACCAGTCTGCAACCCTCATAGAAGGCAGACGTGAAACAGGCCTGGGGACAATAATGGCTGAATCTGCACAGGAGGAAAGGGACCCAGTCTCTGAATTAGAGGCAGAGTTGAAGGCCTGGGTGGGAGGGGTGTCCTGCCCTCTTCCTGGCTTCTCTTCAGGCAGGTAATGGAGCTTTCTAGGGGACTGAGATGTGAAGGTCGTAGGCAAAGGACTGAATGCAGAGGGAGGGAGCCAGAAGAGCCAGAAGTACTCAGCTATGGCTTCAATATACAGTCTTCTGTGCAACCGGATTGTTAATTGAGTGTGAGAAGAGAAACAGTTAAAAATTGCTTTCCTGGCGCCCTATATTAGGAGGATGCAGAAGACTATTCTGAGGACAAGAACTAGGGAATGGTTCTGTAGCGGGAGCTCAGAGGTGAGTAAAGAGGTGCTCTTTAGAGAGCTGCCCTGGACTCTAGAGTGGAACACTTCTGGCTAAAACCAGAGAGCCAGGCAGCTGCAGAACAACAGAGAGCACTGCTGAGAGAACTGAAGAAGCAGAGCTGGGTCTGAAGAAAATAGATCTTTAAATGAGGGGATTATTCATTGTGAGGAAAGGGATGCAATTATGGCACAGAGTGGCTCAGCAGTGGACAATATGTTGTCACAATAGCGAACATCGTCTTCATAGAAGTATGCAGCCACAGTTCTGTGGGAAGAGGCATAGAGTGCAAACCTCACCTCCCGCCATAGGAAATTCATCTCTGATACTGCAAGTTGACAAATCATGAAATCGCTGTAAAAACAGCAATTTAGAGGCCCGGAGGAGTGCTGAGGAGAGGGGAATGGGTTCTCTGAGAGGCAGAAGTGGGTGGGGGCAGAGTACTGCTGGATTTGCTCTTAACTATGCATGCTTTCTTTGATTAGCATTGAAACTCACCAACCCTTTTAATGGACGAATACTCAAAGAAAAAAAGTGGCATGTGGTGTGTGTGTATGTTAGGAGATGCATCTAGGGTGTGAAGTGAGGGGGGTGCTCCCCAAGTAGTGACTACAGAGCTCTAGGTCCTTTCTATCCCCCTGCTCTCTTCTCCATCCTGAATTGTTCTCAGTTCTCATGGCTGCAGTGAGGAAAGCAACCCTCTTGGATGGCAGACCTAAAAGTGAATGGTCAGCCCCACTGTGGCAGAGTCTTCAGGGGAATCCATGAAGGACTGATGTCCTCAGAAGGCATGAGTCAAGTTAACCCAGGCTAAACCAGGATAGGTGATACATCTGCCTTTGAACTGGTCAACTGGTAATCATGGATTGTCTAGTTAGGGGTCCTCTTGTTGTGATGAAACATCATGACCAAAAGTAAGCTGGGGAGGAAAGGGTTTATCTGGCTTATATTTCTACATTGTAGTCCACTGTAGTCATTGAAAAAAGTTAGGACAAGAACTCAAGCAGGGCAGGAACCTGGAGGCCCAGGAGCTGATGTAGAAACCATCATCAGGAGTAATGCTGCTTACTGGCTTGTTCATAATGGCTTGCTCAGTCTGCTTTCTTATAGAACCCAGGACAACCAGACTAGGGATGGCACCACCCACAGTGGGCTGGGCCCTTCCCCATCAATCACTAAGAAAATACCCTACAGCCAGATCTTATGGAAGCATTTTCTCAATTGAAATTCCCTCCTTTTAAATGACTCTAGTTTGTGTCAAGTTGACATAAAACTGACACATGGATATACAGGTGGGTCACTCCAAAGTCTAAGAAGAGGTATTTTAGCCATCTCTGGAGAGCAGAGGCTTCATCTGTCTGCAGGTTTCTTCCCTGCAAACTGGCTCTAGAACAGGAGGACAGCTGAGTGGCAGAAACGAACCAGTCAAGGCTACCCAAGGTGCGGCACATGTCAGTCATTTCTTTTCCTCTTTCCAGCCTGTCTGCTTTCCTGGCTTACTATTCCCAGACTGTGTACTGGAAATGCCCAGTAGAGTAGTTGTCAGCTACTCAGAGTCCTTGGGGAGGTAATGCTCTGAGGGGTGGTGTGCTGAGGGCATCCCAGGCTGCCTTTCTATAGGAGGTTCTTAGACCCACAGGCCGACACATTTGCCACATTGGTATTATTTTCAGATTACTGTCTTTCACCAGACTCCTGGCATTTTTATTTAAGAGTATATTTCTTACTTCTATGTAAATAGGAACAAATGTTTTGTAACCAGATTTTTGACTTGGTATCATATCCTGGACATCTTTCTTTGGCAGTGTATACAGGAGTCTGTATAGTATTTCCTTTTTGGGGTACACCATAATTTATTTACATACTCCCTCCATGACAGTTACTAGTTTTTTTTGTTGTTATAAACAATACAGCTGTAGAGTCCCTTTAATCTACATCTCTGCACCCTATCTGCTTCCTCAAGACAGAATGTGCTCATTATCCATACCAGTGCACATCGCAGCTTTGCCTCCAGAAAGGCTGTACCATGACAGCCGCAAGGACTGTGCCTTGTATAACAGGCCTTTCATCTTGGCCAGTTTGATCAGCAAAACATCTCAGGTCTTCTTGGGATTTTTGTCAATTAATAGTTGGTCTGAGAGTATATCCATGAGTTTATTGGTCAGTTGTCTATGAGGTAAGTTCTGAAGGCTGTGCTACCAGCTTTAGGGACAGTATGGCAAGTACCTCAAGAAGAGCAGCCCATTTTGAGAGACAGGATGTGAATGATGGCCACTCCTGGGGGGATGACCTGGGGTGTGTACAGCTGAGAGATACCTGTGGGGACATATGGCTAGACCAGACAGATCCCCAAGGAACCTCAAATGTGGCCTAAGGTGGAGCTTCAATCCTGAACAATGTGCAATGCCACCTCTGGAGCCTGTTCATCCTATCTCTTGTATCCCCAGTGGCCCCTTCATCTGTAGTTAACTGCCAGCCCACCTCACAGGAAGTCAGGGGCCTGATTAGGTAGAATCTTACAGGCTGCCAGGCTTGCAGGGAACTGAAAGGAGCGTGACACAGCCACTCTCCCACAGGAGACAGTATGGAGCAGTAGAAAGTGCAAGCTGTTAGGCACTAGCCTGGATTTCCCTCATGGCCCTGCATCTTTTTACGTAGTGGGCATATAGAGAAGTATATGGGCATCTCCCCTCTCCAAACCCAGAATCAAGCATGCAGGTGTGAAGTCTCAGAGCTATTGTCAGAACAGAGGAAGAGCATGCCAACTAACAGAAGCGAAGAGCTGTGTGATGCTAGCTATGGTACTAATTGATAGTCCTTCCCTCCCCACCTGGAGACTTAGCCTCCTTCTTTAATTCATTTTCTCGTGAATGAATTTCATTCACCAATTGGTGTTGGTAATAATAATCATGACAGCTATAATTCATTCAACACCTACTGAGGCCAGGCCCTGAATTAGACATAAACGATCTGTTGCATTCCTCACAGCCATCTGTAAGGAAGTTTTATGCAAGAGCAGCTTGAACTTTCTAGAGGCACAGTACCACCCATAGTTATGGGAGCCAGGATTCCTGAGTTCATGGTGCCTTCACTCAAAGCCCATTCTTCAGAGCCTGCTCGTGGGGACAGTCTCCTGAGGTTCTCTCCCCACTTTCAGACAGGTGTGTCAGCCATACTATCCCCTTCACCCTTAGACTCACAGTCCTGCCACACTAGCTGCATAACAGAGGGTCAAACATCCAAGAGGGCTGTGGGCTGTGGCTTCTCACCCCAGTTCTGTTTTATTTATGAGTTAGTAATGCTTCTTAGGTGTCTTTGCATATCCTGGGCTGTATTTGTGGATATGAAAATGGAACCTTTTAGAAAATACCTTTTCAAAGCCCCCAAACATTAGGATTATGTTAAAACCTCTCAGTTTTCTCAGTTCGGTGATATTTCCTGTTTGCCTTTGCACAGCCGGGAGAGCAAATATGCACTTGGGGCTACAGATTTAGTTCCTGTTCTCAATTGCATAGTTCACGGTTTGGATCATCTGCTCTTTGGTTTTTTAGAAGGAACAAGCAAAATACTTGAGTCTGTTACTTTTCTTTGCAACAAGTTTTGTTTGTTCTTTTTTTTTTTTTTAAACTATGATGAATACTAATGCAGGGTAGGGAGAATGCAGAGGATTTGAATCTAGCCTCCTCCATTTGGGAATAGTGCAGATGTGGCCCCCTGTCCTATAGTAGGGAGCATCCAGCAATCTCCTTTGCTGAAAGAGTCGTACAACCTTGAATACACATTAAGCTCGAATCTTTTGTGTGCTTAATATTGGTAATTTTGGCAATAAAAGAGAGAATTATTTTTTAACTCAGGTAATAAATTGCATGGCATACACAGTGAAGTATGTCATCCCACCAAATCCCGCTATCTACCAATACTTTGAAACTGTTCTAAAATTAGAAATTAGAATTTGTAGGGGTTGACAAACCATGAAGAGAAGGTGTCCAAGCCATCCTATGAAGGAGAGAAGTAAGCGAGTTTGCTATCCTCATGAGAATTGACAGCAGCCAGGAAAGGGAGGGCCCATGAGAGGCATGCGGGGGTGGGGTGATAAAGTGCTCTAGTGGGGGATTTGATCTTTTTTCTTTGAATAAAAAAGAAAAAAAAAAAGTCTGCAACTACTGCCTACCAAGCAGCTTGGAAAAACTGAATATAAAGGACCACATTACAGTGTCCCATCTTCCATTCTAAATTTTAAAAAGTTAAGTTCTAGAATAGACCATCAGTGGTCTTTGGGGGCATGTTTCACACACAATACAATGTGTTTCTTGTGGATTCCCATGGAACTCTGTCCCTTGGAGCTCCCATGGGCTGTTAGTAGAGCCTATCCCCTCACCCTGTTCCTTCCATGAGTCAATAGACACACAGGTGGTAAGCAGCCCTCTCATGACTATGAAGCTACAGGACTTACCTGGTGTCTGGATCCAAATAGCAGAGAGACATTTCTGAGGCTCATTTCCAGACCCAGCATAGTACCCCAACCCCAGGTAATGCTCCACCTGAAGAGAAGGAGAACAAGGAAGAGAGGCATTGACACAGTCAGGTGGTACTCAGGATTGTGATCATTTGGGCTTATTGTAGCCCTGAGTACTGCACACCTTGCTTCCTTTGAGAAGCTGTTGGTCATTGATGACTCAGACATGAAGAGGGCTGAGAGTTCTTGTCCTGCCCTTGACTCCTTAACAACCCCCCATATTCCTTTTTCTTCCCTTTCTCATCTGAGAGAACTTGCACCCCACTTAGATAAGGTTCCTGGATGCCTCATGATGAGCTGCATCCATTTAAAGATAGAACACCTCAGTAGAGAGTGGTACAGAGACATATATCTCAAAGCCAGTGGAATCATGGTTTGAAACATATTTTGAATAAAACTTCTTATTCAGAATGCATTTACAGCAGAAAATCTCTTTAGACAGAAGCAAAGGCTACTGAACTGTCTGTGGATCATGAAGCTGAGGGGAACCAGCGTGTGCTCTGTCACCTTCCATGGTCTCTGCTATTCCTAAGGGAGAAGCCACAGGAAGGAGCCAGACCCAAGGACGATGATAGCCAGAGGAGTCCAGAAAGAGGAAGGAGAGGAAGAAGGGCTCTGGCTGCCAGAATAGGCTCCCCAGGAGAGCCGAGTTCTGAGCTAGAGTAAAGGCACAGGGGGAGAAGCACTTCACCACTTCTGGGAATAAGGCCTTACCGTACATGAGGAGAGCAGAGCTGGAGAGGCTGCCTGATGGCATTGATGGCTAAGTGTTGTTCAGTTGTGCTTGTCAGAATACCCGAACTTAAATAGCATCACCAAACCAAGGCCCATTCTGTTTCAAGATCATTTTCTTTTGCTTACTTGTTTTTTGGGAGGGTCTCACCATGTTGCAGGTAATCTGGAACCTGCAGCATTCCTGCCTCAGCCTCTCAATTGGCTGAGACTTAAACCTATACCTCCACACCTGGCCATGATACTCTTCCATGAACAGACATTCTTAGAAGTATAGCTGTGTGTCAGTATGGATGCATGTCAGCCTTACTAGGACAGGGAGCTCTCTTAGCCTCCAGTTTCAGACAAGTGGACTCACAGTTGGTCTGAAGAATTTCTAGTGAGTTCTCTCTGTCTGTGTATTCAAAAACCAGGAAGGGGCTGGGACAGCTCAGTGGCAGAACATATGTTGAGTATGTACTGGGCCCAGAAATTGGTCCCCAGCACCAAAGTAAGAAAAGAAAGAAACTGGGAGATAACCCTGTCTCCAGTGCAGTTTGGTAGACACAGGTGTTATACTTCAGCCCTAAATGTATTATGTGAAGACAGTCTGCTTTGCCGTGAATGAGTTCCCTGACTTCTTTCTCTAGCAGGGTCGGGTAATTGAGTGCTCACTGCTCAGTCTGCAGATGAACATCAAGCTAGAGCACACCTAGGGTCGGGGGCTAGAAGGTCTGGGAAGCCATTGGTGAGCCAAAGCTCAGCACCCACCCTAGGGATGTGGGAAAGGGGGTATGGCCTGTTTGTCTCACATCCCTGCCCCTTTTCAGGGCAGAGAGTTTCTCACCTCAGGTAGGGACCCTGTTAACTTTAACAGTATCTTGGCAACTTCCACCCTGACCAGCACTGACTGGAAGGAACAAGATCATCTTTAGATCCCTGGATTCAAAGGCCATAGGTCCTACTCAGGGCCTGCTCATCTTCTCACTGCAGGCAGGAAAGGCGAGCACTGGAGCAGAGCAGGAGTGGCTCAGAAGAGACCCCGTTCCAAGTCTTTCCTCCTCAATTGGGCTGGAAGATGGGTGTAAGTGGGACAAATAACCACTTAGAAATGACTCAGGATAGCTAAGATTTACCTGCTGCCCCGATCAGGAGTATTGAGTCTTAAAGGTGGTATGAGGTGAGGTGGGGGCATAGTTGGAACCTGTAACATGAAGTTGGGAGGCCTTCTTTAGGGAGCATTTGAGGATTGGAGTGTCACTTGGGACCTGCAGTCGTGTGGACATGGAATGACTCAGCACACTGTGCAGTGTGAGACACCAAAGGGAAAGCCAAGCAAAGGATATGAGAGAGCAGGAGGGGGAATGCTTTGTTAGCTGCCAGCATCCTCAACCATAGCGCTGTGCTGAAACTCCTGACCTCCAGAATGGGCAGTGTTCTAGCTCTCCACCTTGGGACACAACCAGCGAGTAAGGAAGACATGGTTATTGTGTTTCATGGCCTCAGAGGTCTCAGTCCACACTCAACTCAGTCCTGTTGCTTTGAACTTGTAGTGGCACAGTACACTGTGATGAGAATATGTGATAGAGGAGCCTCACTCATCTCATGGCATGCTGGAAAGCAAGAGGAAGAAGAGGGGCAGGAAGGGGTGGTGATAAGGCTTTAACACTCCTAGAATGACATAGGCAGAAAGTATCAGTGAGGGAGGGGCACTCTCAGTGTGCCTATCACTTAAAGTTCATAGTCTATAGAACTGTGGAAGAGTCTCAGTGATCTTCCAGATAATATGGGCCCATACAGTATCCACTAGGTATAAGTAACTTCACCACAGGACTCAAGACACAGTTAAGACCAGTAAATAAGGGTCAGTGACAGTCAATGCTTACCTGTCTCCTATAGTGCACATTCACTAAGAATCCATGTCAAGAGGCCTATTATATGGCTCAGCAGATAAGGGCACTTTGCTACCAACCTGATGATGACTTGAATTTGATCTGCAGAATTAATTTCCATAAATTTTCATCTGACTTACACACACACACACACACACACACACACACACTAAATAAATGTAATAGTTTTTTTTTTTAAGAATCTATGTAAAAGGCCTGCCTTAACACCTTGTTCTCTATGCTGCCATAAACATTGCTAATACCCCCATTTTTGGTGCACTAAGAACAAAGAACCAATAGTTTGCCTAATAAGCTGGTTTCAGGAATGCCCAAAAAGCAGTTCCCATGCCATTCAGTTTATAACTATTACACTCAAGAATTACTTAGGGCATAAAGCATGTGTGCTTCTATGGATGATAGAGCTCCATTCTGGCTCCATCATATCAGGTGACTCAAACCAGATACCGGAGGACAAAAAGTACATGTTCTCACTCATCTGTGGAAGCTGAGATCGCTGCTCTCCCAAAAAAGTGGAATAGTAGTCACAGGAGATTGGGAAATGGGGACAGATTGTCAATAATGCTGCTGAACAGGCAGGAGGAACTTACTTGGGTTCTTTAGCACAGTAGGGTAATCATAGTCTACAGCAACCTATGGTGTATTTCAGAATAACCTGAGTCTGAAGGTTCTTAACACAGAAATGATGAACATTTGAGTGGACAAAAAATGGTAATTCCCATGGTTCGGTCATTACACATCACACACTGAATTACTATACTGTGCCATAATATGTACAAATATTTTTAAAATATCATAATTAGAACAAAATATTTCAAAATGGTATATTTAAGCATTTTAAAATAACAGAATAAAACTTTACTATGCTAATGTACGTAACACTTTAAATGGAAATAGCTTTTTCTAAAGAAATATTTGAGTGAGATGAAGGGCCTTATTTAGGTGCTTGTGGGTCCCCTGAGGTGGCTGAGCTATCCTGACTGCCTCTGTTCTGTCTGCTGTGACACACTGTTTGATTAAAGCCATCGGAAGATAGTCTTGGATACACGTGTCTAAAGCAGCAAAAGGAAATTCTAGTTGTCCCCATCTTCCTTTGGAACTGCTGGTCATGAGTGCTGGTGGGAAGGCCCTTGGCCTCTGAGGAGGCGGTGTGCTCCAGGCAGGACCATGTTCTCTCTGGCTCCCACTGGGATCTGAGTTGTCCCTGGCCAACAGAACAACAACACCCCCTCCCACTTTGTATCTCCCCTTAGGTGAGCTTGGCGGTTGATGTGGCTTTTTTTTTTTTTTTTAAGCTGTGCTTTGTACCAGGTTTGGACATAATGCTGACTCTGTTTCCCCATCTCAGTTCTCTCAATATTTGTTTGTTCCCTGGATCCTAGCCTAACTTTCCAGGGAAGCCTGCAGGCAGAGTCAGGAGGCCTTAGGACCCGGGAAGAGGCAGGTGCCACTCAGGCCTAAATTGTACTCTTCAGATCACTCCCTGAGCTGTCCATAGGACCCACAAGCACCTCCCAGCTTCTCATAGTATAGCACCCAGCTAAGTGAGGCGTCCCACTATGGGCTTCCAAAGCACTAGGTATTCTACCATGCCAGAAGCCACAGGCCCCTCCTAGACTGCTGCCCCACCCCCCCCAGCCACCTCACTGTCTTTTTCCCCCTATCTTGGTTGTCTTGTTTCAGCCCATGACCTAGAATTGACCTGGGAATAGTCTCTGCTTCTACGCGAGAGTTTAGTAAGGCCTTCTGCCCAAGGTCTCTGGATTTCAGTATCCGCTCTAAGTTTAAGCTTTTTGTTTCTTCCTGAGCTTCATGCTGTGACTGGGTGAGGATCCTGGAAGAGTCACTTGGTCAATACCCAGTTCGGTAAGCACTTCTTTCTAAGGGTGGTTTTTCCACCCTGTGAGGCAGGGCTGCTCTACTATGTGGCCATGGCAAGTGTTTACCATGCACTGTCTTTGCTATAGTCATTATTGCCTCTTCTTTCATCCGGAGTCTCTTGGCTTCTTGAACCTGAGTGCTGCTATTCCTGTCAGCCTCTGGGTACTCAGGAGCTGCCCTAATGTTGGTAGGGCTTATGAGAAGATCTGAATTGGTCTTTATACCAGGAAAGTCCAGAGAGTGTCCAGAGAGGGCTGGATCAGGGCTTAAAGGCTGCCTCTGACCACTGTCTCTGATTCCCACAGGCACCAAGAGAGGCCTGCCAGGAAAGAGCCACACAGAACAAGCTGTAAGCTGCCAGCTCTATCCACTCTGACTCTCTCCACTGATAGAACCCCAGCTGCATTTGGGGCAGCCAAGAATACTGCTCAGAACCACTTGCTAGCCTTTCTGCCACCCAGGGGCCCACACAACCTCATTTAAGCCAGAGACACAGGATCAGGGTACTACTGATTGCTGGCTAACAGAGTTGGACATGTGTTCAGAAATTGTGACCCTGCTGAAGCCAGTCACACAGGGATGCAGCTGAAGGTTGTACAGCCTGTAGGGTCAGCGTGCCACCACAGGGCCTGCATGTTGGCTTCTTGTGGAGAGAGCAGAGACTTTCTGTGGTTAGAGTCACTGTTACTACAAGCTCTCTCTTATCTGTGGCTGAATCTAACCCTAACAGATAGCTAACCACTCATCTAGCCACAGAGCTTGTACAGACAGGAGCTGTCCCAGTGTTTACCATATAGCCATTCCGTTTTGAGTCTGCAGGGCTATGCCCACTCCACAGCCTGCTGGGTTTTGTGGGATGGGATTTTCTGATGCCTCCCTAGAGAGCTAGACACAGCTAACAGGAAGAATAAGCCCTGTGCCTCTGGGGCTGAGAAGGAGATGCAGCCCTCGGGCAATACCGGGGCTGCCAATTGGGGAATGGGGCTTTTCGGGGAGGTATCTATAGCCTGATGGTATGCCTCCAGGAGCAGGTGTCCCACAGGAAAAAGCTTACGTGCCCCTGTGCCCCTCTCCAGAGCAGCATACTCCTGTGCCCTTGGCCTTAGCTTTCTCCCCAAACACCCCTTTTAAAGGGCCCACCCACCCTCCAAACACAGGTTAGGAGAGCTAGAGGTTTTTTGAGAAATACCATATGGGGCCACACTGGAGTAGCCACAATGTGCTCTGAATGTTAGTGGGAAAGTCTCTGAGCAGTCTGGGACAGGGGACACCCCTCCTCTGTGAGTAAACATAAAAGAATGGTAGAGGAAAAAAAAAAAAAAAAAACCTCTTTACCTGCATCCCAGGCTGTATACTTGTTCTTGATGACAAAGAAAGCTGCATCCATCCTTTGCAGCCATGCCTTCACATGTAACCTTGGCCCCAGCAGATCCTGGAATCCTACTAGACTTTCCAGGAAGAGAGCAGGCACCTTGTCCCTATAAGTGGTCCTTCATGGTAATCATTTCCACAGACAGATTTCACCCTGCTCAGGATGTCGAGACAACTGGGGTCTGTCCTGGGGAGGCTCTCACAGCCTAGTGAAAGCTTGGGTCAGGTCTGTTGCCAGCAGGGCCAGGATCTAATAGTCCAGAGTGGCTGGTTAGTTCTGTTGGGTCGGAGAAGACTTCTTGAAGGAGACAGTGTGATGATAGTTCATAAGGAAGGTCTGGAGATTAGCCTGACTAAGGACATGAAGAAGATACCAGACTGTCAAGTGAGGCAAAGCTGGTGACCTGCAGATGTGATGTGTGGAGGAAAGGGTCCAGGTAGAGCAGCCAAGGACACCAAGGAGCCTAAACTTGGCTGGAAGCAGCAGGCCATTGTGCACCTTAGTGTCTTGCAGAGGACAAGTCCCTCCCCTGCTATGTCTCTACCCCAGGGGTGACCTGCTGTGGCTTCAGAAGTTTGGAAACCAGGACTTGGTACTCTGTTAGACCATGTGCTCCAGTCTTTTCCTACTGAGCCCCTGATCTGGCAAGTGCCCACTAGAGCAGCCTATCACACCAGTTCTACCATGTGGTGTGAACACTGCATTCCAGCATCATCCCTGAGACTCAGTGGCCCTTTCTGCTGGACACTTCCATGTACCACCACAGTGCACCCGCTTTCTTTCTGTCTTTTTCCACCTCTGTCTGAGGCTGAGGACTCTGTGTCAAGAACATCATTTATGTGAAGAAGCCTGTTGCCACAGCAACCCAGCAGTTGTCCTGCTGCCTTGTCTGCAGTCTCCAACTAGGTCTACAAAAAGTGCTCATGGAGGGCGGGGGGGGGGGGGGTACAGCCAGCTGGGCCCTGCTCCTCTGTTCATAGCTTGCCACTCATGTGGGTGCAGAAACTGGCAAAGAGGCCACACCTGCTGCCTTGAGTAAACAGTTTACAAGGCCACTGACTGGCAGCTGTCTGTACAGGTGCCCATGCTTGCTATACTTGCCACTGCTTCCCCCATGACCTGCCTAGCCTGTATAGAGAGGCCAGTAAGGACCATGCACTGACCCCAAAGACATGCTAGCTTTGATGGGGTGGGGGTGCTTCCTGGCTCATGCACCATCTGCTCTGCAGTAGGGTAGTTCCTAAGAAGACTGAAAATGTTTCACTCTTCTGGGTAAAGTGTAGCCCATCAGCACAAGGCTTGCTGCTGTGTGCTAAGTAGAGTAAGGGCTTGGGCTCAGCTACATTCCAGGTGAACACATGCCTGCATAGCAGGTGTTCGGCTGCTCTCCTTCAATGACTGTTCTGTTCCTGTGACTCTGGATGACACAGGTGCACACATCCCTCAAGGGGTTTGAAGCAGCTAAAGCATCCCACTGGACATGAAGACACATTGGTCAGGTAAGACCTGCTGAAGGGATCCTGTAGATGTCCCCAAAGCTCCTTGAGGCTCTCAGGGAAGCAGAGTGGGGGAGTGAAAATTGGAGCTAAGGTTGAGTCCTGTTCCATGTTCACACAAAGCAGCAGACTCTGGACTGTCAGACATATCTGGCTTCCATGTGAGAATGTCTGCTTGTGTGGTAGCTTTGCCACCTAACCTGTAAGGACTCAGTGCCATGCTAACCTGCTGAGTCAGGATAGTGAGATATGATACCATCATCACACCTGCAGCATGAGTCACATCTTGTTTTGCTCCTGTGGTTCTTCCTCTGTGCTGCTGAGCCATGATCTTCACTTTGTTTCTGTCCCCAGCCCACCTTAAGGAAGTGATCTTGCCCCTAGTGCATTATCTGATTTGGCAGCAGTTACTAGGGAGCAGGAAGGATAGTGGCAAAGGGTCTGACCAGACTCCTGTTCTGTGTGAGATTTCTTGGTGT
The DNA here is from genome assembly GCA_026225945.1 of Cricetomys ansorgei. Taxonomy (NCBI): domain Eukaryota; kingdom Metazoa; phylum Chordata; class Mammalia; order Rodentia; family Nesomyidae; genus Cricetomys; species Cricetomys ansorgei. Next base: position 367,207 of record JAMJFZ010003061.1, read on the forward strand.
GAATTGTACCACGGGATTGGGATTTAGCTTCAGAGGAATGGAAGTTGAGTTTCTCACCATCTCTGTGCCCTGGATGCTAGAAGTTAGCAACAAGCAGGACAGTGGTCCTACCTTAGGACACACAGACCTGCTTCTGGAGTTAGTGTGGGCCCTAAGGCCATCAGGGATATAGTTTCAGAAAGGGCAGGAAAGGAGCATCAGCTAGGCTTGGGGAGTAGCTTCAGGAGGCGATGGGTAGTATTGGGCTGTTCTTCTGAAGATCTAGACACACTAGATGAGATGCTTTTACAAGTGCAATGTGGCCTTTGAAGAGATGGCTATATCTTCTGGGAGGAACTAGAAGAGTGAGCCTAGAAGCTAGAGACCGGTTAGGAGGCAGCTTCTGAGTCATTCTGGTGTAAGAACAGCATGGCTGGAGCCAGGGCTGAGGGTGTTGGACCAAGTAGTAGTTGGACTTGAACTGTGTTTGAGGTTAATATAGCATATTGAAGATTTCCAGGGGTCAGTTACAGTGAGGCACTGGCCCAAGGATGGCTTGATTGTCTTGGACTGCTAGATGAATGGGGAACAGGAAGGCTAGGCTTGGAGGTATGAATGGTTGACCTAGGCTACCTCTAGAGCATCTAGCCCAGAGCTCCTGTGTACATCAGGGTTCTTTTGTGGTGATATTTCCAGGATTTGGGAAGCTTTACACTTGAGGTTGTGCTAGACCACCTGCAGAAAGAAGCTTACTGCAGAGCACATGCTACACATCACAGGGAGCCCAACCAGTGTCACCCAAAAAGCCTGTATAGTTGTTTCCTTCCTCATGTGGACCCCAGGCCTCTTCAGAGCCAGATATGAGGGGTATTTTCTTCCTGTGTGACTACTCCCTCAGAGAACTGCCATGGAGATCTCAGGTCCAGCTTAGCCCCTGGGCTGTATAGCCTAGAAGTCTCTCATGGTGTAGATGCAGTGACCAAAGAGACTGAACCAAAACTTGGGATCAGAAGCCTCAGCAACATCATAGTCAAGCTAGCTGTTAGTGCACACCATCCATCCTTGCCTCCAATGCTGTCCAGAATTGCATCCCCAGAAAAAGCCCTAACCCTAACCTTTCTCTCCCAGGGCTCCCAGCACCATAGTATGGCTCATTGCTTTGGGCCACAGCCCTGATCCATAGAACTCTTAGCATAATATGTCCCTAGTACACATCTGATCTGGAGATGACAATATCACTTTTCTTATTGCTCTGACAGAATATCTCTTCAAAGCAAGTTAAGGCAGGGAGGATTTATTTGGCCCACAGTTTGAAGGTATGGGCCTTCGTGGCAGAGATAGCATGGTGACACAAGAGTAAGTCCAGTGGTCCATGACATTCACTGTCAAACAGTGAATGTGTCACTGAATGCTGAATGAATGAATGCTGATTCTCAGCACACTTTCTCCTTTTTATGCAGTCCTGGGTCCCAGTCCATAGGGTGATATCACTCACATTTGGAGTGGATCTACATACCACAATTAATCTAGTCTAGAAAATTCTGCACAAACTTGCACATAGATTTGTCACTGAGGTGATTATGGGTCCTGTCAAGTTGACAATTAACATAACCCATCATAGTGACATTTATGCCCCTACCTCTGTGTATTATTCCTGCTTCCCCAGCCTCTGACCTCCTGGTTTTATTTTCATGGGACATAAGTTTAGAAACCTCCTTTCTGGACCTGTTACCACCTGCCTCAGGACCCATCAACTGGCTTCTCTGAGATCTAAGCCAAATTCTAGCCCTCTACTGTAAGGCCACATGTCTGATCCTTGACTCACACTTCTGTCTTCCCATGTCTCAGGTGAAAGCAGTGCTGTTTGGGACTGACTTTCCCTTTCTCACATAGATCTTATTGCTTGAAAGTCACTTCAGCTGATTCGTGTTTAATTGAGTGATCTCGGAGCTCTGATGGAGCAGTGTGTAATGATCTGATCCCTGGGGTGGGAGTATCATCCCCTGCTCTGTTACTGAGGTGCCTGCTGGCCCTGAGTAACTCATTTATATTCTCTACCTTGTCTCATCCATCCTGTGGGCTGGTGATGCAGCTTCCTGTGCTCTGGCCTACCTTGAATGAGGTCGAGACAGATGGTAAAGAATACCTAACAGCTCTCAAGTCTTACTCAGGAATTACTAAGAAGCCCATTAATACAATGAGTCCCGTTCTTTATTATTACTACCAAAAAATGAAATGATGCAAACAATGAGCAGGGCTGCAGAGGGAGGAATGGGTCTTTGACAGGAAGCCCCAGAGTTGGCAGAGATTCCTGGGGACAGACGCTGAAGTCCCCTGAGGGAGGTAGATGAAAGCATGGCTTGAAGGGACAGACTCCTCCAGCAGAGTGAAGATGTTGTGGCCATTCCACTGTTCAGCATGGCTCTGTTCTTGGCTCTGATAGAGAATCCACCCAAATAGGTACTTTAGACCTGTGGGAGAAGCAGACCACTTCTGGGGTGGTATATACAGGTGTTCTAGTACCCTAAATACACAGGGTTAGGGAACACGCAGAGGAAAACTGCTGACCCTTCCTGGGACTCTGCTGTCCTGTTAGATACCTTGCTCCATTACTGAGTGTTAGAGTTGAATTGAAACATCTCCATTGGCCCATGTGTTTAGTACTTGTCCCCAGCTAGAAGCACTGCCTTTGGGAAGCTGTTTTCTAGCTTGAGGAAATAGTTCCCCAGGAGGCAGACCTTTCAAAGGGTCAAATCAGGCCCCTGTTCCTGGATTTCTGGGAATCTGCTACCTACTCTGTCTTCCTCCTTTGTGATGGAAACCATGAACTAAACTAAATCTTTCCGTAAGTGATTTCTTTCAGGTATTGTGGTTATAGTGACAAAAGTAGCTAATACAGGAGAGAGCAATAAATACAGCCTCCCAGAACCATCTGGGAAGGTCTGGGGGGCATGGGAGGCTGTGCTTGGCTGGCACTCCATTATATTTCCTGCCTCACTTTGGCAATTCCTTCCTTTCACCAGGAAAGAGCCACTTTCCCCTAAGATGTCCCAGGCACACCCCAGGGCCCCACCCTGCTGAATACCTTGCTTTGAGGATACATGTTTCTCTTTCCTGAAGCACAAACTGGGAGAGATGCTTCAGCCTCTAACTCCCTCAGTGACTGGCTTCTACTCAATGTCAAACAGGGAGTCCAGGGGCTTCTGAGGGCTTGCATTCCACAGGAGCAATGCCTCTGAAGCTGAGCAATGTAGTTTGTCTGTTCTCTGGGGCAACCAAGCATTTGTAAAACAAAGGGCTACAGGATGTATGTAGCAGGGTCACACAAGCAAGGCACTGGGTTGTGCTTCCAGCATGAGAAGCAAGCAGAGATGGGGAGGCCTAGCCAAACGTATGTGATGATAGGTTCTTTCTGTGCATTTACTTACTTCATTTAAAAGTCATGTCTGCACATGGTCCAACACTCAAGCCACTGTAGAACTGAGCACTGCCTTAGTGCCAGCCCTTTATCCCACATGCCAGAAGAGTTGCCTTTCTTAGTGCTTTCAAAATTTTAGCTTTCAAAATTTTAATGCATATATAAGCATATATTTTACCCACATGGAATCACACTACATTGTTCTGCAACTTGCTTTTTTTCCGCCTTAATAATATGGCTTATAGTTCTTGCTGTTGGGATGGAGAAGCCTTTCTCGTTCTTGTTAACTGTAACCTAACTAAAATAATAAATTCTTCAAACTGGAAAGAACCTCCAAATCAATGTGATCTAATTGCCTCATTTTGCTAGAACCTGGAGGACTGAGGTGACTTGCCGGAGGGCACAGTGAATTAGGAGAGGAATAGATTCCTCTGAGAGTCAGAACTTCACCAGGGCCAGAACTGGAGATGACAAGTAGGAATGACCGTACTAGCTGCCCATTTGCAGCAGGGAGAAAAAAGTGCAGCAGAGAGGGCAGAGCTACCCTCTACACATGCTGGAGGGGGCTCATAGGATTCTGTCCAAGGGTCCTGTGGGCTGCATAAGCGTAGGTCTCTTATTCCTGTCCTGGTCATCAGAACTCACTACTATCTGGAAGACAGGCATTCTCCTGAAAGTCACTGCATCTTTACTGTGTGTGTTCTTAAAAAGTTTTTGTAGGACAGTAGCAGGAAGGGGTAGCTCCTCCCTCCAAAGACAGTCCTTGTTGTTTCATGGCTTTATCCCTACACACTACTGTCCCTCTGGCATTCACTCACATGGCTTAGGTTAGAGGGAGTGAGATTGAGCCACAACTTGTCCAAGGACTGGAGGTGCTCAGGACTTCATGGGGGCCAGGCTTGAGTTTTGTGGGTTTCTTGTGCCTGAACTATCATATTCAGGCCATTTGTATGCAGCAGAGCCCTCTGGTTCCTAATCTGTAGGTGCAAGTCCTAAACCCAGCTTGTCCCCCAGGTACTTGCCCACCAGTATGTGTCCCTACCCCTTGCTGGGATATGGCATGTGAAACCACAGACCTGAAAGGGCATGTCTTCCTCGTACATCCAGTTGACAAAAAGCTTTGAGAGGAAAGATGCTATTTTTATATTAAAGCAAACACTGATATTATGGAATAGCACAGAAAATTCAAGTTACATTTCAAGATAAAAGAGGCAATTTCAAAGCAATTTTATCCTGCTTTGCCTCAGGCATGTCAGGCTTTCCCCCACTGGACCCTGGAGGGTGTGTGCTAGCTCCCTCTGCTCATGGGGACTTGACTGAAAGTGCATTAGTTAGATTGAAGTTCTCTGCCCCAGAAGTGCAAGTTTATCTTAGCAGTGGAAAGGCAGCACCTGGTGTTTGTGCACTCATCCGTTTTCTCTAGTCTCTTCAGCATTTCTCTCGAAGGCTTTTGTTTACCTTGCTCTGACCACCATAGCTATCTCTTGTGCCACCTTCATTGTCTACTGGCCTGCTTCGTTGTTTATCCCTCCGGAAATCTGGTTGGCTCATCTCATTTTCTTAGACATGTTCATAGCACACTGGCCAGGCTGAGATTTAGCTGCTCCGGTGAGTTCAGGGTCACCTTAAAAGACATACTTGCTTGACCCACTGTCTGGATTGGTGGACAGACTGGGATGGTTGCTCTAGAAGGGTGTGTGCACTGGTGGTGCTTCCAGCCCAGCATGTTCCCAGAGAAGTGAGCTTCTCTTCTCCCAGCACATCCTGCTCACTCCATGGGCATCCTCTCCCAGGCCTTCCTGTTTTTACCATACTCCCCACATTATACTGTGGTTAAAAGAGCTGCTCGGCTCAAGTGGCTATAATGGCTTTCCTCTCAGAAGCTAGCCCAAATAGGCTTCTTCCCAGGCCAAACCAGAGCTTGGTATCATTAGCAGCTGGAAGAAAGGGATAAAGAAACAGAGCCTCAGTGTGGGGAAGCCCTGGTTGGTAGAGGAGACTTGCTGCTAGGGCCACCTGACAGAGGCCCTGTGGACAGATCAGCTGTTTCAGCAGGCTGGCATCTCTATCATGGAGGCTGACTGTATTTCAGTGTCATTAGCCCTTCTGCATGTCTGTGCGTCATGGTATGTATGAGGTTCTCATCACAAGAGTGTTCTGTTATCTGTAGACAACTACTCAAGTTGTTTCTTCTCTCCCTCCCCTCCCCCTCCACTGCGCCTTCCTCTTCTTGGATTAAGCACTGGCAACTCTGTGGTTAATGTGCTGGATACAGGGTGTTCCTCCAACAGACATTAGGAACAGAGCACACTTGCCTTTCATCTGACTCATTCTGTCCCTGTTCTTCTCTGTCTTTTCACTGGAGGACTTGCTCACTATTGTGTGATGGGGAGTGATATGGTACCTGGCATGGGGAGTCACACAGACATGAATTTCCACCTTGCCTCTACTGCTCACTGGCTCTGTGACCCTGGACAGGATATTCCATCTGTCTGAATCTCTTCTCATCTATAAAAAGATGGTGTCCTGGCCTGTGGCTGAGAGAGCTTGAAGAAGTCTCATGAAGTAGATGATGAGAACCTTGGACCATTCTGACTTTTTCTCAGTGTCCCACAGGGCCTCTGTCTGAGGTGCCCTCCATACTTCCCTTTCCTTCAGCTGCCTGGCATTGTAGACTTGGTTGGAACATGAGTATGGAACTTCCTTTGTGTGAACTATCCTATGCACCGAGAGCTATTGGGACTCTAAAGGAAAGTATTTTTGTCTTTGTCTATAAGAGGGAACACAGAAACTGCCTTATGTCTCAGTGAGCACCACAGTGTGGGGGGGCATATAGAGAACTTACTCCAGAACAATTGTCAGGATAAAGCTTTGTGGGTATGGCTGTGATAGCCCCTGGCAGCTTCAGGCCAGGCTCCTCAGGTCTACAGCTTCAGCACTAAGCCCTCCACCTCTCCAGCCCAGTTCACTTCCTCAGGGCTTTCTCTTTAGACATAGAGTAGGCAGACTGGGAATGAGGGCTTCCCAGTTCTTCTCAGAAGAACTGAAAGGTAAAAACTAGGAAAGCTTGTTTTGTCTGGTACTTGTCTTTCCTTCCTGAGGTTCCCTTTTCTCCTCAACTGGAAAGTTACTAGTTAACAGACATGATTATAAATACAAGAACACTTAAATATGCCAGGTACTGTGCTGGGCAGCATGCCCTTACCTCATAATAAGCAGCCATACTTCTTGCACACAGATACCTAGGTAGCAGGTAAGGGAACAAGCCCTCCAAGCCTGGCCTTCCCAACTCCACACAGCCATGTGGGTAGCAAGAGATGGAACAGGCCTGCCAAGCCCAGGCTGTCTGGCTCCACATGGCAGTAGAGATAACAAGTGAAGGAGCAGCTCTCTAAGCCAGGATTGCTTGACTTTTTTTTTTCCACCTCTTCTTTCTTTATCACTAAAGTCTCAGCACTTTGGAGATGGTCCATTCTTATCTGAGGTGCAGCAGTAAGAGACTCTCTTTCTGTCCTGGGTCACTGTGGTCCTTGAGCCAATTCCTGGTACTCAGGAGGTATTGGTGCATCCCCATCAGCTGATTGGTAAATGACATCTCCGAGGCTGCTCAGAGTGTTTGTATTTGCTAGGACTCCCAGAACAAAGGACCTCAAACTTGAGGGTCTCAAAAAGAAGGTTAATTGCATCATGTGTGATTCCTGAGGCTGGAAGCTACAAGTCAAGGTTAGCAGGCCACACTGCCTCTGAAAGTGCTAGGGAAGGGTCTGCTCTAGGCCTCTCTCTCCACTCTGATAGTCTCCTGACTTCTGGGGATGCAGCTCTAGTTTTCTTGTGACAGTTTCCCTGTCCATGTGTCTCTCATGTTTACACCTCTACTTCTCATAATGATGCCAGACATGCTAGAATGGATCACCCTTCTCCAGTATGACCTCATTTAGCTAATTGTCTTTTTAGTGACCTTATTTTCTACTAAGGTTATACCCTAACTTAATTATAATCAGAGCGGGAGGTGGGGGGCACATACCGTTCACTTTATAAGTTGCACTCTGTGTTGGAATTACAGCAAGTAAGTTTAGTTTATCTGGACTGGACCATCATTTGGTACTTGCTGTCCTGGTAACCAGGGCATTGATATACTGGATGCCTAATCTTGGATACTTCATACAAATCTTAGACTCTGTAGATTGTGGATACCCCAAAGGAAATCTAGACTAGTCAGAGGGGGAGAAAAGTCATGGAGAATAGATTGACTCAGGTGGACTCACCTTGAAAGCTCATAGTCTAAGGGGCATTATATTGGGTGTTTTGTGGCTGTGACCAAAATGCCTGGCATGAGGGTGGAATTATTTCCTTTAACTGATCATTTGGAAGATTCAGTCCATGGTCACTTGGCCCCATGCACTTGAGCAGAACATTATAGTAGCAGCAGCTTGTGGTGGAGTCTGCTTTTCACTCCTTGGCAAACAGGAAGCAGAGAGAAGAGAGAGACAGGAAGAGACAAGGATATGCTCCCAATGGCCTACTTCCTCTAGCTGAGTCCTATGTCCTGAAGGTTCTAGAACCTCATAACATAGCTGGAGATCACATACTTAACCCATGAGCCTGCAGGGACATGTCATATCCTAACATGTTCTGCAAGCAAGAGGAGGCAGCATGTTCCAGACTCCAGTTAGACTAATATTTTTCTCTGGGACTTAGACCTTTTCAAATAGTGCAAGCAGAACTTAAGGATCACTTAAAAGTAGCTTTCATGAGGAAGAAGGGTTGGGTACTTAGTGGAGACCCAATGGCATTACAATTACTGTGTATTCCAGGTTTTCTATGTGACCTCATGTGAAGGTGAATCAAGTAACCACTGTCACACTGACTGGGTGACAACTGCATTGCCAGTTGTACTCACCTATGTGGACTCCCTGATTCTAATATTACTTTGAGGAAGGGAAGAGACTTACCATTCTCATTGGGTAGTTAAGGTAACTAAGATGGAGTATAATTATATATATTGCCACAAGAATAATAAGTGGAAGACCTAGGATATAAGCTCAGGACTCAAGCTTAAGATAAGATCCCCTGACCTTAGAAAAGTGATTCTCAGCCTTAGCTTCACATTAGCATCCCTGAGGAGAGCAGTTTTTTAAAATCCCTGTGCCCACAGGGCCCAGCCTGTACCAATAACCAGCCTCTGGGGGTGGGCTCAGATGCAGCTTATGAAAGTGATGCAGGTAATTCCAGGGTACAGCCAGGGTTGGGTATCATAGACATACACTGAAAAGGCTGAGCTGAGAGCCAATGTATCTTTAGATACATTGGGACATGTAAATTGTAGACAGGAAAATAGTGGCATGAAAGAATGGGGGGGTAAACTGAAGAAAAAAGTCCTAACCAAGTAGATTCAGATTGCTTTTAAAGCAATGCAATGCTCTAGAGACAAAGCTCTGGGAGACCTGGCTCCCCATATCTTGTCTCTCAGGCCTAGGGTATTTGTGAATCTGCAATCTTGTGAAAAGCAGGTGTGTTTGAGGCCCGGGAGATCCTGCCTTTGATCAGACTCTTTGGCTATGTAGATCCTAGTGGCTTAGCAGCAACCTTCCAAGCTGCAAGCCACCACTGCCTAAGGCCATCCAGCTAGAAACTAAGTGGAAAGACTGCTTCAGTGAAGAGAGGGGAAGGGCATGTTCTACCTGCCTGGGGCATATCTTCCCACAGAGGTCTTCTAAGAGAGATAAGACCTTTCTGAGGAGTATCCCAGGAGAGACCTGTCACAAAGGGCTGAGAACTGCAGAATGTGCAGCCTCAGCAAGACTTGCTTCTGTAATTCCTCTGCAAATGGAACCTTTAGGATCAACACAAAGAGCTGAAATGTCTTCTACCTCTGTGGCCTGAATACATAACCCTCGTGCGTACTTCAGCTTGAACAAGCAGGCTGGATCCCCAGGGTCTACAGCTGTTTCCTAATCATGGAATTCCATACTCCAACTTTACTGCTGTGGATTTGTCCATGAGAATTTTTGCTCTTTCTTTTGCTCTTTCTTTCTACAGAGAAGCAGTGTAGCCCACAGCACTAAGATCCTGTGTAATTTTATTGAGGATCACACCAAGCATCAGTAGCAAAGCTAGAATTAAGACTCACAGCTCTTGGTTTGACTTTTATTTTGTGTCAGGCTATGCATTTTGTTTTCATACTCTTTATATATTCACTAGCCAAATATGTTTTGTAAATGTTTAAAAAAAAAAAAAGAAAGAAAGAAAACTAACAAGCAGCCCCAAAACATGGCTGGCTGCCTGGTTTTTTTTTGGAGTACCACCATTCCCTGATGCATGGCTTCCTCCCAACACCCTGTCAGTGGAGTGATTACAGTGGTAGATTACCTTGTCAATCCTGCTTACTCCAAGTATACTCTTAAACCCCCTCCCATCTACCCTACCATGGCTTTTGTGCATCCAGGTTAAGGACTGCTCTATTCTCATAGGTGTACAAACTCTGTCCTAACCATTCTCCCTGCTCTCTGGCCCAAAAAGTTCAGGGGATCCAGTCCTAGTCAATAAGCCCATGTCTGGACAAGTGCATCTGATCTCTCAGTGCTGCAGCAGGCTTAGAGATTAGCTTTCTCATATTGCTTTAAATGGGACTTTGACCTTTTCATTCATAACTGTTTATCAGGAACTTTTTTGGAAGTTTTTCTTGAGCAAACTCACAACCCTAAGTTCACTTTTTTGGACCCATTGTCATATACGCAAATACAAAAAGCCTTCTAAAGATTCTTAGGCTGTCTTTTTCTGGGTCATGGTCAGGGAGTGCCCGCTTATCTATCTGTTGCAGGCTGTTCCGCTCTGGTGGAAGGAGCCAGACACACATGCGGTCATCCTACCTTCAGTTCTGATAAGTTCTGTGGTATGTACCAGACCCAGGGAGCTATAGGTCATATCCTCTGTCATTTCCAGACCAAGGGGTCATCACTCATATCCAGACATGAATCTTGCTCTTACATAAAGAAGGAATTTCTGGATGAAGTCTCTCACACCTGAATGTCTGGTGTCTCGTGTTTAGTATTCAGTGCAAATCATTAAAGAAAATGTGCAGCTATTGCCAATTTATACAACTTTGCATTTTTGTTACTATATGTGATGTGTGTATATGCTTGTACACACATATAAAAGCATCCCTGCTCAAGGATAAAATATTAAATTCCTGTTCTACCCCAGCTAGACACCCAGCACACACACACACAACACCAGAAGTGGCTGAAAGGCTGGGAGGCTTCATCAAACTCCTAGAAGAGACAAAGTTGAGCCTACAGAACCAGGAGAGAGTATGTGTATGTGTTTGTGTGTGTGTGTGTGTGTGTGTGTGTGTGTGTGTGTGTGTGTGTATGTGTGTAGGGGGGTTCTTTCTTCTCCCTCTGCCTCTTCACAAATGCAAATGCTTCTGGAAGGGTCTCACCTACAACCACTGTCACCAGGGCTCTAATTAGCAGTTTGTACCTAGAATGGGGGGGAGGGGGGTTAGATGGCAGATATGTTAAGTAATAAGAGCATAGATTAATGTCCTAGGAATGAGGAATACCTGAAAAGGTAAAGGTTGGATGTCCTGGAAGAGGAAGGAGAAGATATGATAGAATTGTTTCAGGAGAATGATTAGACCTAGGTCTAACCAAGTAGGCCAAACATGATGAGCACAGAGCAGTCCAGAATGAACTGAAAATGCCCTTCAGCCATTCTTCAAGTATACATTAGTTGGGCCAGGTGTGATGGCACACGCCTTTAATCCTAGCACTCCAGAGGCAGAGGCAGCGGCAGCGGCAGAGGGAGAGGGAGAGGGAGAGGCAGAGCCAGACAGATCTCTGTGAGTTTGAGGCCAGCTGGTCTACATAGTGAGTCCCAGAACAACCAGGGCTATGAAGAAAGACCTTCCCTCAAAACAATAATAATATAATATAATATAATTATTATTATTGTTGTTGTTGTTGTTAATATAAATAAGTAAATAAATGTATTCATTGGTTGGGCCCAGGACTCGCCCAAGCATTGGCAATAAAGATACAGAGCTACCCTGGAGACCAAGTAGTACTCAAGGGAGATAGATAATTAGTAGATGATTGCAGTACACAGTGAGAAATGCTACTGAAAAAAAAAATGTATCTTAATACTGAGCATGGAGAAGGCCATGAGTCTGGCTAGAGAGACAGAATGATGTTCATTCAGTGGAAAAGATGCTGCTTGGCCTCAAGGCAGGAATAAGAACTTCCCAGGTGGACAAGGAAGAATTAGCAGATAAAGGAATGTCTAGAACATCCTAGAGACTTCGAGAATAAAGCATGCAAGTGAAGCATAGAGAGAATGAGGATAGTGTCAAGATCATTACCAGAGGACCAGGTCTCTAGAGGGAATTCTTGGGGGTCTTTGGAAGTTCCTAGCCTAGAATGTCTAAAAGATAGCTGGAGGGAGAGGATGCAGCCACAGGGGCAATCGAAGGCAGATGCATACAGTGCAGTCTGTAATAGTCCACTTGTACTGTAGTAAGGATTGAATGAGAAGAACACAGTGGGGAGAAAGGAAAGGAGTTAAGATGATCAGGAGGCAAAGTCATCATATGCAGTCAGTTGCATCTTGACTTGGGGACTCCAGGCACAAGAAGCAGTGATAATTGACAGTTGATCTCCAGGAGTTGGGTGAAGGGTGACATTCTCTAATGCAGGAATGTAATGAAAACATCAGGGCTGGGGGTGTGAGAGGGGAGGCTCTCTAGAAGGAAAGTGCTGAAGGGATAGAGAAAGAGGGAACAGAGTGGAGACAGTAGGACATGGTTCTGATAATGGCACAAAGGCTTTCCATGTTCAGCCAAGACTTAGCAAGTGGACCCTGCCAAAAATGCCAGCCTTGTCCTGATCTGAAGTCACCTCCACAGAACAAAGCTTAGGTTTGTGCCCCATTGTCCATCATTGCTGGAAGAGATGGTTTGTCCTCCACTAGTGACATGGCCATCTCACCAAGATTATTGCAGTAACCTCCAGGTAGCCAGGGTGCCTCTGCTGCTTGCTGCCAGTGGTCCTTCCAAAAGGGATCTCTGGTACCATTTCCCATAGCACACCCTCCAGGGGCTTTCTGCTGTCCCTAGAATAGGTTCTGCATATGTGATTGGCCCTGGGTGACCTTCAGTATCCATTCTTCTCATCCCTGAAAGTCTGGGCTCATTGTGCTATCAAGAACTCATCAAGTGCAGTCATCCCCTCAGCACCTACCAAACCCTGACTTCACATCTGTTAGCTGTCTGCTTGAAGTGACCAGGCAGAGGGAGGGACTTTCCCTGACAATGACTGAAAACCACAACCCCTCAAGTTCTATGTGATCTTTTAAGTGGCATTGCCACTGAGTGAAATTATCTGTTTACTTCTTCCATATCCAGACTGTTAGCTCTATGGAGCAAAGACTTCATCCCCTCGCTGCCTGCTGTGTTCACTGCTTGTAGAGAAGCCTTGGCAAATAGCAAGTATTCGGTAAATGCTTATTGAATGTACAAAAGAAGCAAGTGGTGAAACTGTGTATGTTGGGCGATGTGCTAGGGATGTTTGGATCTATTCGTGTCTGTGTCCTCAGTGCATTCATGAAGATCATAGAGGATCATTACCCACTAGACCTATGAGGAAGCAGGCCTAGGGATGGTACCTGCCATTCTGTGTCCATTGGAACTGGAATCTGCACTCCACATATGTGACGGGTATCCCTCTAAAAGTGAGAGACATAGGCCGGTCAGCACCGGAAGAAAATGCTATGACAGGAGTGGGGTACCTGATCACATTCTGAGTCAGATAAAATCATCTTCTCGCAGTGGGAAATTCAGAGCTGGAGGACAGGTGAAGCTAAGTGGCTCATAGGGAGAATAAACAATGAAACCAGCCCAGAGCCTGGTTGAAGTGTTGGGGTATTGAAGGTGGGATGGAGTCCAGCCTGGGGAGGGCTAGGTCAGCACAGACTGGTTCTGGAGGCAAGAAATAGGGAGTGTGGGGATGAAAGGTAGAGCCTTCTGGGGTGTGGTCTGGCCTTGGGATGGCTTGTGTTCAGAGCTGGAGGCCAGACCTAGGGTAGAGTGAGGCAAGCAGGAATGGAGTTCTCTCCACAGGGTGATGCAGGGTAGGTTTTGCTGGCTAGGAACAGCTGTGCAGCCAGTTAACTGAATTGAATTTCAGCACTCCTGGGCAATGCCATGACTCCATGTCCAACAGTCACACCCTTGATATCTTATTTTAGTGATCTAGACCTTTTAAAAGTTAGAGACTCCAAATCCTGAATATATTAATTATCATTTCCTCTCTTAGAATTGACATTCTTTCCAACTCTGAAAGCCTCTAATAATTAGGCTGGTAGGTTCCAGATCCCTCCCAGATGGTCAGTGCTGGCTACTCTGGCAGCACCTTGGCCTGGGGCCATCCTGTGTTCAATCTGTTTCTTTTAGAGTTCTGGTATCCCCTCTGGCTTCCAGCCCTGGGCCCCTCCCACCCTGCATCGATGTTGTTAAGAATGCCCCACCCCACCCCACCTTGCAGCCTCAAACTTTCTTGCTGGCAACTGCTTTAGATCTGTGTTATATCAGCATGCCCATTGCTTATTACTTTTCCTCCTGAGTCACAGCTGGGCACAGCAGAGAAGTATGGGACTTAAGGAAACCTGAGGCTATCCCATCCTGCTCTTCGGCTTGATGTCTTTTCACTCTGGCCAGGACCTTAGCCTTCCTGGGCCTCCTCAGCTTCTTCACCTGCCAAGTTCTTACCTCAGGATAACTATTGTGAGCTTCCTAGGAATTGGGAAGTTCCTACTATAGTGCCTGGCCAGGGAGGGCCAGTGAACCTTCTGATAGGAAATGCCCTTCACCCCCATTGGATACCAATTCTGTGTACATTGCTCCTAGAGCCAGAACACACATGACTGTTGCCTCTTGCATCCCCCCACAAAATGTGCTAAAATACTCCCTTCACTTGAGAAGGAATCTAAGTGTCTGAGCTTCAATTTGCCTCCCCCTACCCCCAAGCCATGCCATTAGTATCCTGTGCCCCAGTCATATACCATGTGCTACCCCAACTTGATCTGTAGGAGCCTGCTAAGTCCCTGAGTGCAGGCAGACCCACTGCAGAGCTGACCCATTAGGAGACTGCCTTGCTGACTTCAGCCAGTGGCTGCCTCCTAACTGGCCCGTGTATCACTCATGTGGTTCTGGCCTTGGTTTGTGTTTATTCAGCATTTCCTGTGCCAGGCCCTCTCACAAGCTCTGAGGATAGATCATGAGCAAAAGAGACTAAAAGCCCTATGGTGGTGGAGGTCACGCCTCCCAAAGAGCCTTCTTTTACTCCTCAGCACTCAAAACTCTTCAAGACATTCTGCTGGCCTTGTTGGTTCATATACATAAAGGCGAGGGATGTTTGTTAAGTCCTTAAAACATTTATTGAGCATCCACTGTATGCCAGGCATTGTATAATCATCTTATAATGCATTGCCCTCCTCATTCCCACTAGACCTGTGCTGGCTGCTCCACCATCATTCTTGCTATGCAGAGCAGAAGCAGAGGAAATGGCATGGAAGTCCTACCCATGACACACACTGGAGAAGGGTCCTGACCTGAGCACTGGCAGCCTCACTCTGTGATTCATTCATGTCCCTGCACTGTATCTATAGTGCCTGGTCAGCTTGGGGAACCTCAATCCTCTCTAACACTGTGACCCTTCTCAAGCTGAGTCTCCATGACACTCAGCCCTGCTTCCCCTAGTACATCATTCATGAATGCCTTTGGCCTAGGTGTTTGTGTTGGGGGCTCTGGCATAGGAGTTACTATTTTTCAAGCATATAGAATAAGCTTTTGTCTTTAAATCCATTGTCATATACGAGGACACATGTCCTCACCCTGACCTGCACTTGGTAGACTTGCCACAGACCTCTGTGCCCTTGCATCCTTCCATTCTGCTGCTTTTTCTGGTTCTGCCTGGGGACAGCAGGTCGATCTCTCCTGCCCACGACATGTTTTGCTGCCATCCTCCCCTTCCCACCTTCCCACCTTGCTTCTCTCACCCTCACACTCTCTTTTGATCTTGCAAATCCAGGCCCTTAGAGAAATAAGACGGTATGAAATATGAAAACTGCTTGGGAAGTAATTGAAGAAACACTGCGACTTTTGAAACCCACAGAGATAATACTCACACCTTCTTACTCACGTTATTTAATTTTTAATGGCAGATTTAATTAATGGAGATCAGGTCTTCTGCCTTCAGATGTGCTCAAGAAGCAGCTGCAGGCGCAGGAGGAGGGGCAGCTGTCTAGAGTAGAGGAAAAGGCAATCCAGAAATGGGAACCTGAGGAATCTATGGGGAAGAAAAGGCTCCAAAACTAACAGTTCATGATAGTGGGGACTGATGACGTGGGGACAGTGCAGGTCCCTCAGAGGGTATCCAGAAGCCCATGAGCTTCTGAGGTAACTGCAGCTCCCAGGCGCTGAGCCTCGGTGGTCTAGATCCCTCCAGTGCTGATGGCCTCCCCGGGGAGACCAGACTCCATTATCCACAGCCGCACTGTCCTTTTAAAAATAGGGCTGCCCTGCTGTTCCTTCACTTAAAAAGCAAGGCCTTGGCAAGGCATAGTGGCTCCAGCATGTAATTCTAGCACTCCGGAGGCTGCGACAAAAAGATTACTGTGACTTTAAATCCAGCCTTGTCTACATAATGAGTTCCAGGTTAGCCTGGGATACAGAGTCAAACCTTGTTTCAAAAACACAAAACAAAGGAACAAAGCCGGGTTTTTATTCACCCCTCATTGGAACCCAGACCCTGAGCCTGAAGTTGAGTTCTACTGCACCCACTGCGCCTCTTGGCCCCTCCCTGCTCTCACTCCAGCTATTTGACAGTACATGTCTTTCGGCATGTACCCACACTGCTCTTTGGACACCCCCATATTGTTGTCTCTCCTCATGAAGTCTTCTCATTTGGCTTATATCTGCTCGTCTTTTATAGTTTGTTAGAAATGAATATATTCTTTGACTCAAGAACCTGACTTCTAGAATGTTCCCTGTAGGTATGCTCATTTATACACAGAGCCACAGGTAGGCACTTGTTCTCTTCAGCACTGTTTACAACAGTAGGAGAGTTTATTGGCCTAGAGGACATGATGGGAGCTGCTTAACTTAGGCACAGAGTGCTTACTCACAGAGTCCTCACCCACACTGTGCTCCCTCACAAAGTACTCCTTCACAGAGTGTGCTCACTCAGTATGTTCCCTCACAGAGTGCTCTTTCTCAGTGTGCTCACCCACAATGTACCTCCCAGAATTAAAGTACTTACCCTCAAATCATTTGCCAACAAGGTGCTCACAAGTACACCATGGCCTTACACAGAGGGTGTAAAGAGGAAGGTGAGATGAGTCTGGGACACAAGTGGTATACAAGACAAGTGGTCAGCAAGCTCACCACTCATTATGACCCTTGTGCTGCTTTCACTTTTGAAAAACATTGATGTGACAAAAACCATGCCTTTAAGTTGGGGTGCTAATCTACCATGAACTAGGCCCTGGGCTCCATTGTCAGAACCACCAGAGGCGATAAGAAGGAGCAAGAAAGATGTCTTGGTTTGTTTCACTTCAGGTATCAGCTTCCAAGAAGACAGTCTGATCGAGTTTGGAGGCTGCTCTGGTAGATACCCCCACAGCATCGAACTCCTGGCCTCACACCCATTTGTAATTATGTGTTGTCTTAGAACCCCACATGGCCAGGGCACAGACTCTACTTGTCTTGGACCCTTCCTCCATACCTAGTGGTTCTCAGGATGAGCAGGTTGGCCAGTCCTCAAGAAGCCTACAATGATGATAAGTTGTAGTCTGCAGCTTCCTTGTCCTCCAGGAGGAAGGCTGGAGAACCTGGAACTCATGAACAAATGTAGTGACATTATACACCCCCATTATGGTTTGGAGACCTTCCCGTGCTTCTGGGCCAGCAGTTGTGACAAAGTACAATACCATGGGTCTCCACAGACCCATGGGATGGGACTAGCTGGGGATTTTCACTGAGTCATCATGAGGAAAGCAGAAGAGGCTACAGTGGGGTGGTCATAACCACTTCTTGGCCTATGGATACTTCCTATGCCAAATCCTTCTGACCACATGATTGGCTCCATGTCCTCTGGGACAGATGCATGCTGCCTGCCATACAGGCCTCTTCTGTGTACCCAAAGTGCATGAGCCCCATCTCAGAATTTGGGTCCTCCCTTTGAGAGGGACTCAACAGGTGACTGGGCCTAGAAGCCTGTAACTTAACCCTGTGAACACATATAGGAGAAAAACTCAGAGATGGCTGAACTAGGCAGGTTTCTTATGAGAAGAAAGACCAGGTTTCATTGGAGGAACTTAGTATGAGGTTCTTTTTGGCTTCAGAAACTACACAATGCTGTGTGAGTTGAGGGAGATCTGTATGCCTGGTTTTCTGTCACTCTACAGTTAAGAAGACAAAGCTTGGAGGAAGTGAGTGGTTTACCCACAGACTGTGGCTGGCATTCACTAAAGTGCTGTTACACTGTGGGTCCATGGGCCAGCCCACATCCTCAGGAGGCTTCACCAGAATTCCAGTGATCCCAAAGAACATCTTCCTGATGGAGGAACAGGGAGATAATGATTGTATCGTCTCTTCCCTTATCCTCACCCAGGACAGCCATGTCAGGGAGTGTCACACCATTCTGAAGCAGAACTAACTAACTCTCTTGGCGTGAGTGAAAAGACTCCAGAGGAAGCAGAAAGCCTTCCTGGCTGTGGCATTAATATAGATCTTCTACTGCCAGACCTTGAGGGAGACCTGTATTTATTTCATGCCTATTGTGCACTGGAGTTGTTGGCATGCCTTGGAGAAGGACCTCCCTGGTATAAAGAGAGGAGATAAAAGGGAGAGGCTAGGTGACCTATTCTTTCCAGTAGACCCTGGCCCTCTCTGCCAGTAACTTTGTGTTCCTAAGTTCTCCTGAAAGAGTTTCCTTTCTATGCTGACCTCCTAGCCAACTCTCCCTGAGACTGTGGACAGTGAGAACCTCAGAGAGCAGGTAAAAGCTGAGCCTGTTTACAGCCCAGACCTGCATTCACACCTGTGGTACTATGGGGAAGTCCTCTGCCTTAGTTCCCTTCCCCCTAGACCTAGTTGGGCTCCATATATGATGTGCTCTCCTCTGGCAATCCTGATTTAGACCTCTCTTTCCCTGTCCATCCAGGGTCTGGCTTGCTGCTTTTCTTCAGCAGGTAGGTGGAGCTAGGCTGAGCCTGACAGGTGTACAAGGAAGCACAGCCCTGAGACTTCTCAGTCCCTTCACTGTCACATCAGCTTGTTGCAAGGACTGACTGATGAACCTGAAGTTGTTTGCTCATCTGTGAAACAGGGAGAGTCCCTTTCTCAGGAATAAATGTAGTCAGCTACGCAAAGGGCCTAAGCTCGGCACACTGCACAAAGGCATCTGCCACTACTTCATATCCCACTCAAGACATCTGACCACTTATCCTTTCACAACCTCTGTACAGGGGCCACTTGACCCACCCTGTCTCAGCCTCCAAGTTTGGCCTTCCTACGCCCCTATATGTCTGTCCAACCATGCATGGGTCTGAGCACTTCCACCTGGAGTGCTATGGCCTGGAGACTGGAAAGGGTATCAATATCAGTCTCCTCAGGGAGCAAGTGAAGATGCTATAGCTTTAGAGAAAAAGGAAAGTGCTAGGCTAGACCTGTGTGGCCAGAAGTGACTAACAAGTTAAGCAACTTACCCATCAGCACAATGTGGCACCAGGGTCAAACCCAGCTGGCTTGTTCTCCCTCCTAAGCTCTCCCTACCAGCCTGTTTCAGTAGGTATATGTGCAATGGATAACTTCAGAAGAACAAGGTACATGCCTTCAGGACCTCACACAGTACATCATGGGAAGCAGCAGAGCATGCACCAGCCTGGGAATTAAGACATTGGATAGCCCTGGCACTGCCCCTTGCTATGTGACTTTGGCTTGTCACTCAATCTCTGTGGGCAGCATGGTCCACTTGTCCAATAGGAATTGGAGCAGATCAAGTTCAGCACGTCTTTCTTTACAAGTAATAATGTTTCAGGCTTTGCAGACCATGCAGGCTCCACCACAGCCATTCCACCGACTCTGTAGCATATGAACAGCTGGAGATATGGATATATAAGGCCATCTGTCAGTGAAACTTTACTTATAAACAAGGTGATCAGCAGGTTTGGCCTGTGACCTGCAGCTTGCCAACCCCTGAACTAAAGGTTCTCGGGATTTGTCTTCAGCAGACACTTTTCTGGGATTCCATCACAGTGGCCAGCATGCTGTGGCAGCTAGAACCTAAGCTGTGCTGACACCAGTTAAGATATTGTCATCTCTCCAGTTTTAGTGCAATTGTGTCTCACAAGCTTCCAGAAGGAGATGGCAATCTTTGGTAACCAATTCTGTGTTTTCTCTTTGTAGAATGTCGAGATGTATAAACTATCTTCCCAGCAATTCCATGAGGCGGCTTCAAAAGCAGAGAGCACAATAAAGTAAGAATCTACTTATTGTTCTTTGTAAACTTTCCTGCATTTGTTAAAATCCCCTTGTGTGGCTTGAAACCTGCCGCCACCTGCCTGATGGCAGATTTCTCTAATAACTAGATGGCCATCTGTTCCTCCAGCCCCCTCACCTGGGCTGAAGGTAGCCATTGGCCATTGGTAATTGCCCAGATTAGCACACGGCTCTTCCCAGTTCCTTGGCATGTTGCAGTGGCTGCAGCCACTGCCTTTCTCTGGAGCAGCAGTTGCTTTGTTATCTGGCTTGGTGAGGAGCAATGAACAGGCTCCAAATGATTTGGGCGGGCATCCCTGGCCTTCTTTGTGAAGGGTGGGAGTGAGGGTCTCAGCATGTCCCCTCCTGCTCCCATTGAATACACAGTGTTCCTCTAGCTTAAGCCACCCATGCTCAGGACACTCCATGCTGTGCTACCAAATGAAAAGGACTCAGAGAGGTCAAGGACTCATGGGCCAGTACTCTGCACCATCTGCTGTGCTCTGTGCTGTCTATGAACACCCTGAACCAGGGCATCAGAAGCAGGGAAGTGTGGGCTTGTTCATGAATCATTTGGGGTGCAGATCCCCCTGGCGTAAGAAAACTTCATTTAAGGTAAAGATGGTCTCTATGCCAGGAGTCTGGGATTCTCCAATGAACTCCTACCAACTCCTTCTGCTCCCTTGGCAGTCTTTCTCCCAGCATGTTGTATGAGTCACCAGGAAAGCCCATCATGGTACAAAATGGTTGGATCTGGTACCGTGAGAAGAAAGTGCCAGAAGGGGTTTGCATAGCTCTGAGGTGATTGTAAAAAATGCTATGGATAACCATATGAAGAGCCAGGAGAACAGGGTGGTACTGATGCACAGTTAGAACAGACACGGGGATATGGTGGCATGGTATAAGAACCAGCATTGGGTTTTTGTTCCCACGTGTGAAACTTACAGCTAGGTACAGCTAGCTACTCCCACCCACCCAAAGTCACAAGTACTAAAGATGTGATCCCTAACCATGGTGCTGTTGTGAGATGGTAGGACCCTTAGAAGATACAATCTTGAAAAGGGGAGTTGAGCCATTGAGGGCATAGTCTTGATGGGGATATTGGCCCTCACCTCTTGCTCCTTGTTTCCCAGCTTTTGTGAGGTAAGCAGGCTTCCTCTACCACAAGTTCCCTGAACCATGTATTGTGCTGTCAGAGGCCCAAGCATCAGTAATATGTGACCATGTAGTAAAGCTTCTGATTCCATAAACCAATTAGACTTCTCCTTTTCCCTCTATGAAGTTGATCTGGCAAACACAGTAGATATGTGGTGGTGCTGGGGTTAAAGCGTGACTGCTTCAGAGCGCTGTCCTTCCCTTCTGTCTGTGTCTCTGCTGTCTTCTATTTTAAAGATCTATTTTATTATTTTAAGTGTGGGGTGTATGTGTGTCTCCTTGGAGACCAGAAGAGTTGGGTCTTCTGTAACTAAATTCACAGACAGCTGTTAGTCATCCAACACAGGCGCCAGGAACCAAACCAAGGTCCTCTTCAAGAACATTACACGATCTTAGCCATCAAGCATCCCTTTAGCCCCTCTTGCTTTTTTTCCAAGACCCTTGTTGACCTAAAGTAGATAGTTTGGATATTACACTACCAGGCCTGGCAGACTGACTCAGACCTCAGCCTTGCACTTACTGGCAAGTCACTCCACTCTGTGAGGTCTTTATTTCCTCACCTCCAAATAGGACACACTTTGTAATACCCTACATGATGGCACAGCAAATCTCCATACAGAAGGGAAGCGTGGGAAGTTGTCAGCTGCTGGTGGTGGTGGCAGCGTGTGACTTTTGGCTAGGGACTGAGTCAGCATTCTTCTGAAACCCAGCTAGATCTCTAAGAGATGATTGGGTCATGAGAGTTGAGTCCTTGTCAGTGGGACCAGTGTCCATATGAAAAGGATACCAGGGAGCTGTTTTGTCCCTCTCACCCTGAGAAGACCCAGAGAGAAGGTGCTGCCCATGAAGCAGGGTTGTGGACCTCACTCTCAGAAGCTGCCTACCCTTGGGCCACATGGGCTATCCAGCCTTCAGGGTTGTGATCGAGAAACGAGAAATAGATATTGTTTGTGAACCATATGTAAGTCTCAGCTCCAGCCAGTACTAAGAGATGTTAATAAAGGCAGCCACTGAGTCACTTCACAGCACTTGCTTGGTGGAGAAAGATTTGATAAAGTTTCCAGAATACTGTCTTTTCCCTCATATAGTAAACAGTGCAAAGTTAGAAAGTATTTTCCTTAAATATCAAAGGAAAAAATGTTTGTGAGATTTTTCGGATTAGCAAATGATTGCAAATTGCATTGTAAATGTCACAGGAATGAATGCCAGCTGCTAGTGGCAAAAACGGTGGGAGATTCCTTCCAAGACAGTGGAGCATGGCTAACAATTCTGAGTAAACCAAATGATTACTTAGATGGTAAACTCTGTTCATGTTTTTATTCGTTCATTTACCACAGGTGGCATGTCTCCTATTTCTGATAGTGTGCTAGAACTGAGGTTCTAGCTAGAACAGGACAGCTTCTTTCTGCCAGGAAGAGCCTACTGACATTTGAGATATGGAAAACAGTATCTTAAACTGAATCACAGAGAAAAGCAATTTCCCAAACAAATGTTCACTGTGGTTTAGTAGTACTGTGAAAAATGGAGCATGAGTTAGAAGTGCCCAGCCATAGGACCTGACCTAGGCTGAACTTTGCAGAGGAAATGGCATTTGAACTGATTCCTTTGAGAAGAGGAGCTGCCAGAGGAAGGAAGGGGAAGCTAGCTTCAGCATGTGCAAATTCCTGAGACAAGGAGTCATGTAGTTCACTTAAGGAACTGAAAGATGACCAGTAATGAGCAGGAAGAGAGACACAGATGAAGTTCCTAAAGTGAGCAGGGGCTGGGTTGACATCAAATGGTGTATTTTAGTTAAATGCAAAAAATCCATGTGCTATTTAGCAGCACCTCAACCAATAGCAGACTGCATGGGTGGTGGTCCCAGAAGATCACAGTGGGACTAAACACTTCCACAGCATTTCACATCTGTGTGGTGATCTGTGTACACAGACCCTCAGAGGTCAGTCATGTGAGACAGCAGCACCGGCTGGTTGCGCACAGCACACCATGCTTGGTGATCATAAGTGGCTGTGCTGCTGGTTTAGTGCTCGACATACCAGACTACTGTTGGTCATTATCTTAGTGTGGACTCGTTCCACTTTACAAAGGAAAACTCGACTGTAAGGTTAGTCTGCTTTGTGATGTGGACAGCAGCTTCCTACATGTTCTGGATACTGTGTCTCAATTGCATCAGGAGGCCACACCAAGTAATTGACACATCCATCTAGGTTTAGCATCAAGTGATTTAGCTGATTTAAGGGATAAATAATAAGCTGTTCTACTGTTCACATGACGTTGCTAACAACACGTTTCTTCAGAACAACTCACTGTGGATAAGCCGTGAATAACTTTACCACACCCAGCTTTATTTCCTTTCTTTTATCTGCAGCCATGCCTGTAAATTCTCTCTTGAGCATATAGCTTTGGTTCAGCACTTAAGTTCTAGGCTGATGTATTTTCATTACAATTCAGTCCTTTTTTTTTTTTCTTTTAATTCTGATTTCTTCTCTTGAAGAAATGTATTGATGAGTTTACAAACATTGGAGGATTTTCTACTTCTGTTATGATTGCTTTCTAGTTTAATTTGCTAATTAGTGACTTGAGAACAGGAAACGGAAATTGTTTGGAAGTTTGACTTATGGTCCAGTACACAGTCTGTTTTGGTACCCCTCCATGGTTACTCTTCACTGTCAGCTTTACTGGATTTGGAGTCACCTAGGAGACTTCTGTGAGTGTCTTTGAGTATGTTTACAGAGAGGTCTGCCTGAAGAGGGAAGACTCACCCTAAATGTGGACAGCACTGTCACCAGGATAGGACCCTGAACTAGAAAGGAGAAAAATGGACTGAGTACCAGCAGTCATCTCACTGTTTCTTCCTGCAACCTTTTGTTCTTCTGGGGAAGAATTCTTAATTCCAAAGCAGGGAATGTTTCTACCAGAAGGTACAAAAATCCCACTGAATTGGAAACTAAAATTTCCTGGCCACTTTGGGCTGGTGGTGTCCTTCACAACTTTGTTAGCAAGGGTGAGTGTTCCAGACCACCAAAGGAGAAATTGAACTGTTTCTTCCCCATGGAAGTAAAGAAAATGTGCCTGCAGGGCAGGAGATCCTTTAGGATACCTCTTGGTGTATGATTAAGGTCAGTAAGAATCCACAAAAATCAGGAAGGATGATAAATGGCCCAGACCCTTCGGGAATGAAGTGTGAGTCACCTTTCTAGGTAAAGAACCAAGGCCTGCTTCCTGAGGGTGGAGGGAATGTGGAATGGGTAAGAAAGGAATTTGCTGTAATTACCACCTAACGCTAGTCAGAGAAAGAAGACTAGCTAATGCAGCCTTTTTGTGTAGTTAAAGGGGAATTCTGCAGTAGATATGGCCCACACTCATCCACTGGGTAAAGTGGATGAGTGTTTGATCATACACAGATCATTGCTATCACTACTGACTACCCTTATACATTTATTGTTTTTTTGAGATCATGTCCCTTCTGACTAAAGAACTGATGATGCCAGGCCTGATGATGCACACCTGTAACCTCAGCAAACTTGGAAGGTTGAGGCAGGTGGAGCATGAGTTTGTGGATAGCTTGGGCCACATAGTAAGATGCCCCCCTCACCCACAAAACAAACAAACAAATAAAAACCTCCTTTAGTATTTCTCTTACTGTAACTTTCCTAATACAAAAGTTTCCATTTGTAGTTATCTGGGGTGTCTGTACTTCATTGTAATTGAGAAGGAATTAGCAGTCATTTTTCAGCCCTGAGAGTTCTATGTTGATGTCGTTTTCACTTATTAATGTTGCCATCATTACACTGAAATTCTTTTTAAGATTTCTCTGTCTTTGACTTTTAGTACTTTTAATAAGGCATATTTAAGCATAGGTTTTCTTCCTTTTTCTTTTTTGGGCGTCCATGTCTTGGATTTTAATACCCTTGGTCAGTGTTAGAAATTTCCAGGCATTCTCTAGGCAAATATCCCTATCTGCTGTCTTACCTTCTCCCTGCTAGGCTTCCAGATGTGGATTACCGTTGCATGTGTCTCTTGCTCTTTTTTCTGCTTTCACCATCTTGTAAAATTTCATTACTATAGCCTGATGTTCCAGTTGAGCTTTGGCTCATTTGTCCTCTCTTCATGGGGACAAGTGTGCCTTAAACCTGCTTACTGAGCATTGAATTTCAATGATCACATTTTTCTCAATTATTAATGCCCCAGTCTGATGAGCTTCTGCTCTTTAATGCATCTTTCTTGGACATGTTAGCTATACTTGTTCTGAACTCATCTAAGATCTGCTTCTGCTGCCTTTCTCCATCTTAGACAGTTTCTTTGTGTTCCTGGTAGTTCTCAATTGCATGTCAGGCATCATAGAAGTTTTCTTTTCAGAGATGTTGTTGGTGGCCACTTGGATGAAGCAAGTCTTCTTATTCTTAGGGACTCAGCTTACTCTAAACTTGAATAGAGTCTTCCTGACAGTCAGCTGAGTCACCCTCTTCCCAGGGTGTGTTTCTCCAGAATGTTTACTTCTTAACCCTGTAAACCATAGTTTCAGTTTCCTCAGTTGTGTGAACCTTCTGGAAACACCCTTGGCCTTTCTGAGCCCTTTCCATGAGCTTCTTGACCTCTTACTTTAAATGGCTCAGGAATTTATAAGTGTTTTAAAAGAAGCAAAACACAGAGTGTTGGCTCTCTCCCACCTAGACTCCTGGGCCTTGAGCTAGCTGAGTGGCAGCCTCCCAAGGAATGCTATCTCTCTGCATCCCTGTGAGATCACACTACTGTCCTCCTAGCCTTCACTGAAGCCATGAGCTAGGGAAAGTAGCTCTAAGAATGTACATCCACCTCTGCACGGCTCCCTTCTCAAGTCCCTGCCTATTCATCCTAGTTTCCTAGATACTTAGACACCTGCAAGGACTGACTTTTATGTCACGAGAATGCAGATCTCCCTCTGCTGCTCCACTGCTGCTGAGGCAGAGCTCCTGACAGCCTCAGAGAAATGACTTGCAAAGTTCAAAAACAGGAAGTCTTAAAGCAAATTTGGCAGAGTTGTTCCAGCAGCACAGGGGGAT
Source organism: Cricetomys ansorgei (assembly GCA_026225945.1). Lineage (NCBI taxonomy): Eukaryota > Metazoa > Chordata > Mammalia > Rodentia > Nesomyidae > Cricetomys > Cricetomys ansorgei. Next base: position 393,338 of record JAMJFZ010003061.1, read on the forward strand.
GTCCAAGAAATCTTCCATTATCTCCAAAGGCCTGAGACAAGATCCTTATGAGTTCAGCCTTAATGTCAGAGGTAGACTCTTCTTGGTGAAGCTGCTAGTCATGGTCTGGGGATACTTGTTTTGGAAGAATTGAGTTGTTGGTGTAGACATGAACACCCAAAGTGTGTATGCGCTTCCACGTAACCCAAGCACCATAGGTGGGATTGCTTTGATTTTCTGAAAGAAGAGATTAAGACCCCAGGGAATATCCTGCATTTATTGTGTCACATGTATTTTTTATGACAACCTTCAGTCTTCTTCCCATGGGATTAATCCACAGCCTGCCTTGGCTTCTCATTGTTAGGAGGCTTGTACTGCTGCCCTAGACCACAAAGAGCCAACCTAGAGAGTCTAGAACAATCAAACCAGGAGAAAAAGAGTTATTAACTGTTTCCTGAAACTGAGTCATAGTGTTCCTAGGACTTTGATCCCAGGATCTCTGATTAATGTCCCTTGGAACTTGCTGGCTTGAGCTGCCACCCTCCCTGGAAGACAAGAGTTACTACGCGAACTGCAGTGACTGGCCCCCCTGAGTCCCTCAGTTTGCATCTACTTAGTGAGCTGAAGACAGGTGACTTATTAAGATGGTGTCTACTGATTTGAACACCAAATAAAGTAGCATTCATTCAACATTCTTAATCTAAGTAGCATTTCACTCCGTCTGATCTCAAGGGATGCCAGTGGCTCAAATCCCTGTTTAGTAACCTTAGCTATAACCTCTAAAAAGTTAACAACCAAGGATCTATCAGAAGTAGACCAATACATCCAGTGAATAGATACCATGACACGGGTACTTTGTCATCTTTTCTCATCATAAGGCAGAGGCTGTTATCCATGTGGGCAGACAAGGCAGCTATGGCAGGTTAGTTGGCCTCTCAGATACAAGTATCCTGGTGTGGATACTGAAATAAGCCTTATGTCTTCCTGTGCAAATTATTACAGAGAGCCAACATTCCTCCCAGGGATACCACTGGGAGAGACCATGGAGGGGCATGGAGGCAGTTCCCATAATTCTCCACTTGACTCCCTTACTCTACGTCAAGGCAGGGACAAATTGCTCACTAATACACAGGCTGGCAGGCTGGCTGCCTCAGTGCTATATGAGAAGGGGGGTGGGGAGGAATGTGCACATGTGCATGTGCTTGAGCTTTTCTAGACTGTGGGGCCCTTGGCAGGACATTACTCTCATGCCACTTCAAAGTGATGCCTCTTGGGGAAAGGAAGACCCGTGAGAAGGAATTGATCTTTAGAGCATGGCAGGGGGAGGGGAGTAAAAGGTTAGATGCTCACCTGTTCCAGTCAGCGATAGAGTAGACATCATAAGTAGACCCCAGTACCCTCTCAGTGAACCTGGATGTGGTCCCCAGGCTACTTTCAGCATTGCCCATTCATGTGCCTAGTAACTGTGGTTGGATAGGCATTTGAGCTGAAACCCGTTTGCCACCCCTGGGTCAGGTGAATTCTACTGGTAGAATTTTGAGTCTGAGACTGTTTGGCTCCTGCTTTCAGAACAGACACTGTAGAGTTATGTGTCTTTGCATATCCTTTTTGTGTAGCATGTCCTCCTTTTTCTGTCTAGACCATGCTTGCTTAAACCCTTTTTTTGTTTGTTGACCTGTCATCCAGAGCTCATCTAGTATCACACTGGTCTACGTCCCCACCATCCAGCCCAGAACATGGCATGATAGAAGTACACCAGGTGGGTAGGTAAGGAAGCTAATGTCCCAGGGTAACAAGCAGGGTTGAGATTGAAAACACATTGCTCTGTGGAAGCCTCTGACACAGGCAGCAGGGTCCCATCCCTGTTCCCACACCCCACACCCCAACACCCCACCTCCCAGGCAAGGACTTTTAGGTCAGTCAAGTGCTTACGCAGATCACAGCTGTGCTGCCTGAGGTGCAGCCTATATCAAATGGGAAAACTATTGAACTATTGAGACACACTTCTGCAGGTTGTTTAGACAGCATTGGGGTGTGCTTGTTAATCTTCTAGCAAAGTATGTGACAAACAGTATGCACTCAGTGCTAGCTTACATAATAGCAAGCACACACCTGCCCTTGACACACAGAGTATGGTCACGTCTGAATCAGGAGCCACAAGGACCAAGGAGGGGAGGCTGGTACCTGGCAGCTATCCTTGAAGACACCTGCCCAGAGGCACAAGCAGCTATGGATGGGACACTTCAGTTGTTTATAGGTGTAAAACACCAGAGAAGCTCTCTGCAGCTGATGGAAGGCTCAGCAACTTTTGACTCTGGAATAGCAGATGCCACAGAGAGTGAGCCACAGTGGGGTGGGAAAGAGCAGAAGACAGACACTGGGTACTGTATCTATATGCCCAACTGTCACGTGGTACCTGATGCTCTCCTTCTGGAGGTGTGGGTCCATGATGAAGAGAAGCAGGGAAAAGCCACCCTCCTGGTAAAAACCAGTGCTAACCATGGCCACTTCATGGGAGCTCAGGATTTTTGGCACGGCCAAATGAGACTGTAGTGTTGTCTGAAGTGCTCATTTTTAAACAGTGTGTATTTGTGGGTAGCTTGTATAATCAAAACTAAGAAGATTACTAAAGGGAGTTGCAGAGTGGGGAGTAGAGATTAGGGGTACTATCTTCTTGCTAAGCACAAGGCTGTGACAGAGGCTAGTTCACCTCTCCCTTGACCTGGACCCTATCTGTGGTTTTTATCAGAAAAAAGACACCCACTGTGAACCCCTGAGACACAGGTGTTATGGAGTGCAGGGAGACTTCTGGGTGCTCTGAGGACTTCAGGCCCAAGACCAGCACCTAAGAATGCAAGGCCAGGAACAATTGAAATGCGTGAAATGCCAGCATTTGTGTGCTACCTGTCTGCTCTGTCTTGTCAGCCTAAAGGATGAGTCCTAACCAAACCCTAACTAGTCCTAGCCAAGAGCTGATTGTGGTTAGGACCTAGGTCATGCAGGTCTTAGGTGAAGACACTGAAAGGCCCCATAGGGAAGGGGGCCAGGCACCTAATAGGAAAGCCAAGTACAGTCTGTAGCTTGGGAAGGAGAAGCTGGAAGTGGGCTTACTGGCCCTCCACAGAAAAGCAAATCTTATCTGAGAAGTAGCAAGGCCAGAGACTTGAACTGCAGCTATGAAAACTCAAATGAGGTCTAGGAAAGAACTTTCTGACTTGCTGTGAGCCTCCACAATGTCCAGCCTTTGTCTTCTACCAGAAGTGTTAAAGGAGAAGTAGTAGTGTGGTGTGTCCTCTGAGTGTGGCTCGAGCTATCTTGTCTCTCCTACCCTGGTGAACCATCCACATATATCTCCCAGGAAGAGCTGCCAAGTATTTTACTGTGGGACTATCTTTCTAACCCATGGCCTGGGTTCTGGGCCTGTAGTTGGCAAAAGAAAGTTGGGGGCCCTCTGTGTTTGTGCAGAAATTTCCTCCCCTTTCTGTTTCTGTCATCCTTTCTCCTGAACAGGAAATTGAGTGATGTGACCTCTGATCTGCTGCAGACTTCCTTCCTAAGGATGAGATGTGGCCCTAATGCCCCTGGTACCAGGCAGCCCTGCTTATGCACACCCTCTGCCCAGACAGCACTCACTGCTCCTGTCTCAGTCAGGTCTCCGTAAAAACATCTTGACAACCCCCCTGCTTCCACACTATAGAACCCTATCTGCATGGTACCTATAGAACCTGGGGTAGGACACTCCACTGCTCCTTAGTATGGCTTTTCACCCACACCTACTCTGCAGACTGCAGACTTCTTGCTGGGAGGAACTTTGTTCACTTCATCATTGTAGCACCAAACGTTTTAAGCACTCGGGGACTCTCAGGGACACAGAGGTTTCTTAGGAACGTTGGGGCCATAGAATATGAGTGGAGCTCTCCAGGACTAGGGACCATGGCACACTAATCTCTGCCTGAGCTATAGGGTAGTGACACAAACCAAGCTCTGTCAAGTATCTGAGTAAACTGAACTTACTCAGTTTACCAGGCAGCCCCAGAGAGATGGAGCAGGCAGCTCTGTGCTCAGGTGCCAGGGTGAGCAGCAACCTACAGGAAGGTTCTGGTGAGGTGTCAGGAAGGCAGGCCCAGGGTGGCCAAGGTACTCACCACACAAAGCTTGATTGGTTCTGGACACAAGGCCAGCAGTGCACAAGAGCGATTTGGAACTTGTTCTGCAGGCTGCAGCAAGTCATAAAAAAGCTTTTAAGTGAGGAATTGATAGGATTGGGTTTGTACTTTAGAAAGATAACTGGCAGCCTTGGGGAGGACGAAGTGACAGTGTCAAGAGCAGAGACAGGGCTCAGTGCTGCCAGCTGGAATGACTCAGCCACAGGCTGCAGTGTTCTGGGGACAGAGAATGACAGGACTCTAGCCTCCTACTCCCAGGCAGTGAAACAGTCACCAGTGAATGAACAGAAGTACAAAATGTATGACGGAAACATAGAGAATGGTATGGGGTAGGGTGGGTAGGACTGTGCTACTTGGAGAATTGGGATTGAATGATACAAATTACCATAAAGGAAACAAAACAGGGCGGTGTGGGAGACAAGTGAGCAGGCTACATAGTTCAGAGTCAGAATGGGCTCTGCAGCACATATGCAGGTAGGAGGTGGGTAGGTGCTTTCAAGCTCTGAGAACAGGGGCACCTGACCAGGGCCCATTTGTCCACTGTTAACCTCCTGTGTTACTTGCTACCAGCACCTAAGCAGGGAAGGGAGAAGAGCAAGTCTGAGGACCATGAGGTGACATGTTCTTCACAGTCTGTGTTTTCCAAGGGCCTGGAGCCCATGCTTGTCCAGCCAACACCCACTGGGTGGGTTTGGAAGCACTGGCCATAGTCTTATGGGAAGGGCTGCCTCAGCCCCAGCCTTTCTTGATGTTCAGAGATCCATGACTTCAAACTGAGCTTAGAGGCAACAGTTTGTTAATCCCCTCCCCTTATGAAGACAGAAATGGCATTTCATTCCCAGCTCTATTAATGGGCTCACTTTGGGAATAAAGCCAGTTATCCCTGAAGGCAGGGGCTGGGCACATCTCTTTTGTGCCACTTTTATTTTCTTTTGAGTGTTACATTTAGATTAGTTGCTGGGGATTAAATGTTATTACAGTCCAATCTTTTTTTTTCTCGTTTTTTAATCAGTAGAGTGGTGACTGCTTAGCATTGTTGCTGTTAGATTATTTTCCTGGGTTGTGTCACCTCCTCGTTCCTAATCTTAGGGGAAGGCTTGGCTGAAGCTGCTTATCCAGAACCAGCTGCAGGGACTCTTGCCTGCCAGATTCCCAAAGGCCTGACAGCAGGACCTGCTAGGCTGGAGGCTGGTGAGCCCCATCTCTGGCCCTGATAGCTAGTTCTCAGAAGACCAGGGTGGGTCACAGAAAGATGGCTCATAACAGAAGATTTAGAGACATGTGTCCCAGGTGTAGTCTCTAAACCATGTGGGGATTCCACCTTCTACCTCACAAAAGCTGACATTAACTGACTCTCCTAGTGTAGACTGGCTATTTCAGACAAAGGGGTGAGTCCTTCTGGATGCCCACTTGGAGCTCTCCCCACTCACCTGTAACAAACTGAGTCAAGTGGGCCATCTCCCATCTCCTAACCTGTTTGGCCTAGAAGTTAGCAAAGAGCAGCCATGGTGACTGCTTAGGTACCTCTCGGAAACATCATTCCCTGTCTATGACAAGACAGTAACAAGAGCTCTCATACCCCACCTTCATTTCCCTCAGCCCTCAGGAGGCATATGTCTTATGGGAGATCCCACTCTACCCACTGTCAGCATTTTGTGGACACCGTCTCCCTTACCCAAAAGCTGTCAACAGTGGCATGCCCCCCAGAGCCACCTTTGGGAGCTGTGCCTGACTCAACTGACTCCACTGGCCATTGACATAAGCATCCTGCATGTTCATCTTCACGTAAAGCAAAGAAGTGCTTAGTTTGGGCCTAGGGTTAGGACCCAGTGTCCACTGCATGAGTAGCACTCTAGGTGGACTCAGTCCAGCCTGGGGACTGACTTTTATAATTGCATATCTGTTGATCTTCATACTCCACTTTCTAGTAACTTGTTGGACACTGTTCCTTATTCTTTAGCCTAAGTCACTGATGAGCTTGTGACTTATCCACACCTGAGAACCTCCATCAAGACTTCTACCATGTGGGCTCTTGTTCAGACAGCTGTTGGCCAAGTCATTAGTCATTAACTTGTGTTGTCACTCCTTCCCTGTAAGCTGGATGATAGTATCAGTATCTCTTAGCCAGGATCCCTGGAGAAGGAAAGATGGGATGAGAAAAAGGGGGAGGGAGTATGATGTTTGTTGCACAGACCCATACATTTCTGCTGCTGTCTCTCCCTTTTCAGCTTCTCCTAAAACAGTCTCCTGCTGAAGCCAGCCCAGCATCTAACAGGGCAACTTAGCTCCCCTAGAATGTGCCATCTCTGCTGTTCTCTGCTGGCTGTAGCAATAGTGGCATGGCCCCAGACTGAACACACTGTGATCCTGAGCAGAATTTAGTGGATGGAGTGGGTGGTAAGCATGAGAAGAAGCATGAGCCTCTCATCATCCTCCTGCCCACGAAGACCTTCTGTGTTTTCTCCTAGCATTTGTTCTGTTTGCTGGGAGGAAGCCAGCTATATGCAGAAGTACATGGGCTTTGAAGCAGAGAACTCAGAGTCAAATACTGTTGGTGTCTCCCATGGTGGCCCCTCTCAGCCTCAGTTGTAGCTCCCAGGGCTATAGTGTCTATCCTACCTCTTCTCAGATTTGTGATATGAATCTTCATCTCCTTTGGAAGGCAGGTAGGAGATTGTGTCTGTCTCCATTTCATTGTTGCTCAAGTCCATCTGAGCATACACCCTCCTTCTTGTTTTTTTCCTCATGAGCCCCACAGCCTGGAGTATGGAGAATGAGGGCTACTTGGCTCAGTGTTCCTCCTACCGCCGGGCAGTCTCCTTGCAGCCTCCTTGTCCCAGCTGAGGTCATCAGGAGGTCTGGCAGGACAGGGTGTGTTTCTGTTCCTCAGGTAGCAGCTTTGGTACTGCAGTGGCAGTGGATTGTGTGAAAGCTTTGTCCCATCCAACACCTGTAGACCTGCCTGGCCTCACCCCTGCAGGACTATCCTTCTTCTCTTCTCATAAAGAGACAGGATCACCTAATGATCAATAAATGTCCTCTAAGCTTAAACTCCATTCCAAATGTTTCTTTACTTCCCTCTGGCCCCACCACACAGATCTTCTGATGCAGCCTACCTTGGTCTGTCAAGCTGACCTCCCAGCCTTATGAGCTAGTCTCTGGTTGCAGGAAGGCTGTCATGTGGAGACCAGTTTGGTGTTACAATCCTAATTAGAAGGACTGACCATTGGACTCTTGTGTCCTCACTGTGTGGCCCTTTTGACCAGGCTAGGCCCTCAGGTGCTGAGTAACTCTGACCTCACACTCTTCTGCCTTAGCTACTAACTCAGTCTGCCCAATCCCAGATCATTTTAGGAGCTTGCCTGGTCCTTTTCTCTTCCCCTTCAATGTATACCCATCCCAGAGCTCTGCAGGTTCTGGTTCTATATTCTGCTTTAAGCTGATTGATTACTAGGAGAAATGGAATCCAAACCCTTGAAACTCCAGCTCATGGCCCTAGTGGTACTGCATTAGACAAGATCTGGTTCAGATCATCCAGGAAAGAAAGAACGGGACCCACCCTTGTCTCATGAAGCACTAAATTTGTCTACATCTGGGAGCTGTCCTTTCCCCATTGTCATGATGAGAAAATTGAAGTTTTGTTAGACTTCACTGTTCTGGGTTGTTCACTGAAGGAACAGGGTAGATGCAGGATTTGGGGCCCACCTTGGCCATAGTCCAGGCGTATAGATTTTCATCTTGTAGCTGCCAGTGGTCATCTTGCAGGTGAGGACCCAGAAGTTCTGGTAATGTGGAGAATAGAGCTACTTCAAGGCCTTTGCTGTGCAATGCTGCCCTGAGAGCCTCCCTCAGTAGCCTTCATAACCCATCACTGCTTCATAGCCTATGCAGGCCAGCCCACCATGATCTGGGCTCATACAAGGCTATGGACAGGTGTCTTTAGAATTACATGGAATGCAGAGTCTAACATCCTGCATAAGCAGCGACCTTAGAACCTCTACTGTCTGCAAACTCCCAAGTAGCCACTGTGCACCTTGGAGTTTGACCAACTGCCAAGTAAGTTTGTTACAACCAACGTATTAATCACCTGCCCCATAAAGTCCCCAGGGAAAGCCACTAAATCTAGGCTGGCTTCTGAGTTATCTTGGGGACCTTGGAGATCGAAAGGATCCACTGCTTTCTCCTATGTAAACAGCTGCCTCTTCTCTGGGGCTGGGTCTTGAATGTAGAGAGCACAGGCCCTTCTGGGAGGAAATGTCCTAAACCGTGTGGCATCACTGACCCAGGCCCTCACATTGGCACGTGCCTTATGGCTTCCTACAGAGTACACTCATAACCCAGTGCCCAGGCTGGAGCCATCTGCCACAAGTGAGCATGCCAGGGGTATGAGCACAGGAAAGTCCTAAAGGTTGTGCCAGGCCAGCAAAGAGACATAACAGCTACCCCTTTGTTGATTGAGAAGCACTGTGGCCCAGGACTCCTGCCTTCTTAGGGGTCTATGTTCCCCATCTGAAAAGACTTCTCTTACTGTATCTAACAAGAGCCCAGTTCTAAGGTCAAGGCTCTGGGTGACTCCCAGGGAGCTTTGTTCTAGGGCTGGAAACATTAGAATATAAGAGTTATACCTGCCTGTTAGTGAACATGCTCACTATTCCAAGAAGTCACCTCTCACCCTGGGCCTCAGATCCTCATCTGTTCCATGATATAACCAGACTATAAGGTCTCGAGGCCCAGAGGAATGCTAGTTCCACCTTCTCCCCAAGCCTGCTTCCTTTTGAAGGGTGACTGTGCCCCATCCTCCATTCCTGCCATTTCTAGGATCCAGGTGAAGCTCTGGGAGCTTTAGGTGGTTAATTAAATTATGTACTAGCAGTGAGAGCTGTTAAGGGTTACAAAATCTTTTCCTGAATAATAGACATTGGCTTAGACATCACTGAAATACCTGCCAATACCAAGATGAACCACAGTTCATGGTTTTTAAGTTGTATGTAAAGTGATCCCAATCATATTCAGAAAAATGCTGCAAAGGCCAGACGCAGAATACCCCCTTTCTATTCTCAGATACACCTGTGCGCATGTCCTGTCACACTTTCAGACATGCACACACACTGTCTAGCACCAGCTCTCTCCATTCCCTGGTGGGATTCTGGAATGATTCAACTCTGTGGTGCTGGTGGTTCCTAGGCTCCAGTCTGAGGGAAGCTAGATTGGCCTCACAGAGCTCTGATCAGGAAGGTTTTCATGGCAAAGGGCTCTGGCCTACAGGAGCACATGCCTACTACACTTACTACACACTTGCCTACAGCCGAAGGAGGAGGAGCCAGAGGCAAGGGGTTCGTTCCTACAGCAGATTCCTCACAGAGTTCATGTGTACTTTTGTGTTGTCAGGATCTCTCTTTGAATTTCACTGGAATAGTGAATTGCCTTCCAGAATGTTCTGTGATAGTGGTTGTCAGGAATGCCTGGGAGTTTTACTTAAATTAACAAGTGATTGCCCTTCCCATTAGATCTGCAAACAGGCCCTAATTAGTGAATTGGCTAATGATGGTTGCCTCTGGGGTCATTAGTCCTGACAGACAGTGTTGGCGGTGTTCCGGGCACTGTGTCACTGTCACAAGGCATGTTGTCAGGCTTCACTGGAAGTTGAAGCTGGGAACACGTGTCCTATTGCCCTCTCCTTTTGTCTTTTCCACTGTTTCCTTGGCTCAGTAAATTACCCATGGGTTAGAAACATGGATTTTAGAATAGAGACCAGAAACAGGGCTATGTAGATTGTAGATAACATAGTTTTCAAGAAACAGTTCCATTGGTCTGGGAATTGCTTTAGAAACAGTGTTTGCCCTGCAGCCTTGTGCTTCCCAAGTGAGTACAATCACCTCTCCCCCTCAGGCTGCACAGGATGCTCATCAAAATGCCTTTAACATACATGGTTTCTACCCAGCCTGGAGTTGCCCACAAACAGGATGCAGAGGGATCTGCATCTGTCTCAGGGATCTTACTCTCCACAGGCATGGACATTAGGCCCAGCACAGTCTAACACCTGATGGTTTGGGTATCCTTGAACTCTCGACAATTCAGGAATTTGCAGATCAAGCTTCACAGTAATTCTGTCTACATCCCAGGCTGGTGTTCCAGAGGTGAGGACAGCCCTACAGGGTGAAGCACAGCAAAGTTATGCAGAGGCAGGAGTGCAGGGCCAGGACCACTGTGACAAAAGAGGTACTTTGCATTTGGGTTTTGTTACTGTGCAGATTCTTGCTACATCTGCTCAAAGCCTTGTGCCACTTGGTCTAAACACCTACTTAAGTAAAGACCAAAAGTCTGTTTGAAGACATAAACAGCAAAGAGAGTATCCAGAATACAAAGTTTGAAGCAAGTCATGAATGCAAAATATATGACACTTTCCATACAATAAAAATGAATAAAACTGCATTTATATGTTCAAAAGTAGCAGAAGTGAATCTAAAAGAACTTTAAAAATTATGCAAAAGTGATTATCCAGCAGGACAGATCTTCACATGGCTCTAACTGAATTACCAGCATAACCATGACTTTTGAAAGGCAGAAGCACAGTGTTGGTTGAGGTGGGGAGGCCAGGCTGCTGCTTCCACTTAGGGCTGCTCTCACAGGAAGTGGCTAGTTCATAACTTGGGGAAACCATAAAGGAAAAGGCCTTGGCTGCTCCCATGGAGTGTATATATGCATTTGAGCCCCGCAATGTGCCTCATACAAGTCCTTACCAACCCAACAGTCCATGCCTCTGGTGTTCTTTGGCTCTCACACTACGAGCTAGACAGACCTCTCTGGAATCAGAGCATCCCACAACCTGCAGCCACTCCAGCCTACCTTCACATCCCTTTCTCGTGGCTTCCTATCTGGGGTCAAGGCACGTGGTTCTTCTGCTCTAAATCAGTTTTCTGACCTGTAAAAGGGACCAAAATGCTGTTCTTGTAGTTGGATGGGAAGATAGTGAAAAGTTGCTGTTATAGCTTGGCTCAAGAGTGTCCTCCACAGGCTCATATCTCAAAGGCCTGGTGTCTGGCTGGTGCTGATGGGAGAAGGTAGAACCTTTAGGAGGTAAAGCCTGGTGGAAGGAAGTCAGGTTTCTAGGGGCATGCCCTTAATATGGGGACCCCTGCTTCCTTCTGTCTCTTTGCTTCCCAGCTACCATGAAGCAAGAAGCCTTTTCTCTCACCAACTCTTGTCATGGTATACTATGTAGCTACAGGCCCAGAGCAACAGGGCTGATGAGCCATGGACTGAAATGAGCCAAGATAAACATTTCCTCCTTTCAGTTTCGGTGTCTTAGGCATTTTGTCACAGTGACAGAAGTGTGACTGACATAATCAAGTCTATAGAGTACCCAGTTCAGGAAAGTGACAGTCCTGGGCTGTTCAGAAACTGCCAGGCTCACCACATGCAGCTGTTGACATATGACTTGTCCCCTTTGAGATGTACTGCAAATGCAAGTTTACATGGATATAAACCACTCAGAACAAACTCTATAATGTCTCATAATTCCTTTCTGTCCTTACATGTTAGAATAACACTTTGTTATATCTTATTAAGTGAAATGCATTATTGAAATTAATTTCACCTGTTTCACTTTTTCAAGTAACAGAAAACTTTAAAGTTACATGTAGCCTTCCATTTGCACTGGGGAGCACTGTGGCCTTTCCTCCCCCACCATCTACATGCTTCCTCTTTTAGCATGTCTACTACCATGCTTGCAGCCCCATCCAGGAGAACTTGTGTCCCCAGTGGAGAGAATTGCACTAGGTCTTGCAAGTGATGAGTTGGAGAATAGCACTGTTCTTATAAACAGCCCTCTCTTTTCTGCTTTGAGCACAAGGAAGCCTACACTAGAATTTACTGTTATTGCTAAGGTCAGAAATCATCAGTAGGCAAGTGAGAATCCCATGCCCATGTGGCTCCCTGAGGGTATTGTGACTTCTACTTTGCTGCCTGGCCACTAGTTTTCTTGGTTCATGTACAGCAGGCGCTTAACTGGCTTTGAACACAGGCTCCACACTGAATCCAAGGAGATGCACCTTTGAGGGCCAGAGAGTAGCCTGGGCAGTTAGCTATGAGCAGAGGTTCCAAAAGGAGGTAGTGGGCAGTTGTCAGAAGTTAAGCCTGATTTTAGAGGAGACTGAAGGAGGATATTGCTGCAGAGTTCTGATTCTGGGCATCAACAGGCTTTGGGAACCTGGTAGGATAACCTGGGGTGATTCCCTCTGTTCTTTGACTTCAGGCTCTTCTGGATAGATAGATGTAGTCTGTGCAAGTTATTTATTTACCTGCCTGTAGGTACTCCCATTCCACCTCCCTCTCATGTTTGCAGGCTCACCCTTCCACACATGCCCCAAGGGCTCTAAGTCACTGCATAGATCATTGGTCCTAATTGGTCACAGAACACCCTGCTATTGCTGTGTACTTTACATTCTCAGGCCAGTGACGGAAGGCCCCCATTGGTAAGAACTCAGGAAGATTTTGAGCCATATAGCATGGAAAAATCGAAGGCATGTGTAGGGATAGCATATAGTGTGGGCTCTTTCAGTTATGGAGGGAGAGCTGCCCAGGCCCAGGCAAGAATCCTACAGACTGAATCCTAGAGTTTGTTTTTCTCAGCCATGTGACAGAAAATGGGGCTTTTCATTTGACATGAAAGACAATTATCTCACTATGCAGATGCTGGAAGCAGATCATGACCTCAGGAGCCCATGAAATAGCTCTTAACCCAGGTCATTATACTACCCTGATTTGAGAGAGGCCAGAGCAGAATCCATTTCCACTGGGGAAACTAGCAAGCAGCCATTCCCACAGACTTGTTAGCCACATCCTCCAGTCCACCCATTACACACTAGAGCCCATCATCTCTGTCCTTCTGTGTGCCCAAGGGGTAAGACAGGGACCCGAGGACAAGTCAGTGATCAGTGAGTTCACATGGTTTGAGTGCAAACACACAAAACAGCAAGCAGGATCTGGCATAGGGTAAGGATGCACTGTTTGGAGGCTGTGCTTATTCTTTACCACCATTGACGCTGTTAGAATGCAGTGCTCCATTTAGACTCTTCCAAGGTGTGTGTGCGTGTGTGTGTGTGTGTGTGTGTGTTTAACATCAATCTCATTAAAGACGAACACTAAGGATTTGATATGAATGCCTGTCATAACAAGAAGTGACAGCTCAGTCATCAGGGTGTTCCTGTGCCCTTCCTCCTGGGGCCACATTAGTGGGACTCTGTCCTCATCTGCTTTCTGTTACTGTGATAAGACACTGATCAAAACCAACTTGGAGAGGACCGAAACATTTCTGCTCATAAGTTACAAACCATCATCTAGGGAAGCAGGGAGAAAACTTAAATCAGAACTGAAGCAAAGACCATGGAGGTATGCTGCTTACTGGTTCCTGGCCCATTTAGCTACCTTTCTTTTACAGCCCAGGCCCACCTTCCCCGGGATGGCACTGCCCACAGTGGGCTGGAGCCTCTTACATCAATTAGCAAGCAAGAAAATGCCCCCACAGACATGCCCGCCAGCCAGTCCTATTGATAGAGTTCTTCAGTTGAGGTTCCCTCTTCCCAGATATGTCAGGTTAACAAGACTTAACAAGGATACACCAGCAGTAGGCACCAAGGCAGGGCAATCTTCAGACTCTTGTGCAGGCTCCTAGGCTCCTCCCCAGGACTGACTAGGATAGCCCCCATCTGATCCCTACTGTGAAGTCCATTCAGAAGCTATGTTTGCCACCAACATGGAGGCCTCTGCTGTGGAGCAGCTTTCTGAGTCTACAGCCACCTTTCTGGAAATCCCTCCTTTACAGTGTGCTCTTCCAAACATTGGCTCCTTCTGCATGTTTCTCCCATCAGTCTCCCTGTAGGCAAAGGGGTAGGAGTGCAGTCGTACCCTTTCTGTGCTCTTAGAAAATGACATTGAATACATTATCCCATTTATTGCCCTATTTTATAGGCAGTAAGATGGGGAGCCGCCAAAGTGAAGGCACTTGCCAAGGTCACAGAGCTGATGAGTAGCAGCCGCAGGTTTCAGTCCAAGTCAGCCAGCCTCCATCAGCTGTTGCACAGGAGGTATGGCAAGGGAATGTGGCTGGCACAGGACTGACAATGGAATTTCAAATGCTAGGGGCTTGGTTTTGGTTTTGTCTTGGGAAGCCATCAAAACTGCCTGAGCTTTGAAGTGACAGGATCAGATGAGTGTTTTTGGGGAGATAATTCTAGAAGTCGTGTATTGTCTACTAAGCCACAGCTCTTCCATCCTATTCCTGTGTGGCTGATGATTTCTAAACCTAAGTACAAGAAATTACATCTGTCTACCTGATACCATGCATATTCGAGCCTATGCTCCAACCTGCCTCTTTCAGACTGTGTAACTGCCTAAATGTGTTCACACTCCTGTGCATGCACACACCATGCATATGGGTGGGGAGCATAATTTGGCAGGAGACTGGAGCTGGCTTCCTGCCATGCAGCCACTGGCTGATGACAGCTGTGACTTGTGTTTCTCACATACCTGGACAGTGATGGAACAAGATGGATACTGAGAAACAAGACCATCCCTCACCTTTTTCTAGCAACATGATTTGTGACTTCAGTTTTGAATTTCAGAGGCACTGGCCATCTTTGCCCCTTCTAATTCAATGAATGTTTATTGAGCTCATGCTGTGGGCCAGGACTCCTGTGCCTGGTATTTCATGGAGGTCTGTGTTCTTCTGTAATTATTAAAGATAAAGTATGTTTCTATGAAACAGTTCTGTGACAATGGATATTTCAAATCCACTCAGGCCCCATGCCGAACACTTGCCATCTGCAGTACATGTCTTTGGCATTTACCCTCAGCCTGGTTTGCTATTTACTATAGCATCTTCAAATTAGAAATACCACAAAATACATACCTGAGAGTACATGCATCTGTGTATATGTGCAAGTATAGCTAGGCTGCATCTTTAGATGTTTTTTCAAAATGAAAACTACTGTTGTTGTTTTTTATTTGAATAGTTATAAAAATGCTGTGTGAATATTGTATTCATATATGTGATATTATTATAGAAAACTATAAGGGAAGTCGTAAAAAAAAAAAAAACCTAAGTCTTTTCCTGTTAATATATTGGGGCCATCACTCAGGTCACAGAGTGTAGCCACAAACCATGCAAATGGGCCATGAGTCCCCAGGCGGTACACATCTGTCTGCAGACTAACCTCATCCACATGTGGACACCTCTGTGTGTCAGCAGTTGTCTAATTATGTTTTCATATTAATTACCTGCCACTTTTCCATATGGTTATTTAAGAAATTCTTGAGCAGTCCCCTGTCACAAGCTTGGGTAGTTTCCAACCCCTTCCTAAGATAGCCAACACTCTGACAAATGGACTTGTCTGACTTCCTGTGCATATTTAAGTCCATCTAGAAAAACTTTTCTGGTCAAAATATATACCAAGAGAATCATATACACATATATTAGTATACTTAGGTGTTATAGACTGGCCCTCCAGGAAATAAAAGTGCTGATGCCTATCTCACACAGTGATGGAGGAGGGTGTCCATTTTCCCAAGGCTTCCCAAGCATGGTATTGTAATAGTGTTTTTAAAAATCACCTTTGCTAGTTTCATGAGAAAAGACAACCCTGGCTTCTAAAACAACTGATTTCTTTGGTTACTATGTGAAATCAAAGCCTTTCTTAACATTGCTGGTCATTTAGACTTTCTGTGGCTCACTTAGTGACAGCCTGTGCTGATGTTTCCCCGTTTTCATTCTTACAAGTCTCTGCCTTAGCCTCTTTTGTTGTAACTGCTCTAGTTAACACTTTGTTTCATGTTGTCCTTTGGAGTTGATTTGCAGATAGGATCTAAGTGTGTTTTTGTTTGTGATTTGTGTTACATTTCAAAGGCTTTCCGTCCCCCAGGATTGTAATCCCAGGGAATAGTACTTGTGTGATTTTTCATTTCATGCCCTTAAACTGTTACTCTAAATAGCCCACTGGGGTCCACTTGGGAGCCAGACGTGAGCACAGATCAGCTTGTATTTTCTCTAAGTAGGAGTCCTTTGTCCTATTGGTTCTGATCTAAGTCTCACCAAACACACGCTAAGTCCCACTCATACATGGATCTGCTTCTAGACTCTTTCCCAGGACCAGCCCTGCATGTTTTAAACATACTTAAAGTGTATTATAAAACTGCCATGATTAAAAATATCAAATCTCTGGTAGAACAACCCCTTCTATCTTGACTATCTTTTCCAGCTTGTTTTTTTACAGATGAATTTAGAATCATTTTGTCAAATTCCTCCAACCCCACTCACTCCTAACTAGAAAAAGAAACAGAAAGTCTGTTAAGGTCTTTTTTTAGGATAAGCACATCCTCTTGACTACACTCCATCCTATCGAATTGCTATCCTTATTGTTTGACTGCTTATTTGGAAAGCTCTCCCAACTCATAGCAGGGCCGGGAGGACAACACAGAGGACTCCGGCATCCCTTAACCAGGATTCTTGGGTGCTTTACTTGTCACAGGATTGTTTCAGCACTTTCTCTGCAGAGGAAAGTTGCATTTTGGTCTGGACCTGATAGCCCATAACTCCTTAACTGCATGTGTCCTTCATGTGTCTCTCAAGGTGTCCTCCATGGCTACCGCAGTACCTTTCCTTTATGAACCCTTATCAGCACACAACCATCATCTCACATAAATCAGGTTTCCCCTGCTGCCCTGGCAGCCTCCTCTTCTTTTTTGACCCAGGACACTGTCCACAGATGTGTTCTGACTTAATTGTCAGATCCTTCATATGGGCCTATTCCTTTACCTTGCTTTTGGACAGTTTTAAAGAAAGTGCAGGAATCTCATCTGTAGGGTGACTCCCTAGACTGGTTTTGCCCAGTGTCCCCTCAGAACCTCAGTCAAGCCATATGTCCTTGGAGACCAATACTATGCTCTAACAGGATGTTGTCCTGTTGGAAAACCTGCGAGTCTCCCACCTACTGCTGGCCATGATGACCTAGGCCCATTCTGCTTGTGGTAAAGATCCCTTGTCCTTTTTGTTACCAGATGGTATTTTGTCAGGAAGTGCTCCTGGTAAGATGCCAGTGTGCTTACATCTTTCACTTAACCCTGGTTCTATTGACTTGAATCAGCTGAATCAGCTACCTGAATCAGCTACCACAGTGATGGCTGCTAAAGGGTGATTGCCTATATACAGGATGTCTCCTGTGTTTCTGGATTGCTGAGAGTCTTACCTCCTTCCACCTTTGGTCCTATATTCATTTACCTGGTTGTATTTGGAAGGCCCAGAAATCACATTTGTTCATTGGGTTGTAATGTTTATTCTCACTTATTTGATGTCCAGAATGGATTTTTGGATACCTATAAGACTGCCTTTCTGTCTTTTCCCACATTTCTTCCTTCTCAGAGTACATCTCAACTTGCTGACCTAAGATCCCCAGGGTGATCTTGATCTCCCTTTGTTCCAGTCTTGGAGCCTGCCATTTAAGGAGTCAAGTGCCTTTGATTGGATAACAGTATTGGACACCAGCATCAGGGGCTAGGTGTGCTTGGTGCTACTCTCATTTTTCTGGGTACTCTCAGTAACTGAACTAGGAAACACAGGTATTTATGGACTACATAGAGAAGTGTTCACATGTGTACACATATACACAGCTGTATCCTTCAGGATTTCATCTGTCACAGTTCATGTTAATAACACCTGAGAGTCTCGTGTAGCCCTTTTCCATGGTTAAAAGGCCTTCCACAGAGCAGGAGACCTGGCCTTACTGTCCTCGATGTAGGAGCTCTCAGTCGGTGGACTTTTGCATTCAGAAGATGCCCTCTCTCAAGCTCTTGGGCTGCCTTTTTGCCCATCACCTTCACTTCCTTCGCCCCTCTGCTTCTGCAGCGCACCACTAGCATTTTCACGGTACCCTCTCTATCAGCACCCCACTTCTTCTTCTCATGCTGAAGGGTTAGATAGGAGGGAAAGGCTTTGTCTTCTGTTTCTGGAAAAAGCCCAGAATACTTTGAGGACAGTTTCAGAAAACAGCCAGAGCCCCATTGTACCATCACATGGCTGGTAATGATCAGTTTCCTTGTCAGGGGCCCTACTGGACCTCCATAGCTTATGGCCAGCATTGTGACTGTCCTGAGGGAAGCCAACTCCGGTTCAAAGACAAGGTAAGTACTAGAGGATACGATTGTTTCGGGGTGCTTTCTGCACTAAGAACACATGGCTATAGCTCCTTTTTCCCTGAGTGACATCTAAGGTTCAAGGGAAAGAGGCTCTGGAGAGGATCCTCTTTGGCCCCTCTTGAGTCACAGGTCAGGGAGTGGAACTGTCATCCTGCTGTCTGTCCAGATGTCTTCCTGGAAAATGCACAGCTTAATCCATGCTTTTCCATATATCCCCAGTGTCTACATGTATGCAGGTAAGAGTGGTGGGGAAAGGGCATGAACCACGGGTGGGATGAGTTTACGTGTGAGATGTCAGCTGTTAAACATTTCCACAGTCCTTGAAATAGTGAGTTTCACAAAAATAAACTCTGAATGAATCACAGACCTAAATGTAACGCACAAAACTCCAGAAGATAATATGAGGAAGTCTAGAGGACTTGAGTATGACAGTGACTTCTTAGACTTGATACCAAAGGCACAAACCATGAGAGAATGGATTGTCATTGAACTTCGTTAAGACAGAGTGAAGATGGCTGAAGAAGGTGTCGGTACAGAATGGCCACTATTTGGTGGTGTCCAGTCTAGAGGGGACAGAAAGTGAGCAGAGCTCTAAGGAAAGTACAGACAACATGGGGATAGATTACAGGTGGCACCCAGGTGGTGCCAAGACAGAGGGTATACATGGCCAGGCTGGATATATGGAGCAAGGCTGGAGGAGATACTGAAAGTATTCAAAAGTATTCCCAGGGTTTAGGGTGTAGAAGACCAGAGTGCTGATAGCAATTAGGAGCCCAGTATGTGAGGGGGTTCAAAAATCTGGTTTGGGTGCACTGCATAGCAAGGCTGCCAGAAGTCAGAGTTGGGGAAAGGATCTGGCTATGTTGAGGGTACCCCAAGAGCAAACCAGCTTCAAACCACCCACAAGGAAGTATATCTAAGCATCACAGGCCCAGTCCTTGCCTCCCTGTCTTGTGTCTTATGAGATGACAGTGTTCTCTCAGGAGCATGTGACACCACAAATACACTCTTGCATTTGGGTGGCAAACTGAAGCAGACAGTGCCCAGTGCCTGGGCTCAATGCTGTCATGCAGATACCCTCTGTGGGGGCTAGTTTTATGTCAACCTGACTAGCTAGCATCCTCCAAAAGGAGAGAACTCAATTGGAAAAAAAATGCCTCCGTAAGATCAGGCTGTAGGCAAGTCTACAGGACATTTTCTTAATTAGTGATTCACGGGGGAGAGCCCAGCCCATTGTGGGTGGTACCACTCCTGGGCTGGTGGTTCTGAGTTCTATAAAACAGCAGGCTGAGCAAGCCAGTAAGCAACATCCCTCCTTGGCCTTTGCATTAACTCCTGCCTCCAGATTCCTTCCCTGGCTTCCTTCAATGATGGACTACAATGTGGAAGTGAAGCCAAATAAACCCTTTCCTCCCCAACTTGCTTATGGTTAGGATATTTATCATATCAGTAGTACCCCTAACAGGGACACCTTCTGGATGCTACTATGTTCATTTGGCCCAGGCCCTGCAGGTGAGCTCCAGAACATGTCACAGCAGGCAACCAGAGGTACCAGCTGCTGAAAGGTCTCCCATGTGTGCAGGTGCCACACACAGGATCAGAGGATATGGCAGGAACTCTAGCCTTCGGAGGCTTCTCAGATCCGGGGGGGAAAAGAAGGATGAATCACCTAGGACAAGAGGCTGACAGGCTCAGGACGGGTAGGGGATGAGCAGCAGGAACACAATGGGCTCCAGAGAAGGTAGGAGAGCAAGGCTTAGAACAGACACTGTCTGACTGGGATAGTCAGAGAAAGTGGGCAAAGCCCAGCCAGTACATACAAAAGTAGAGCCCATGCAAGTCTCGACCACTAGAACCTGTGCAAAGTAGAGACCCTGTGACTCTTAATTATCGATGCCTTGCCCACTCAGTATATTTATGGAATGTCTGCTTTCTGCTAGGTATTCTGTGTGGACCTTCAGACACAAAAGTAATATTACGGTTCCTGCCTTCCAGGCACCCCTGTTTAATGGAGAGACAGCTCCCACATGGCTTGCCTGCAGCATGCATGTGTGGTACTGAGATGAGTGGTGGGCAGTGCCTAAGTCTCTCATAATTAGCAGCCCAGCGAGGGCCACAGAACAGAAAAGACAGAGTCAAGAATGCTTCTCCCAGTGGGTGGGAACCAGAGAGGCAGGAGGCCAGTAAAAGTTCTCATGGGTAGGCAGTAGTGAGACAGTGGGAACCAGCCACTCACCAGGAGGATCTTTGTGAAAGCAGGTGTGGGGTAGAGAAAATGTTCTAGAGAGGGAAGCATGGGAGCCATGGTGAGGACTCAGGAGAATATGGAACATGTTAAGAGAATGACCATAGCACTAGTTATTTAGCAGCTGTTACGTGCAGTGCTAGCAGGTGCTAAGTTTCAGAAAAGAAAAGAAAAGAAAAGAGAAAAGAGAAGAAACAGAAGTGCAGCCAGTGATAACTCTGCACACTGTGGGTCACCATGGCCAGCTCCTGCTGACATAGGGGTAAGGTCAGATGTAAGCCTGCGGTAGGCACTCCATTGTATCTATAGAACTCTTCCCAACACAGCAAAGTCTCAGAAGAAGTTCTATGTAGAAAAGAGGGGGCTTGGAGCATGGAAACAGGTAGGTCTGCCAATCTACTGGGTGACCAAAGGCCTTGGGTGACTGGAGACCTGGAGGCAGAGAACACAGCCAGAGCTCCTGGGAACTAGAGCTCAGACAACAGCAGCTGTTTCTGTGTGAGAGGGCAAACACAGACTCTTGCTTTGGGATGTTGGAGCTGTGTAGACTGTAGAGGGCTTTGAGCATGCACTTAGAATTCTCAACTCTTAGCAGGCAGCAGAAACCAGTGAAGAGTTCTAAGCTGGGGAGCTGCCTTGGAGTTTGGTGATCTTCCACCCTGCTAGTAGAGGGTGGTGGGTGGAAGGCAGGGAACAGTGTGGCATCCATTCCAGAAGCCAGGGAAGTCTTGAGGAATCTGGGGCCTGGATTCAGGTAGCCCGAATAGAAAGGTGAGAAGAGGTTTCTGTGAGATTCAGGATTCAGCTAGCTCCAACACAATCCCACTCTCTACTGTTTGGGGCTTTAGGACACTTCCTTCCTATTGCTACCTGACCTGGGACAGCTTAGGATCAAAAGCGAGTGCTCTCCTTCCACTACACAGACCTACACTACATCAGTCTGTGCAGAGTCTGTGGTTGGGGCAGAGTCTCTACTTCATGCTTTCATGGCTCTCTTAGGGCTGGAGTGGGCTTGGTCTGGTCACATGGAGCCAGTACCCCCACATACACCATTTATAGGCAGATATGCACACAGATGGAGGGCACATCATGTACAGTAAGAACCGGTGTCCCTGGGTCTAGAATGGTGCACGTATCCTCTGGTCCTGCGTGTGGGACCTGTACACATGGGATACCGTCCAGCAGTGATGTGATGAGTGCTAGCAATGAGTGGGGAGACGGGGGAACCTCGGACCACAGCCACAGAGACTACTGTGGAACATCTGCCCCAGTATAGTCACCCTCAGACACTGAAGACCACAGAAACCTGCTATTTCCCTCCCTGAAAGGGCCCTGCCCTTCTACACATTTGGTGTTGGGGTGGGGGGTGGAGGGCACAAGTATACATATAGTCCTTTTCCCTTCAGTGACAGGAAGCATGCCCCTCCTAAGGGTGGCACTCCCCTTCCTTTCCCTGCCTCTTATCCCACTTAGCCCTGTGCTTCCTACCAGGCTATGGTTCTCTGAGGGTTGGGCAGCTGGAGACAAGACTTACAGTGATCCCAAGTGGCATGTTGATCAATGATGGATCCCTGGGTCCCACTTAGCCAGGTTGAGTGGCACATTGTCGATAGCAGCCAGTTAACCCAGTCCCTTACAACCTGCCTGTCCCAACAGCGTCTGCGGCCTGGCTGCAGGATGGAATAGAAGCCTCCTCTGAGAAGCTGGACACAACCTGACGGAGATGAATGTCTAGTGCATGTGGAATCTTGTTGCTGCTGCTATAATAAAAAGCCTGCTTCAAGGTCCCCCACCAATGTTTCCTTGAAATTAAATACCAGGAGGACAGATAATAGCCAGATTCCATACCAGGCCAATATTATCAGATTGATGTCAGCAGTGATAATAGTAGAAAGATAGGTTGATGAGATTTCACTTATTAAATAAAATGAGAGACACAGAGAACTGGGGCTGCACGTAAGCAAGTGTACAGTACACACCTCATAAGAGGCAGCTGGGGGAAGGAGTGGCTCCCTGTGTTTGCTTCTGGAACCCCTCTTGCCTGCTGAGGCTGCAGTGCAGGTGACAGCAGGGGAAGATACTGTTCCCATAGTGACCCTGGCATGGGAGCAGGGAAGATCCTGCCCTCTCCAGCCTCCTACTGACTCTTACGGTGTCATGTTCCTTGGCTTGCCACTTACTCTGCTTTCCCTGTGTGGAGCCTTCCCTCCACCCCTTCCTACATGGAGTCAGCAAGTTTGGGGCCCATTGAGAAGCCCTACATGCATTATGGCATGAACCTGTTTTGTTTCTTTCTTGCTCCTGTCTCTTCTTTTGGATTTGTGGCATTTTCTAAAAGTTGTGGGGCTGAAGACACAGGAGACGGACATACCAAGCTCTTCTTACTATGCTTTTGTCTTACTGCTGCATGCCCTGGAGAAAACCACTTAGGCTTTTTGAAACTCATCCCTCAGAATAAGATAGTAATGCCCAGCTTACAAAGTTGTTGTTTGTATTCTAAGGAACATGTTATAGTTTTAGTGATGTATATTTTCAGGGATACAGTAGTCCCCGGCACAGTCTCGTTAATCAGAATAACTAGGAAAGACCTTAACCTACATGCACTCTCATATGTATCTGGCTTTTCTTCTTAGGCTGTTTACCTGGATAGATACATCTTCTTTGCTTTCTCCTTTCCCCAGACTGTTCACCCCACATGTCTCCCAGGGCATGGGCTACTTAAGGAGCAAGATGTCTTTGTACAACTGCTCATGAGATACTGCCCCTTCTCTTGACCACACTCATGACCACAGTCAGTTTATATCTAAGTACAGATGGTGTGATCTTAGTTGGGGTTAGTATTGCTGTGCTGAAACACCAGGACCAAATGTAACTTGGAGAGGAAAGAGTGTATTTTGCTTATACTTTCACATCACTGTTCATCATTAAAGGAAGTTAGGCCAGTAACTCAAACAGAACATAAACCTGGACACGGGAGCTAATGCAGAGGCCATGGAGTTCTGCTTACTGACTCGCTCCTCATGGCTTACTCAGCCTACTTTCTTGTTGAACTCAGGACCACTAGCCCAAGGAGGGTACCACCTACAGTTAGCTGGGCCCTTCCATATCAGTCATTGATCAAGAAAATGTACAACAGGTTTGCTCACAGGCCAATCTAATGGGAGCATTTTCTCAGTTGTGATCCTCTCTTCCAAAAGGCTCTAGCTTGTGTCAAATTGACATAAAACTAGTGAGAACAGTGCCTCACAAGGTTAAAGTCACAGACGTTGCTGAGCCTGGCGTCCATCCTGGTGTATGCACCGTAGGTGCTTGGTAGCCTGGAAGCTGGTGCTAAAGAGGTTCTAAGCCATAGTACATGTGTGCCAATCTCCACTCCACTACTTGCACACTGTCTCCTGTGTTGTGCTGTCACTAGAGGCCTTCAAGCGATAGTGCATTCTCCCCATTTTAGAGGCTGAGAGTCCAGGTACAAGGTGTGAGCATTTCCTGGCCCTCTTATTCAGTGTGCAAGCTGCAGATACTCCTGAAAGCCCCTGCACTCCTTGGCTAGTGAAGTGTAGTACAGTCTCTACCTCTGTCCTTGCACAACCATCTCATGTGTCTGTCACTGTCTTTTTTTTTTTTTTTTTCTTATGAGAAAGTAAACTAGATTACCACTGGGTTGGGCTCATTCTACTTCTCTGTTACTTGTCTTTACTAAGTGTATCTGTAACCACACTGTGTCCAAATAAGGTCATGTTTGTAGGCCAGAAAGGATATAGACAGCTAAGGAAACTCCAAGCCCCAGACTTTTGAATGTGCAGAAGGTATCAGGTCTTATTCCTTCCCAGATTACCCACTTTGGGTACCAGTTTCTATCCTGGCAGATGTGGGATCCAGATTGATGTGAGTTAAGCAAAAATACAGATGTGAACTGCAGAAACAGAAAGCCTGCCTGGCTTCTGATATGTTAAGGCCATGTCCTCTCCTGGGCAAGGGCTATGGATGCTGGGGACTTGATTTTTATACCCTTCTTGCTATAGGACTTTACATTTGCTGAGTATGTGCTGAGACTGTGTTCCCCAGCTCAGCTGAGAAGGACTTCTACAACCACCTAAGCTGACACCCATTCACAAGATTGTTATTACCCAGTGGAGCTGTTAGTACCACTCAGGATAAAACAGCTCACCTTGAATGGGGTAAAGCCACCCAACACCTGCTGCTGAATGGTTTGACCTGGCTAGTCCTACTCTATTTCAGAGAAAAGTTCATTTCAGGAACTACACCTCCCCTTAGAGCCTTCTGTGTATAATGGGTAACATTTCAGTTGACATTTCCCTGCCTGGGTGTGCTCCTTCTGGGCTGAAGTCCCTGTGGAGAGGCACTGTGGCCTTAGCAGTGGCAATGCTGTGCAGGAGGTAGATTTCACACAGCCAGTTTCTCCCTGCCTAGGAACCCACTGTGTATTCTCTGAAGTTTGCTCTCAGCTCACAGGCCATCCTATCAGCACCTGAAGCCAAGAGAGCAACTGTGAATGAGGTGGGCAGCCCTAGTGGCCATGAGGAAAGGGACTAGTGATAAAGCCATTCCTCTGCTCACTTGCAGCTCACCCTAATCCGTCAGTGGCTCTGTCATGAGTGTATGGAGGAGGAGGTTGAAGAGGAGCTCTGACTCCCAGGGTGCCTCAAGCTTGGCCCAGGGGCCTGCCAGGATACTTTCTCAATAAAGACAGTAAGCCTCATATCACTTAGAGCTTAGACAGCCTCTGATATCTGCCTAGGGCCTGCTGACCATGTTCAAAGGTCACTTGAGGAAGTGAAGTGTACTTTAAGATTGAACTTGTACCCTGGGATCTTGGACAGGAGAGAGGCTATGTTTAAGGCACGTAAGACCTGGCCAACTATTATAGCTGGCTTGTCAAACACACCACTATGCAGGGTTAACTCTGTGCAGGGAGGATGGCTGCACCTTCCCAGGTGCCAGCCAGAGAACAGAGTCAGGAGAGGAGCAGTGGATAGGAGTGTAAGCTGGGACTTCAGGCTCTTCTCATAGAGAGCAATTGTCTGAGACAGGATGTCCTCCAAGGCCATATAGCTCCAAAAGGCCTGTGACTGGATGCCTTTGTACCAAAAGTACAAAGCAGCTGTTTCACAAGCACTTTAGAAGTTTCAAAGGAGGTGACCCTTCAGTACCCATGGGACCTCTGTACAGTAGGTAGAAGCTGGCAAAGGGTCTCCAGAGGCTCCGGAGAAGCTGGCAAGGGGGTCTCCAGAGGCTCAGGAGAAAGGGACCACATTGAAAAGGCACCTCTCTCTCATTTGTCCGAGGATGGAAGGTCAATGCTGGCGCTTGTTGGGAGGCCTCCTTGGGCAGCATTTGGCACAACTATGAGAATAAGGGACCTCTATCCTGTAAATAGGTCTTCTCCCCTATGGCCTGGCAATTTGGCACAGCAGCCCAGCCAACCTGCCCATTTCTGTTACAAACCACCTATCTTGTTCAGACCTTAGTTGATTCTGACTGTCTCAACTAAACATGGGCCCCTCACTCCTTTACTGGCACATGTCTTAGGGATAGGCCTATGACCAAGTTCTGCCCAGCAGAGAAAGGTGAATTGGGTGAGTGAGGTTTCCAGGGAGAGTCAGGCCTAATTAAATCAGGCACCACTCCTACAGAAGGGACAGTGCATGATGACTGTGGTCTGGGCTGGTACAGGAAGAAGGAAGGGCCCCAGGCAGCATCATGGAGCAAACAGCAGTGCTAGAAGTGCCCATCCAGAACCCTGGCCTGGGGATGAGAGATGCACATTTTCTTCCTAAACCCCTGATTACTCTGCTGCTGGTTCTTCTTAACTGATGACTTTGGCTTGGTTGAGTTATCTTGACAACAGTGCTACCCCCTCTGATGTCTACTTCATGCATGGCTGACACTCTAAATTCAGAGGTGCTGGGCAGAACAGCAGGCCAACCTGGAATGCAGCTTGCAAAATAGCCATCCTTTTTATTGCCAAGGAATGTGAGGAATGGCTCAGTGCAGCTTTATATCTGTCAGGTGTCACTGCAAGTCCACCACAGCTGTTACAAACCTGGGTGAGCTGGGACAAAAACCCATCTGGAGAGCTGATGTGTGGATGGTGGGACCACAATATCAATAAATAAACCCTCCCCACACACTGGCTATGTGATGTAACTTCTCCATACCACAGTTTTCTCGTGTGGGAGAAGGAGGTGGGGAAGAATAAATAGCATGTGCTACATAGAGCCAGGAGAGGTGATGAGGCACACTTTCACTAGTATGCTGCTGTGTGAGCTGCTGGGGTTGGGGCGTGAGAGAGTAAGTGTGCGCAGGACCCTGAGTAAAGTGTTAAGGGAGGTTTGTGGGAAGAGTGGAAGGATGAGTGTGAGAGGATGGATGTGTGGGAGTGTGTGGGTGCGGGAGGGCATGAGAGTGAGTGCATGGGAGTGGGCAACTCTGAGAGAGCACAGGAGAGAGAGTGTATAAGAGTGAATGAGGGGCAGCGGTCCATGTGTGAGTTGTGTAACCGTGAGGGGGGCAGAGGGGAAGAGAGGTGAATGGAAGGCATCTGGAAGTGGCCACAGGGAAGCTGGGAGACACCTAGAACAGTGTGATTTACAGTTTACTTTTTTATCACTGTTTTGCATCACGATTATAGAAAGTAGCATATTCATTTGTTGTAGAGTCCAAAACGATTTTGATAAAGGAAGAAATAAAAGATAGTAAAGTGCCTCAAAACATCACTACAGTTATCTCTAAGAAGTGTATTTTTGTTTAATCTTTTGGACATCTCCATAGGTTTCCTGTTTCACATATGCTCGTGGTAAAATTAGAACAAGGGTTTTGTGGAGGAAAATGGCATTCCTGTTACATTGCTATGGCATCAGGTCAGCCATGCACAGAAGAGTCCCTGGACAGAGCCTGAGCCAACCAGCTGGGAAGCTGTCCAGTGTTGTGCTCTGCATCTGAGGTTCCTGCCTACCAGGCCCTTCACACATTCTGGTAGCACTGGGGACTCCCAGGGCAGCAGCCAGCCAGCATTCAGCCCTAGACCCAGTCTATTCAGCATTGGCCACTGCCATGGGACCAGAGCCTGCACCTCCTCACTTGTAGTGTTGCCTGACAGGACATAGATGGACATCCAGACTTTATCCTAATGTCTGACTGGGTGTTAAACGTGAGCTGTTACTTCCCACGCCTTCTAATGCCAATTATCTGCTCCTGTCATCCCCCAGGCCCCGAAGGGTAGAACCTGTATGCTCTGGCCTACAGGCCCAGATCCTCCACTGCTACCGAGACCATCTGCATGAGGTGCTTCTGTGCTCCGACCTGGTCAAGGCATATCAGCACTGTGTCAGCACTGCCAGTAAGGTGAGACTACCTGCCTTATTCTTATCCTTACTTCTCATGGAATAGTCTATATCTGGGCCCCTGTATTTAGATGTCCTAGCCACCACCTGGATAAAAGCCATGCCTCACTAATCTTGGGACCCCAGACATGTCCCGACATGTCCCTGGGATCAGTATCCCCTGTGTTGCTTTACCTAGCTAGGCTTATAAAGTCTGCCCACCTTCCCAGAATCAGTGGCAAACTTCTGGCCTGCTCCATTCATTCTGTGTCAGTGGCCACTTTCAGTCTCTGTGCCACCAGTGTATCTTCATTGCACAGAGTGAAAACATGGGAAATGTGATGATGACAGTGGACAGATTACAGGAAGCTCCATTGTGCCTGTGTCACTACGCATGCCTGAAAGAGGCTTGGGACCTTCCAGGCTCAGCCTCTCCTTCCTGGCTCTATATCTAATGCTCCTGGAAAGCAAACCCTCTTTGAGCTCCTGGCTATATCAGAGGCCATCTGGGGCCTGTAGAGCATGCATGCACTCTGGCACAATGTGGGCCTCGGCACCCAAGTTTATAGGGCTCCCTGTGACTGAGGTCCACCAACTGGAAAAACTCAGTGCCCTCTGCCAACTCCATGGAACATGGTCCCTGGCAGAGGTGAGATAAGAATGAAGGATCCTCAAAAGAGATGAGCTTCCAAAGCAGTTAGATGACAGAGGCATTCCTAGGACAGCTCAGGATACCTGAAAGCTCTCCTCCAGGTACAGAGCTATATACCTGCCTGTAGGTATGCAGAGCTCCCTATAGCACAAATCTGATTACACAGGTGCACTCTCCCAATATCTCTGTTAGAAAATGTCTAGTTGTTAAACTAGAGACCAGGGAGGCCCTTGCTTGGGCAGAGCAGAAGTGGGCAAAACTGTACTAGACCAGGGTGGGGGTCAGACATGCCACTGTGAAAGTGGAGAAAGGACCTGGGCCTCTGGGAATAAAGAGGTGATGGCTGTTATTGCTTCTCTGGGCAATGAGGAGAGACTCAGTCTAGGTCTCAGACCAGCTGACTGACTAGTAGCTAGTCATGCTTTAGGGTAGTGGCATGGGGCTGAGCCTCTTGTAGCCCAGGCCTGGGCAATCACTGGGGCAGAAGAGAGGGCTCAGCTGAACTCTGACTGTTCTCTTTGAAGGGCTGAGGAGCGGCATCCTTCCTGGAGCCTTGAAGAAGGGACCGATCTTGGGACCACAGACCCCATGGCCCCTGTGCCCTGCAATCTCAGCTGAGCACCCATATGCCTCTAAGTGTGGAGCCACCCATGCTTGAGAAACAGTATGTGCTACTGACCGAAAACAAATAAAGCAGATGTCTTTGTTTGCAGTCACTCACTCACTGGCACCGAGTCACTTCTGTTGACTTTGTGTCCAGCCTTCTGTTGGTCACCAATGACACAGAGTCTCCTGGGACAGACTGCTTCTCTCAGGGAGTATTAGGCCTGGCAGGGGGCAGCATAAAAACCCATAACTACATGGCCACACAAAAGCTACCACAGAATAGGTATGAGAGGAGAGTGTTTTTTTCTTGGGATGGTGCCAGCTTCCAGAAGGACCTTCCATTTGCTCTCAGGAAGGCTGGTAGTTTATTGCAGGACAGAATAGAGCTGGAAGGAGTGGGCCCCAGGTAGGGAGGGGCAAGGTAGTCTATAGCTAACGGGGCAGTACATGAGAGAAAAAGGAAGTTGGAGGAAGGGTCAGCAGGGCTAGGGAAGCCAGGCCTTGAGTAGAGGGCAGTGTTGTTCAGACACCTAGAGCCATCTCATTCTGCTTTCACAGGGAAGGGGAGACTGAGGCAGGGCCAAGTCAGGGAGCATTGTGGTGTGCACAGCAGAGCAGACTGCCCTGCTCTGATGGGTCAGGGGGATGTTTGAATATGAGATAGTAAGAAAGGATGGACAGTTTCCAGGTCTCTGAAATGATGTGGGTGGCACCATTATATATAGTACATATGTGAAGACTGGGATGAGACAGGTCTAAATACTGGCCTTCTAGTTCTTAGCCTTTCCCTGTGGCTGCACATCAGGACCACACTGTGGCTGATATCACACTAGGACAGTGGTTTGGGTGGAGCTAGGAATTCTCTGGCCTTTCTGTTAGTTACCTTACGTTTCCTGTTCCTTGCTCAGGGAGTCCCTGAGCCATCTGGAACTGAGTGCTCCAGACTCAGGCTTTGCAACACAAACATCTCTGCTCATCCCTATACTTCTCTCTCAAAGCCCAAGAGAGAATTGATGTTTGGGATGCCCACCATCTGGACAGGTTTGCTGATGGTGTTATTCAGACACTCTGGAAGTGCTGCTCAGGAAAGACAGCCATGGCACCCTCTATCGTGTTTTGGGTGAGTACCTCACAGTGCATAGGGAAGCAAAAGGGTACCCTGGCCTGAGCCCTGCAAGGAAGAAAAGGGCTGCTGGGATGAGTGGGGTCACAGGTCACATGGCTTGTTGACCTGAAGTGACACCAGAGCTGTCTTCTATCTAGGAACAATGAGTCTTTCCGAACCGGAAATCCCACAGCAGTAACTTACAGACGTCTCCCCTATTCTGTGAGCTTAGTCGGGCTCCAGGGCTGGGTAGCACAGACACTGCCAGGCGTGTGCGCACCTGGGAACTAGACTGCACAAGCCTGTGCCAGCTCACTCTGCTGGAAAACAGACCACCCCCAGATCTGACATAAACAGTACCATCCTATGTGGATTCCAGCACTGCTGAGCAGAGCTTCTATCCTAGTCCCTTTCAGCTTCCCTCTGCCTTGCTTGCTCACTAGTCTGCAGATATTGGCAGGTCAGCAGGCAGCCACTGACCCTTGCACCATCCTCTCGCTCCCCTGGCCAGCATCTACCAGATCACACAGCTTCCTCCAAGTATCACTGTGCAGGCCAGCTCTGGTCTCAGTCTCAAACCAACTGAGCAGGAACCCCAGCAGACATGCACCCTTGGCCAACAGCCTCTAAGTCCAAGTACCCTGGTGGCCCTACTGGCCGTCTGAGGGGAAGATGAAGGCTGTCTTGGCCTTAGAACTCTATAGAACCACATTCTTCTTGGCAGTGGCAACACTGGCTAGCCTCAGCTGGGGCCTGTCTAAAGAGGCCCTGGAGATGGAAAGCAGGAGTAGCTTAATGAGACAACTCATTGACAGAGGTGGCTGAGAGGCTTACCCAGGCTAAGAAGCCTATGGGGTCTTGGGACCAAAAGGCAGAGCTCAAAATCTGACTTGGGGCACCCTGGGGAACTCCAGTCTCCAGCAAAGGTCAGGACAATGTAGGAGTGCAGGATCCAGTGCCATGTAGTGTTCTGCAGGGTACCTGACCCTCCCTGAGCCTTATACCCAGGGTCTCATCCTGGCTGCCTGACCACCCTGCCCCTCTTCCCCAGTGATGCCAGTTGTGGAATCACAGTGGATAGGAAGATCTTAATTGGCTTTCACTTGTCATTCTAAAGCTGGGAGGCATCTAGCTCTATGAAATGATGAGTGTCCAGGAGCCAAACAATGGAAGCTGACTTTGTAGAAAGTGCTGAGGAAAGCAGAAACCCAACACAGGAGATTGGCCATTTCAGAGTAACTCCCCATAAAGAAAGCACAGAGGGGGACAGTGCAGTGAACTCTCCCTTGTGATTGGCCACCGTGGGGCTCCTGTTCTTGGAAAACTGTCCCATTCAGAGTTCAGCTTGAGGACTTGGCACCCAGCAGCAGCAGCTTCAGTCTAGAATGTCTGCTTAGGGCCCTGTAGAGAATAATCTGAAAGATGGCCATCTGTGAACTGTAAAAGTGTTCTTAGCCCTGGACCTCCCAGCATAGCATCTCCCCGACCCCCCACACACACACACACACACACACACACACACACACACACACACACACACACACTTTCTGCTCTTTATTAGCTAATGCTTGGTCCTGGGAGCAGGTTGTGTATTGCTCCTACTGCAAATGGCCTGGCTCCCACCTACCACCTCCCCAGAACTCAAGGCACCCCCCCGCCCCTGTCCTCCCTTACCACTGTACCCCAAGCACCCCTCCTTGCTGCAGAACTCCAGGGGAAGCTTTCCATGAAGCTTCTGCCTCCACCTCCCACTGCCACCCTGACAAAGCCAGCCTATCCTGATGGAGGTATTTGAGCCTCCACAACTCCTGGGACTGGAGAGGAGGGAGGGGCCGGGACTGATGAGTGGACAGACTGCCCATCTGCAAGGATTCTGGCATCTCCTGTACCTGTTTGCCTCTTGTTTCCAACTCAGGACAAGGAAGTGGGCATGTGGTTATCAGAGAAAGCATGGAGCCTCAGCCTGGGGACCTCAGTTCAGCATGATCCATCTACAAAACAGCTAAAGCACTGTCCAGGATTTCTAGGGAATATCTGTGGCCTGCTCTGTTTTCTTAAACAGCTGAAGTTTGCTAAGGAATCCCCTCCCCCAGGGGAAGAAGGTACCCAAAAGTAGAGC
Source organism: Cricetomys ansorgei (assembly GCA_026225945.1). Classification (NCBI taxonomy): domain Eukaryota; kingdom Metazoa; phylum Chordata; class Mammalia; order Rodentia; family Nesomyidae; genus Cricetomys; species Cricetomys ansorgei. Next base: position 425,740 of record JAMJFZ010003061.1, read on the forward strand.
CAACAGAGGCTCATAGCATGTGGTCAGAGAGAACCTGGATCAAGTCAGACCTGAAGTTAACAAAGCTAGCAGTTTCCTTTTTCAGGTGTGTTGGTAGCAAGTTTTCTGTTGTTTGCAGCTGAGTCCCCAGGAAAAAGCATGGTTGTAGAAAAAACCCTGTCACACTATCTTGACTTCCCTTCTAACTGAGCCAAGTCGAACTGTCAGGCTGGGGAGGAGCACCAACTTATACTGTCTGCAAATATGAGGCTGCACCGTCTTCCACAGGCACCTAAGGGGCACCTTGACTCAGGTGTGGTCAAGTCTGAGGTTCGAGTGCTGAGAGGGGAAGCTCCTCAGCCTACTCAGGCCAGGCTAGCTGAGATTTGAGCTGTCATCTCACATAGGCATTCTGCCCACCCTAGAGACGCAGTGCCTTACCATTGTCCCTGTGTCCCCACCCCACACACTGCACACAGATGGATGCTGGTAGGCTGTTTATCCTCTTCAGGAGAGCAGGTAGAAGCCAGCCCTGCACCCCAACCTTAGTACCCCCCGCAAAAGAATGAGGGTATGTTAGCTGACTCCCTCAGATTCCTTGCCTCTGCCTGTTCCCCATGGGTGGGATTGGGTGAGGGAGGAATGGCTGACTGTTCATGGCACATTCCTCTTCCTGGGCCACATAGGTTGTGTGTGCACAGGGTGCAGATGATATATGTACAGGTGCCCAAGTAGGCAAGTATGGGTATGCATATGTCCATTTGTGTGTGCACATAAAAGAGTATGCGTATGTGGTAGTCCTGGGTTCACATGGGCAGGGGTGTGTGCTTGTGTGTGCCTAGGTCTGTGTGTCTGTGCACAGGTGACCAGCCTCTCTCAGCACACCTGCTGATGTAGGCTTTCCCCAGCCTGGACCTTGTTCCATTTCCATTACTTCCCTGATGCCAAAAGCAAGCTTCCCTTTAGGGGTGAGGGAGGGAGATTGGTGCATGGTGTGTATGTGAGGCATCTCCAGTACCTTGCTGGGGGAGGGGTGTGCCAGACAGTGTGCACCTCAAGGATGATTGGTAATTCCTGCTGCTGGGGAGCAGGAAGTCTCTTTCTCAGTGATATTCTTAGTCCAACCAGGAAAGCAGAGAAAACCACCATTATTGAGGCCAGAGGGAACAGAAGGTAGGGTGCTGTTCACAGAGGAGACAGAGGAGCCGAAACCTCAGCTGGGTGTTGTGATAAACTCTAGATGAGCAGCAGCAGGAAGCTCCTAGCTTGCCAGGGCTAGAGAGTCACAAGGAGAAAGGATTGCTGGCACCATGGGGGTTGGAGGGGGGATGCTGCTCAGGGAGCTAGAGGCACAGCTACAGAGGAAGGGCTGCCTTTGGGGAGAAGGAGCAGTTCCCTGCTTAGTGTCCTTCCTCCCATCATCACCATGCTTCCCAGAACAGGACACAGCAGGAAGCCAGAGTCTCAGCAGCTGGGGGGCTATGGCTGCCCCTGCTGAGAAGGAAGGCTCTGAGTAACACAGCACAGCAGCTGCTCACTGTTCTGTGGTGGCATGTGTGCCTGTGCCTAGATGGCCATAAGCAGTGGGTGTCAGTGCAGGTGTGGACATGGACCTGTGTGGTTTATTCCCTGTCTTGGCAGGTAGTGGACAGCTGGCAGAGAATGATACCAACAACCAAATCTAGCACTTAGCAGACTTTAAACAGGAACTAGATCAGTGCATGTTTGCTTAAAGCCTTACACAGCAATATGGGATAATTACTGCTATAATCATCCTTGTAGATGAGGACAGTATGGCACAGAGAATGCGAGTAACTTGCCAAAGATCACACAGGAAGATCCAGAGACAGGACTCAGAGCAGCCTGGCCCTCAACCCCTGCCCTCAGACTAACACTAACCTATTGGAAGTGGGCCCTGGCTCTGTCAGGGACAGAGCTACCTTCTAACCTGCTACTGAAATGCCCTTGCCTTTTCTTGGCTACCCAGAGAGTGACCCTGGCACAAGTCCAGTGCTGGCTACAGAGGCTCTATGGCCACAGCCCATATCTTCTTATATGGCATTACTGACCTGGAGAGGTCCATGACAATGAGTCAGGTTTGAGCCCAGTGTCACCAGCCTAGCAGCCTTGACGCTCTTGCAAATTGGGACAGACTAGTTCTGCCCAACCTTGTCCTCCCACTGTCACCTAGGTGGACATACCCAGAGTTAGTGCAGGGAGCTGCAAGAGGATAAGAGTACCCAATACAAACTGGGCAGTGATGGCACATGCCTTTAATCTCAGCACTTGGGAGTCAGAGGCAGGTGGATATCTGTAAGTTTGAGGTCAGCTTGGTCTACAGACTGAGTTCCAGGGCAGCCAGAGTTACAATAGAGAAACCCTGTTTAGGGAGAAAAAAAAAGAGTACCCAGTACAAAGCAGGGTAGTTACTGTGACCTCCTGGGGGAACACATTGGGTGAAATACATCAAACTTTGTCTTTTAAAATGAGGATCCCAGGACTGGAGAGATGACTCAGTGGTTAAGAGCACTGGCTGCTCTTCTAGGGGACTCAGATTTGATTCTCAGCACTCATGTGGTGGCTCAACAACCTCTGTAGCTCAAGTCCCAGGATCAGACACCTGCTTCTAGCCTCCACTGGCACCAGAACATACAAAGCAGTGCAGAGACATACATGGATACAGAACACCCATATATGTAAAATTAAGTAAGATGAAGAATACCACAGAGCATAGTGGAGCATATGTGTAGTTCTGTCTACTTGGGAGACAAAGACAGGAGGATTTCAAGTTTGAGACCAACCTAAACAACTTAATTAAAAAGACTCTGTCTCAAAAATAAAATATTCAAAAGGGCTGGGGATGTAGCACAGTGGTAGAGCATTTGTCTAGCAGCCAGGCTCTGGAGCCATTGCCCCAGACTAAAAACAATGTTTCCAAATTCACAAAAAGCAAGTAAACAAAAGCCCTCTGTGTGCTGTTTACAAGAGACATCACCCTAGTTCTGAGGGCACAAGGTGACTGACTGAGCAAAGGATAGAAAAGGATATGCCTGCAGCTGCCTCCAGGAGAACAGGGAAGGCTGTAACAGGAGACCGGATACTTCCAGACTGATTCTTGCAAGCAGTGAAGGGACATTTGGGACAATAGGACAGTTCACAGGAACCCTTATACACCTTAACGCAAAAGCTTTGCAGAATGGACCAAAGAAGCCCACACATTCAGGATTTGCATGCCTAGTGCCCAATGGTTCTAAAACTGGAGCTAGGTGTGTATGTGTGTGTGTGTGTGTGTGTGTGTGTGTGTGTGTGTGTGTGTGTGTGTGTGTTTTCACATGTGTGCATAACAGCATTGATCTAGATATCTGCTCAGGCCAAGAGGTAAAGCCTGACAGACCAGCCCACGTCAGCTCTTCCATTGGCCATGAGCAAGCAGCTCTTGAACCTCTTGAGCAGCTTTCTCTTTATATGTATGAGTTCAAGCTGACAGTTGGAGGGACAGTGGCCCCCACAGTGCTACTCCAAGACCTCACACTGTGTGCTGCTGGTAACCCTGCACTGAGTCCTCCATCCAGGAAGGATGGGCTGAGGATAGATCCTGCATCTGATGGGGAGTGGGGTACTCTCCAAGCCTGGTGTGATTTGAAAGGGTGTCCTTACAGGGCTGGGCAAGGCCCATGGAGTCTGTCTGGCAACTCTGCTTCTCCTTCTGCCTCTACTGTCTGTCCGTTGCTGGCACAAGGTTTCTATCACAAACATCCTGCAGGCTCCCTGCTTCCACATCACTGTGCAGGACACTGTGCAGTGTCCTAGAATAATCACTGTGTCCTGGGTACTATCAAGGCAGGGTCACATCCAGTTCATTTTCATATAGTCAGATGCCAGCAAGAGAGATGGGTGTCCAGGGTCAGGTATGGTGAGCCCATCAGTGGGAGACCCTGAGAGCTCTAGCTTCAGAATCAGAAAATTGGGATTAGAAAGGGAATGAGAATGTTTAAGTCAGAGCTAAAGCAGCACTGATTCAGTGAAGTGACTGGCAAAGGACTGGAAACAGTCTGCATGCCTGTGGGTGGGGACACAAGACAGTGTGACCAACCTGTAGCAGAGCCACATCCACCAAGAGTGTTAGGTACTTGCTGCATGGTACAAAAATGAATGTGAGGAGCCTCTTGGAACTAAAAACAACAACAACAAACTTACCAGGACACAGAAATGTGTGTACATCCAGAGAGAAAGGCCAGAGGTTCAGAGAGCATACATCAGGGTGATGGCAGTGTGTAAATTAGCATTGTTTTCTAATGTTCTAAACTGACTTTTTTTTTTTTTTTGAGATAGGGTCTCATACACCCCAGGTTGTCTCCAAACTGAACTGTGTAGCCAGGAGTGACCTTGAATTCTTGATCTCCCTGCCTCTGCCTCCCAAATACTGAGATCACAGGCCTGCACAACTACACCCAGTTTATATAATGCTTTGGAGCCAAGACCTCCTTCGTGCTAGGCAAGCCTCTACAAACTGAGTTTCCCCCCCCCCCCAGCTCCAGCAATGGGCAATTGGAGGGTGTGGTCCTTGATAGCCTGAGGTCATGAGGCAGGCAGCCTTTTCTCTCCTGTGTATCTGAGTTCTTGGCTTCTAATACCAAGGCCAACTTTGTTCCTATTCTGGACATTTTGAGCCTCCTTGAACTACAAGGTGCTTCTTCTGCCTTCTAAGTAGAGACCAACAGAGTCAGGGTTTGGGGTTATTAGATTCTTGAGAGAGGACCAGGCAGGAGGCCTTTCTGTACTTGCCAGACACCTATACAGACCACCTTGGGGTACATCACAGTCATTATGAGGCACTTGCTGACATCAGCACAGAGTAAAACCAGCGGAGGCTGCCCTTGAGTGTGGAGACCTTGGGGAGAGAGGTGATAAAAGGAAATTGCAGTGAGGTCACTGAGTACCAGAGGTGATGGGTCTTCTGTCTTTCCCCTCTCCTTGAGGTTCCCACAACAGATCCAGGCCAGCCTGGCATCACCCTAGGTCTGGGGCCAGGAAGACCAAAGCAGTTCACTCTGAAGGAAGCACATCCCACTGCATGTAAAAACCTGCCTCATTAAATTTAATGTGCTGGTTATTCCTGCTAAATAAACATCAACTAATTATGAAAAACATATTTGCTGAAGTTTGACTATGGAACATATGAACCAATTACATGGTTATTCAGCCTCAAAACACACTTGGTAATGAGGTGAGTTGTAGACCAGCAGCAGGTAGGGATGGCTGAGCCTGGATGGAGGGAGCTCCTCTCCACCCTTTCCTGCTTCCTCCTACAGAAGCCCTCAAGAATGCTAGTTAGGATCTGGGCATACTATCATACTTCTTCAGCGTAAGCAATAGATCCTGACCTCCAGCCAACTTAAACAAAAACTCTTAGCTTTAGTGATCAAGATGTTCAAAGGAAACTTCAGGCACAGCTCAATCTAGGGGCTAAACCCTATTTATTGGGACATGGTCTCTTCTGACTCGGCTGTTTTTCTGTGTTGCCATTATTCTTGGACCCTAAGAGGTCCCCTAACAAATTTCACCTTGTTCCTAAAAAGCTACTCTTTCTGTACTTCCAGTCTGGAAATCAAGGTCATAAAACAACAACAACAACTTACAACTAAATATCTAACATCAACATCAGGAAACTCTTGAGAGTTTCCTGCAAGAGCAAGCATGAGTGCAACTTAGGGAAGCACCTGCCTCATGTGTATGAGACCCTGGGTTCTGGTAGGGGAAGAAGTCATGATATCTTACTGAGGAAATACAAAATAAAACCACCAAAAGTCCTACATGGCCAGCCAGGGCAGAAATGAAGGGCAGACATCCCATACAGGCTCCCTGACACTGCTCTGGAGGTAAGTGGTGTGAAGGGCTTTGGGAAACAGCTTGGTGGGTTTTGTTTGTTTTTTGTTTGTTTGTTTAGTGGTCAGGGGGAACGATGTGTTTTGCCAGCATGTATTCTGTGTACCACATGTGTACAGTGCCCACAGAGGCCAGAAGTGGGCATAGGGTCATCTAGGACTAGAGTTAAAGAAGGTTTTGAGCCACCCTATGGATGCTTGAACTCCAGTCCCCTGGAAGAGCAGTCAGTGCTCTTAACCACTGAGCCTCCTCCAGCCTCCAGCTGGTGGTTTCTAAGGAGCTAAGATACCATGTTTCACCCCTGGGTTGGCACTCAAGAGAACGACCATGTTTGTCCTCTCTACCCATACAGGATGTCACAGAGATTTATTCACAGAAGCCAGGCCCCCTTTCCACCTGTGTTCATGGGACATCACCGCACAATGGGCGCTGGAACCTAGTCCTCTGTATAGGAGAAACCTGCACAGACCCCACTGCTGTGTTTGCTTTCTTTTCAAGAGTGTGTGTGTGTGTGTGTGTGTGTGTGTACATACATGTATGCAGGTTCCCTCTGGAGCTTGAGTTACAGGCAGTTATGAGCCACCTGGCATGGATGCTGGAAACCAAACTTCAGTCCTCTGGAAAAGCAGTATGTGCTCTTAAAAGCTGAGCAATCTCCAATCCATGTATTTGCCTGCTTTTTTCTCCCTAACAGAACCACAAACCTGGGCTGGCCTAGCACACACCAATCTGGGCCAGTGCTGGGCCAGCCAGCTGGGTCATCAGTCACTCAGGCTGCAGTGCAGGTGTGTCCAGGCTGTTCCTCAGAAGCAAGGCTTCACTGCATGCACCTGCTGCTGCCAGCATCCATTCTCTTGCTTTTTTGTCTTTCTTTCTTTTTTCTGACAGTGGGTTCAGCTTCTGGAGGCCACAGCTGTCCCATGGCCCTCACTTTTATAAGGCTGTCTTTTATCTTGCATGGCTTGTATGTGTGGAGCATCCCTGCCCCTTTGACCTGTCTATCCGTTAGTAACTAGTCACACATCTAAAAGGAAGCAAAAAGAAGTAACATACTACTGATGGTCACAGATGCAAGACTGAAGAACTCATGTTGGGATGCGGGTGCGCGCATGCAAACACACACACACACACACACACACACACACACACACACACACACACACACCGAGGGGAGGGAGAGGAAAGAGGAAGTGACAGGACTACCTAGAAAAGCCTCCCTAGATACTTTCATTTCCTTTGTCATCTCTGTTCCCACCCTGGACACAGAGAATGAGGCCCTTTCTTACATGTGTGTTAAGTGTGTGTGTGTGTCTGTGTGCAGCATAAAATAGTGTGGTGCCGTGTGTTTAAGCCTGTGCATTTTATGTAAATGAAAGGTAGGAAAAGGGAGGAGGGAAAAGTGGAGAAGAGGGGGAGAGGGAAGTGGGCAGGGGAGGGAGATCTCTGTCTCCAGGAAATCCTGAGGAATGATCGCTCAACTTTTTGGTAAGAGAAAAGACAGACAAAACACATACATGGACACTTCTGAGCAGCAGATTGTGTCTGTTGAGGACTAAAGATGTCATAGGTTGGCCATGTGAGCCCAGACTGCCCACAGCAGCATGTCCTAAGTGGGGCTTGAAGATAGGCTTTTCATTGTGTTTCGTTTTATGTACTACTTGAATAAAAGTAAAAAGCACCTATTTTAACCATTAAAGCCTTAGTTGTTTTAACCAAAGGCTGGACTGCACGGAGGTCCAGAGATCTGGAGCTGTCAACCACACTGCCTGAAGGATGGTGCACTTGAGAAGTATGTGCTGTTAAGGAAAGTTCTTGAACTCCCTAAACTGTGGCAGCGAGGAAGGACCATTTCTGTGATTCTACTGCACCAGAGCCTTGTGAGAATGACATTATTAGCACGCTTGAGAATAATGCTAAGGGAAGTGGCAGCCAAGAAAGCCATGCCTGAAGCTCAAAAAGTCCTCGGGCCATTCAGAGTGAGTCTGCAGTTATTCGTGGGAAGAAGCAAAGCCATGTTTCCACAAGGATGGGTGTTGGCCAGGCCACACCTGTGAGATCCTGCCCATTGCTGACTTCTGGTGTCCATTCTGACTAGCTGTTAAGTATTTGGGATGTCATTTCAGAGTTTGCTTCCCAGGTCAGAAAATATTGCTACTCTGGAAGAGGCTTCCAGGGCCTGGAGTGTGAGCCCAAGTAGTTTGTACTGGGCTGTGAGTTCTTCTGGACCAGAATCCTGGCACCTGGTGCGGCTGGTGCCAAGAAGGGCAGGCTAGGGAACTGCATCCGAGACAATGACCCTGGTGCCTTCACATATTTCCCATGGACTGTAGCCCATGCTGCGGAATGCCAGAGCCCATGACAAATGTCTCTGCTTTTGAGCTAGTGCTGGCACAAGCCAAGCAGTACAAGGTGCTGGTGGTCAGGCCTTTCTGGCCCAAGCAGAGGCCCAGGAAGTCTGAAGCCACAGCTAAGGTCAGCAGAATGATCTCATGAAGGAAATCCTTCCAGAATGGAGTGCCTCCAGAGCACAGCACATGGTGTCAGGAAATCTCAAGAGGCTAGCAGGAGCTGAGCAAGGCTTCAGGTGGAGCCAGTTGCAGAGAGAAAGTCTCTCCCCATAGCCTCTTCTGTCACAGGTTCTTTGAATTCAGTGCCTGGCCAGCTAGAGCAGCCTTGTCTGAAAGGCAACTCTTGCAGCAAGCTGGGAAAGGATCAAAACAACAGCCAAGGCATTTTCTAAAGTGTAAATTTGAAATCCTAGCAATTGTAGACTTTCAGGAAGCTGGAAGGAGCAGAGGGGCTCTTATGTTCACTGTTTACCTCGGTGGTCACATCTTACATGACACCATACTGAGATGAGGGCATTGATCCTGGTGTCATTCTATACTCTGGCAAAAGAAGTAGCCATAAAGATGCAAGAAGCTGAATGAACCCCAAATAGCATAACCTTGTCATTCTGTCATGTGGACTCATGTCACCATCACCAACACCAAGTTATGTTACACAACCATTCCCTCAAGTTGGAAATGGTAGCTCACTCATATAACCCCAGCCCTTGGGGCTGAGACAGGAGGATTGCTACAAGTTTAAGGCCAGCCTAGGGTACATAGTGAGTACCGGGCTAGCCAGCACTACATGGTAAGACCTGTTTCAGAGGGGACAGAAGGTGGGAGGAGGAAGGAAGAGAAGAGAAATTTGTCTTAGCTTGAAATTCTGAAGTCAGAGTCAAGGGTATGGTCTGGTTATGGGTTCTTGCTGTATAGTCCTGTTGCCCAAGGCATGATGTCGAGAGATAGCACCCTGACAACCTCGTTTGTCCTCCATTTAATTTTTGTCATTACCAAAATATTATACAAATGGAATCATGCCATTTGTTTTCTGTAACCACTAATGATATGGCTATCTGCCATTTTAATTTTTGCTTTGCTTCCAGTTTGTTGTTTTTGTTTTCTTTTTCCTGTTTAGTATTTACTTTTGGCTTCTCTACCTTGTTTTTAGTATCCATACAGGTTTCTGTGGTTAGTATTATATCATTTATTGGGACATCAGACAACATTTAAATTTAGGTACTCTACAGATGTTCATTGTATTTACCTGTCATCTTTCTCTTCCTAGTCTTCTTTCTTCCTCATATCTCAAAATTCTTTTATCATTTTTTCCTGCTCTAAATGGCTTTCTTTAACCACAAGGAGTGTCCATACGTATGGACTTGAGTAGTCTGCTGGCAAACACCTCTTGTTCCTCATTTGCCTGTGGATGCCTCCATTTATGTCCCTGAAGGATAGTTTCACTGGGTATAAAATTCATGCTTACCATGTCTTTTCTTTCAGCATTTAATAATGTTCTGCATTTTTCTGGACTCTTTCTGGATGCTATTTGAATTGCTTTCCTCCCTAGGGAAAGTGGAATTTCCCTATGGCTGCTTTCAAGATTTTTTTTTTTTTAATTTTTGCAAGTGTGATGTTCTTAATATGGCTTTCTTTAGGTTATGCTATTTGGGGTTCATTCAGCTTCTTGAATCTTTATGGCTACTTCTTTTGCCAGAGTATGGAAATTTCCAGTCATTATTCCTTTGGATATTTTCCCAGCTTCCCCCTTTTTTCCTCTCCTTCTGGCACTTGGATTACATGAATGTTACATGTTGTTCTATCCCAGGAGGCTTGAGCTGCTCCCCTCTCCACACAACTACTTTCCCTCTGCTTTTCAGACTGGATAGTTTCTTCTAGTCTGTCTGCAGGCTTACTGGATTGTTCCTGTGCCCCACCACTACCACCATCATGCTGTGGAACTATCATTGAGGGGTTTTTGTTTTTGTCTTTATACTATATAGTTATTTCCTTGGTGAGATTATATTTTCATTGTTCCATTCATGGTCATAATTGCTCATTGAGGCATCTTTTATGATGGCTACTTTAAAGTCGTCAGATCATGCCAATACTGATGTCATCCCTATTGATGATACCTTTCATACAATTTGAGATGATTCTTGCTATGACAGATGACTTTTTAAAATCTTTTCTCTGAAATAGAATTATATCATGTCTCTCTCCTCTTCCTCCCCCAGTCCTTCCCAGCTACTCTCCCTGTAACCTTTCCAATGTCTCCCTCCCACTTTCAAATTGATAGTGTCTTTCTCTTTATTATTTTTACATACATACAATATGTATGTGTGTTTGCATATGTATATGAATGCATATATAACATAATATATATGTATATATATAAATTACATATATACATAAGTGTTTCACATGTATATGCATGTGTCTATATGTGAGCTCAAGTTTGTGTGTACATGATTGCATCTGTGGGTGCACGCAATGCATGTGCACATGTAGAGTGTATATATGCATGTGTATGTATGCTTGAGTATATATGCATGTGAGAAAATGTGTGAATGCCTGAGCATGAGTGCATGTGTATGTGTCCATGTGTATGCATGCTTGAATATAAGTGCATATGTGGGTGCATGTATGAGTGCACATGCATGTATTCCTGAGTGAGTGAATGTGTGCGTGTGCATTTGTATGTATGCCTGAGTGTGAATACATGTATGTATACATGTATGTATACCTATGTATGCCATGTATATGTGCCCATGGGTGCATTGTATGTATGCTTGAGTGTGAGTACATGTATGTATGCATGTATGCCTAAGTGTGAGTGCTATATATATGTACCTGTGGGTGCATGTTTGTATATATGTCTGAGTATATGTATGTATGCATGCCTGTACATGTATGAATGCTTGCATGTACATGTGCATGCCTGAGTGTGTATGCATACAGGCATACATACATGCATGTATGAAAGGTTCTGAGCAGGATCTTCACCAGCTCTACTTTGTCCCATTTTGGATCATAGGTGGAAAACTAGCAACCAACAGTAGAGTGGGAGCCAGAGACAGGGAGGGCCCACATCCTCCAGCCAGAGGTAGCAGGAGGGAAGAGGGTGAAATGGGCAGGGAGACATTGATGTGGGAGCAGGGGCACACTGGAATGGCCTCCAGCTTTAACCTGGGCCCAGGGGAAGTTGGCACTCTAGGGTTCCTGGGCTCTCCTTAGGGTGCCTTCCTTCTTACTCCTTACCCCTAATGTGGGGCTGTCTGTAAGGAGGAGGAGCCAGGTGAGCCTATTTCTGTAGGAAGGTCTAAGTCATATGCAGAAATGGCCCTAAAATTGTTTGGGGCAGGAGCATGTGAAAAGGCCTTTTGAACCTTGTATGCCCTGAACAGAACCTTGCTCCTGGGAGTCCTCCCCTCCTCTCTAGTTCATGCTCTCTTTACTGCATCAGGTAGGGAAGTGACCCCTAATGGGGAAACCCAGAAGGAGATCCCCGGCAGCAGCAGTCACAGCAGCTGTGCTGACTCACTTCCTCTCTGAAATGTCAGGATCCCTAAAGCTGCAGACCCAGGTTCCAATCCCAGCTTTTCTATGGTCACTGACTTTCTACTTCTGCTTCTCAGGACTCAGTGAGGTCACAGAAAAAAATGAGCTGAGACATCAACAGAGGAACAGTGCAGCTGGTGGGCTAAAAGATCTGGGAAAGCCAATAACCTAAACTAAGCAACATCCCCTAGCCACTTTTCATCCAGAAAAGGGCTTGCCGAGGTCATCTGCCTCCCTCCTATGGGGCAAAGGCCTTCTTTGTGTTAACTCTTTGGAGTTCCTCATGTAATCTGGATCCATATCCACTGTCAAGTGCATGGTACTGTAAGAGACTTTTGAGATCCTGGCATGTCCTTGTATTACTTCCTTTAGAACCTTCAATGAACAGTAGTCAAATCCATCCATATTTTAATTCTTTCTTTGTTTTTAGACTCCTGTTGAAGGAAGCTTTCTTGGGAGCTGCTCAACTTGCATGCTGGGATCTGAGCCTAGCCCTCCTGATTGAGCATCAAACCCCCTTAACACTGAGTCATCTCTCTCCAGCCCCCACCATACCCCAGCCCCTCCCCATGTAGTTTTCTCTATCACACTCGGGCCTTCCATCACCTGAACTGGGTGGCTGTATATGACATTATTTGACATGACACAGGGACTCCTGAAGGGTCCAACAGGGTAACAAAGTTGAGGTGCTGACCTCCAAAGTTCTTGCTGTTCATTAGTTAAGTAGACAGATGCTGCTGAACAGGGACAGAGAGAACACACGGGAGATGAAGGATTTGAGAGCAGCCTGGATTGAGGTTTCTGGAAGAATTCTCAGGGTTTGGAAATGCAGGATAGATGGGCTGGCACTAGAGTTCATGGTTGGACAACTTACAGGGATGTGCTGTACTGTGGGGAGACAAGTAGAGATGGGGTACCAAGGTAACCACGAGCTGAGTTCTGACCACATACACACACACACACACACACACACACCCCAACTTCCTCAGGCTGGAGATGAGGACCTACCTCTGTTCTGTTGGACATTGCTGACCACAAAATAGGAAGAGCCTTGAGTGCTTGCCAAGTGTATGTTGGAAGACAGGTCGGCAAAGGAGACCAGGCAGGTGTGGGCAGAGGCAGCCAGCCTCTGGAGCCAAGGAGCAAAGGCAACTCAGGGAACAGCTGAATGGGTACATCCCCAGGCTTGCAGTGGCCTTCACACTGCTACCTCCCCTCAGTGCTGCAAGTAGACTGTGAGGCAGGTAAGGCTGTGGAGTGGACAGCACAGCCAGTCATGTGAAGCAGCCGTGTCAGCTCTGTACCAGGTGTGCAACTAGGAAGCCAACGGTCTGAGCTTGGGTTAGGCTCCAGGCCACCACCAACCAGCTAGGGAGCTTGGGCAGGTCACATGGCCTATGCAGCCTCGGTTTACCTCACCTGTACAGCACAGCAGAGATTTGTACATTCAGCATTTGGCGCCTGTGGGATAAGATTATAACTGTGGAAGAAGGCCCTGATCACCATTCAGGAACATGGAGAACCAGCCCCTACTCTCAGCCTGGCAAATTCAAAGTCCAACCTTTCCCTCAATTTCTGACACCTCTTCACCACGCGGAGGGGTGGGACTTCACTGGGAAAACCAGTTTGCAGTGTCTGCTGAAGCTAAACACACACCTACCGCAACCCTGCGTTCCAAGATCTAGAGTGGGGAATCCCAGTGCAGCAGAAGGGAGGCTCAACTGTCCAGAGTGGCCTACACCATACAGTGAGAGCAAAGACTGCCCATCTGCCCCTGGATTCCTTTCAGAGAGGATCGTGGGACCTTATTTCTATAGCGTCCCCAAACAAGTCACACAAAAGAATATGTCATTCAGGGAGAGAAAATATAAACGGTCACACCCAGAGAAAAGCCAGGAAGGATAAGCACAGGAAAAGAGGGTGGTAGCTGCCTGAGGGAGAAATGAGTAGGGACAATGGTCCTTACCGGGTGAGCTGCGCAGGGTCCCCCCCAGGCTGTGCCCAGCCAGCGCTCGCCCCTCCCACGACCACCTTTCCTGGTTGCTCTGTTCCAGTTCTGCGAGCTGCTGCCTGCCTTGCTTTGGTCTGGCTGCCTTGCACCGGGTGGCCTTCCCGAGAGAGAAAGGCTGTCTATGCTCCCCAGCCCCGCGCCCACAGCCAGCCTGGCACTGTCTGCAGCTCGCCGAGGTGGTTTTAACACGCCCCGCTGCAGGACCGCGTACCGAACGGGCCAGTGGTCCCCTGAGCTTGGGCATCCTGGCACACGCCGACGCCTGGGACCTGCGGGGTGGAGGTGCCCGTCCCACCTAAGAGATGAGGCACGCAGGCCGAAATGAGCAATAAGACCAGAGCAAGTACTTCCTCCGGCCTCAGTTTACCCTTCCGCGGACGAAAACTGTGCTTTCCAGCCCGTGCTCATTATAGAGAGCACTGACTCCTGGGATCATGCCGACCACCCTTCACCCCCCCACCCCAGCCCAAGAGTTTTAAGACTGAGGTGGCATCGCCCTTTGAAGGCAAGCGGTGGGGCCCGGCGTGCGCGCTCACGGAGCGGGGCCGAGCGCCCCCTGCAGGCTGTCGCGGGTCCCGCCCCACCCCCCGGCCCCGCCCCCGGCTTCGGCCAGCGCATGCGCGCCGCACGGCGCTCCGCGGGGCGGCGAGAGCGAGGCCGGTCCGCAGCCGCGCGGCGCTCAGCGCCCCATTCATGCTGGGCAGCGGCGACGCAGCCACGCAGCGGAGCGGAGCCCGGGCGCGGCGGCCTCGGCCTGGGCGGCCTGCGCGGCGTGGGCGGCCCCGCGGAGGAGCGAGCGGCGGGGCGCGGCGATGGCTGGCGGCGGGGCGCGCTCGGGGTTGGCGGGTGAGTCGGGGTGCAACTTTCCCCGCGGGCGGCGGGAGGCTCGTCGCGGTCTGGGGTCCCGAGCGGCCGGGAGGGCGCTGGCGGTGGTCAGGGGCTGTGCGCGGGGACTGCGGCGCGCGTGTCCGCGGCTGGCGTGTCCTGCGGCTCCGGCCGGGCGCCCGCGTGTGTCCGGGTGCGGTCTCCGGGAAAGGCTGCGGCGTCCCGGCGGGTCGAAGCGGGTCCGGGGCCCTGCGATCCGGGGGGCGCAATGTCTGTAGCCGCGGTCGCGGCCCCCTCCTCCAGACCGGAGAGAAAGTTTGCGGTGGCCCCGCGGGGAGGGCCCTGCGGGTGCCCCATGTCAGCCGGTATTTCGCCGGGTCGGACCGGGCCGCGGGTGGGGACGTGGGCCGCAGGCGAGTGCGGCGCTGGGCAGGCCCGGGCAGGGCCGCGGGATTCGGGGCAGATCCCAGGCTGTGCCCCGGGCGGGCCTCGGGCCACGGGGTGGAAGTTGTAAGGTATCGTGGGGACCCCCGCCCCCTCCGGTCCCGGCGCGCGAGTGGGTACCGCGGCTAGCCCAGGCCCGCAGGCCCTCCACCCGGCTGCAAGGGGCGGTACGGTGCGGCACTAGAGAGGCCGCCGGCTCGGGCCTCCTCGGCCTCCCCCTGCGCAGGGCCTCCACCGGGTCATTCCTTCCCTGGAGGCTTCCCCCCTTGCTTCCTGGAAGGTCCCAGGCCTGGTGTATGGCGAGGACGGTGGAGGTGGCGGGCAGACTCTGGCTACCACGTAGACGGGCGAGCATAGACCCCTGGGAGGCCCCTCTGCCTGTTGAGAACCCAGGTGCAACCCTGGATGGGGATGAGAGCGCTTCTGAAGGGTTACTTGGTGCTCGGAGCTGTCTCAGGCTCATCTGTGGGGTGCTGGGGCCACGCCCCTTGAAAGAAAGGGGTGTGTTTGGGGGATGGGAGGGAACTGAGCCTCTGCCCCTCAGCCAGGCTCCTACCTCTGGCTCTGTCCCCTGGTGCTGCCTACCTCCTCCAGCAGGTGCTGCGGGTCTTCAGTCCTGTGAGGGTGGTGCTATCCTGTCTCCACCCTTCCAGGAGCACCCCCAGTTTCTCAGGTCCCTTGCTTGTTGGAGGTGAGCAGGAGGGGATGGTGCTGCACTAGGCTGGCCAAAAGTCTGGTAGGTTTGAGAAGCACTTAGCCAGTGTTCTAGGCAGAGATGCAAAGGGATTCTGCTTCAAGGCTAAGCCGTCAGGCAGTTGGGGAGGCAGCAGCTTGGAACCCATCAAAGGTGTCTTCGGACACAGAGGACAGCATGGGTGGAGGCTTCGGGTCTATGTACAAGGTTGGCTGAGGTATGTGCTCTTGGGGCCAGACAAGATGTGATGGACAAAGCTACATTCCATGGAGCACCTGTTCAGGAGTATGGGACCCCAGGGAAGGCCAAAATCCCACACCTTTTCTGGAGAGTAGGATTCTAAGGCCTCCAGGTAGAGAATAAGCATATTAGAGACCATCTCCTGTGACCTCCCATAGGGTGGGGCAGGGTGACAAGGCAAGGTGATCCCTCTCTGGCTGCTGATGGGGAACCACTAGGTGAGATGTCAGCAAGACCAGCTTGTCCACACCCATAAGGCTCCAGAGCAGCAGGGCATGGGGAACAACCTGTTCCTGTGTGAGGCCTCTGAGGTCTTTGTTTCTGAGCAAGAACCTTGGTGTCATCCAGGGTTGGGAAAGAACAGGGTGCCAGCCCTCCACTGGAGGTCTGTTCCAGAGTGGCCCCTGGCTGAGGCCCTCACTTGCAAGCTGGCCTCTTTGCCTGGGTCCTTGCTGCACACACCCAGCGCCACCAGGGCCCTCCTGTTCAGCTTCTCACTTGTCTATGTTGGGAAGCTGTGGCCATTTGTGCTGCCCCATCTGTACATCCAGCAGGTGTGTTCTTCATGCCACACTCCTACATCACCCCCACCCCACCAGTATCCATCTAGAACAGTTGGAAAGGTCTTCTGGGAGCTTCCATAGGCTACAGTGGCCAGGCCGCTTCACGGAACCCAGAACCTGTCTGTTCCCCTCCCCCAGCCTGGCCCAGCACCCAGCATTAGGCCCTTCTTCACAGGCCCACACCGTCCTGCCTGGGGTCTCTACAGAAGCTCTAGCTTTGGTTATTTTCTATTAGGGCTGGCTGTGTGACCTTGGATCTGTCTGCGTCCTGAGTCTCGTCTCTCTAAACTAGAGAAAGTAGCCCAGGCGTCCTTGGCTAGTCTTTGTGCAGTGGTAGGTGTGGGCTTGGGATCCGCTTTCTTTCTTTCCTGGCCGGCAGCTCTGTGCTCCCCAAGCCAATCCCCTCCCAGCAGCTTCTGTTGGGAAGTAGGGGAGCAGACCCAGGGCCAGGCTAGAGTTTGGATGGTGGCTTCTTCAGCCAGGTCCCTCTTGTTTAATATAAAAAGAAGGACCCGTAATTGCATTAAGAAGTGTATAATTATCCCAGAGGAGGGGAGAGCCCAGCCCCTGGTAATTGCAGGCCTGCTTTGAACTGATAAACGGTGAGTGATTCATGTTTTCTTTGGAGTTCACATGGACTCAGTGCTCAGCCCAGGCCCGTTTTGTCTACAAGCAACCTGCTCTCTAGTCTGCTTTGGTTTTGGGGGTAGGAGACTGGTGGGGGTGTGTCCCCTCCTGTCTGCCTGAGAAGGCTCCTGATAGCTGCTGGTCTTCAGGGACAAGACAGTTGACAGCCTGCTGGAGGGGGGTTCCTGCAAGGTGGTACTACCCTGCATCTGCTCTGGGATTTAGGCCAACATTTAATTGCTTCCCTGAGCCTCAGTTTCCCCATCTGGATGCACATTGGATAGCTCAGCCAGGCCTGGTTGGCCACTTCTAGTGCCTCTACTCATTTGTTCACTAAGTCACAAATGTTGGCTGAATCTGCATGGGCCTGGTAGCTCTGTAGAGAGAGAGTGCCCTATTTGTACCCAGCTTATATTCTTTTGGGAGAACATTTGAGAGGTAAGTAGCCAGAGCCACTAACCAGGCCTATGCCACAGATTAAGGCAGGCAACTGAGTGCTAGCAGCTATTGCCTACCTGCATAGGTCTGGAAACGCATCTTAGGCTAACCTGGACAGGTATAGGGGCAGGGCAGAGCAAGGTACCTTATGCACTAGAGTAGGACATGGAGGCTTAAGGGCTGACCACCTGTAGCTAGATTCCTGCCTCTGGCTAGCTGCCCACCTGAACTTGCAGAAGGCACCATCTTTAAGCCCTGGTGTCCCCAGTTGTGAATGGGACTGTGAGGGAGGGCAGTGTGTGGGAGTATAAAGAAACTGTGTATCCTGGCTGACTGCCCACTGGCCACAGTAAACACTTCTATGACCAGACAACAACCAAGGAATGGGGTAAGAGACACCCCCCCCCACCCTGGGCCCGCAGGGCAAGCTCTGTGGTCCTGGTGTTCCCAAGAGTGTAGTGCTTATAAGCACTTGTCAATCAGGACATGAGCTTCAAACTGTTTCATCCACTAGGAACGAGTTCTTGCCATCCCTTTGGCAGCTAGGGAAACTGAGGAAAAGGGATTGTCTCCATTAAGGCCATTACATTTGATCAGCACTGCCCAGTCCTGGAAGATAGCATTTTCTAAGGGCAGTGGGTGCACAGCTGGGTTGGAGGAGTCATGCCAGGGTTTGGGAGGCAGTGCAGGTCCAAAGAGTGGCCCAAATTGCCTCATGGAGTCCTGGCTCTGGGTGGACATGTGGAGGTACCAGGAGTGGACAGAAAACACTGCTGATGGCTAGGATTTGGGGATCCCTCCCTCTCTGTAAGTCCTCTTTGCTTAGAGTGCAGTGTAAGGCTGAGTACCTGGGAGGGGGCATCATAGGGAGTGCCCTCTGCTTGGAGATGTGGGGCTTCTAGTGGGAGCTACTGCTTCTAGACCTCTGTCTTCAGAGTGCCGACCTTGAGGTTTGTAGGTTGCTGGGCCAAGGTCAGCCAGGGAGCAATCCAGAGTAAAGATTCCATAGAAAGTGGCCTAGACTAGCCTGAGCTCAGAACCATTGCCATGTGGCCATTGAATTGGGGAAGGGGGCTCTGGTGGCCCTTTTGGGGGTGGATGCCATGCTGGGGGTTGTTTAGAGTCCCTGGGGAGCAGTCTTCATAATGGAGCATGTTTGATAGTGTGGGACATGGCTGCCCTGAGCCAAATGGTGCTGGGAGTCACCAAGGCAGCTGGCACTGTGCAGAGGAGGGTATGTGTACCACAACCTAACTCCCCCCAGTTTTGGTGGGGGACACTGATGCTGGGAACATGTCACCCATTGAGATTGAGGATCTTGAGGGATCTTGATCCTCAAGGCATGGGCAGGCTCTGGGTCAGGGTTATGTAAACCCCAGGAGTGCAGGGCACAGGCCCTAAGCACCCTTGCTGCCTGCATGCCTCAGGACTCAGAAGTGCCCTTCTCTGCTTTGGTCCGCCTGGGTGGTAAAGAGTCGGGTTTTTTTTTTTTGAGATATCTGTATAGCACAGGTACATGTTGAAGCTCAAGGGATGAGGAAACCCTGCATGGATGTCCTGGGCATATGAAGGCAGCCCCACACTCACACCCTCTCTTGCCTATTCTTCCCAGGGCCAAGAAACTCAGTCCCGTGATGCTCAGCCCTATAGGACCTGAATACCTCGGCTTGAGGCCCCAGCCCACCATGCCACTGTCACCCCTGAGCCCTCGGACACTGCTGCTGTGGCTGCTGCTCTCGTTGAGGGGTGTGTGGATGGCCATCAGCTCACCCCTAGCTGGTGTGGGTCCACAGCCCGCCTTCCGAACCTTTGTGGCCAGTGACTGGGGCCTCACCCACCTGGTGGTTCATGAGCAGACGGGAGAGGTATATGTTGGCGCAGTGAACCGCATCTACAAGCTGTCAGGGAACCTGACGCTGCTTCGTGCCCATGTGACAGGCCCCGTAGAAGACAATGAGAAATGCTACCCACCCCCCAGTGTACAGTCATGCCCGCATGGCCTGGGCAGCACAGACAACGTCAACAAGCTTCTGCTGCTGGACTATGCCGCCAACCGCCTGTTGGCCTGTGGCAGTGCCTCACAAGGCATCTGCCAGTTCCTGAGGTTGGACGATCTCTTCAAACTGGGTGAACCACACCACCGCAAGGAGCACTACCTGTCCAGTGTGCGAGAGGCTGGTAGCATGGCAGGAGTGCTCATTGCTGGGCCTCCAGGTCAGGGCCAGGCCAAGCTGTTCGTGGGCACACCCATCGATGGCAAATCAGAGTACTTCCCCACACTTTCCAGCCGCAGGCTCATGGCCAACGAGGAGGATGCTGACATGTTTGGCTTCGTGTACCAGGATGAGTTTGTGTCATCACAGCTCAAGATCCCATCAGATACACTGTCCAAGTTCCCAGCTTTTGACATCTACTACGTGTACAGTTTCCGCAGCGAGCAGTTTGTATACTACCTCACCCTGCAACTGGACACGCAGCTTACCTCGCCTGATGCCGCTGGTGAGCACTTCTTCACCTCCAAAATCGTGCGGCTGTGTGTGAATGACCCCAAGTTCTACTCGTACGTGGAATTCCCCATTGGCTGTGAGCAGGCTGGAGTAGAGTACCGCCTGGTGCAGGACGCCTACCTGAGTCGGCCGGGCCAGGCCCTGGCCAAGCAGCTGGGCCTCGCTGAGGATGAGGATGTGCTGTTCACCGTGTTTGCACAGGGTCAAAAGAACCGTGTGAAGCCACCCAAGGAGTCAGCACTGTGTCTGTTTACACTACGGGCCATCAAGGAGAAGATCAAGGAGCGCATCCAGTCCTGCTACCGTGGCGAAGGCAAGCTCTCACTGCCTTGGCTGCTCAACAAGGAGCTGGGCTGCATCAACTCGGTCAGTGGGGGAATGGGAGTGTGGGTGGGGCCTCCCACCACCCTTCCTTGGATCACATCTCATCTATACCTTGGTGGAGCTGCTTCTGCTTTCTCCCTGCCCCCCTGGTCCTCCAGCCCTGTGAGGCAGGGCCTGAATCCAGCATACCAGCCCCAAAGTCTGCTCTTAGCCATGACATCACCTTGTGCCTTAGGAAGTGGGTGATAGCACCTGTCCACACAGCCTCAAAGCCTTCGGGGACATTAGATGGTGGTGACCATTTTTTAGTTTGTTCTCGTTTCACAGGTGAGGTTATAGAAGCTAAAAGGTAGATTGACTTGCTGAGGGTCACAGCCAGTAAGAGGTAGAATGGGACCAAATAAGAAGGACCCCAGACATTGCTTCTGTGGAGCTTATCACCCCCATGATCTCCTGGCAAAACACCTGCCTCCTGGTACCTCACCATGCTCAGTGCTGGATGCTGAGTGCACTGTGGGCTATGTTCAGTGAGAAGCCCTGACATAGGGCCAGCTACTCCACGTTGGATGCTCTGCAGCCAGTGTTCCTGGCCCCAAAGGCAGCTATTCCTCCAGGAGGCTGTAGATTTCCCATCTCGGAATTGGAGCTTGCTGGAATTCTCAGGCTGCTCCCTAGAATAGAGTAGAGCAGTGAGAGTCTATGCCTCCTCTAAGAGCAGCCGTGAGCGTGGGGCTCTGAGTACAGCAGGGGGATGAAGCCACCTTCCTTCTCTTGGCTTCTCAGAAAAGGTATTGTGTCCCCACATGTACTCTGGGTGCTCTGCTCCTGGTCTTAGACCTGCCTGTTACCCCCTAATCATTTCCCAAGGATTCCCAGCCTAACTGGCCTCCCTCTGCATCTTTATTAGTGGCCTGTACCCCAGCAAACCTCAGACTCCAGAGGAGGACCAGCTGTCCTCTTCTCCCCAAACTCCTGTCCTGTCTATCCACCCTCCTCATGCCTCTGTTCTAAGCCATCTCCGGAACCTTGAGGTATTGATTGCTTCCTGCCTGCACAGCAGGTCCTTCTGCCTTAAACATAGTCTTTGTCTACATGCAAGGTGCAAAAATAAGATTTGCAGAAGGAAGACTTCTATTGGCTGCTACCCAACTCTAGGCTTTGTTCCTTTCTTTGTCCATCATGACGGTTCCTGGAGTAGCTGGCCTAGTCCCATGGTTGTGGACCCCGCTGCTTCCTTCAGGTCTCTCCTCTGGGCCTTTCTCCCACTCTGGGCACATTCACTGGATTGGGCTGCCTCTCAGACCCTGTTTCTGTAGTTCTTGTCTGGGACTGGGTGGCTACATGGCTCACCCCTACCCCCCAGTCCTGCCTACCCCAGCCTTGTCCCCTGATGTGTTCAAGGTAAAGGTGTTTATAGCTGCTATGTGCTTACTTTGCCACTTCTTACAGCCCCTGCAGATCGATGACAACTTCTGCGGGCAGGACTTCAACCAGCCACTGGGGGGCACGGTCACCATCGAGGGCACGCCCCTTTTTGTGGACAAGGACGATGGCCTGACTGCTGTAGCTGCCTACGACTACCAGGGCCGCACCGTGGTTTTTGCTGGCACACGCAGTGGCCGCATCCGCAAGGTCAGGCCTGTGTGGGACTTGGAGGGGCCACCCCTGGGTAGTGTGTGTGTGTGTGTGTGTGTGTGTGTGTGTGTGTGTATGTGAGTGTGTATGTATGCACACACACATACACATTTCTCTCCCATCCAAGGAGAGAGAAATCAGGTTTTCTCTGACAGGGAGACTGGGTCTGTGCATGAGGTGAGTGGGTGCATGCCTCTGTGCCATGCCCAGTGTGAACTTGAAGAGCTCAGATCTCTGGGTGCCTCTGAAAGGCCCCCTTCTTTCTTGGCTTCCCATGGAAGCTTTCATCTGTCCTTCTATTGATAGATGAGGCTTGTGAGGGAGCGGTGCTTCTACCTTTCCCATTACTGGCTTTGTTCTGCTACACAAGACTTTTAGGACCACTGTATGGAAGCCTGGGTCCTAGAAGTCAGCTTGGGTGTCTAGAAGCTGGAGGGGAGCTTGTGTAGATGTCAGGCGAGGCAGGACCACAGAACTGTGCAACCCCCCTCCTTGTTGAGTCCTACTTTCAGTCCTGGGAGATCTGGTGTCTGCTGAAGCAGCACTCTGCTTCAGCCAGCCCCACTCCCACCCACCATGCAGCAGAGCAATGCCAAGGCCAAGGGCAGGGCAAGGGGAGCACCCCGCCTCCGTTGACTATAGCCTGGTGCTCAGAGAACAGGTGACGTGAGTGACTGAGAGCCCGGCTCAGGCCTTGGGGTGAGGCTGGCTCTGTGTACTGGCCTGTTTGATTTCTAGACTCTCTTCTTCTCCAGGACTAATTGGACAGGGAGGGCTTCCAGAGGCTGTGGTCTGCCTGTCATTCAGTGGGCAGTGGGCAGTGGGCAGTGGGTGGGGTCCCACCCGGGTGGAAGAATCCAGTAACACCCAAGGATAGAATTGCCTCAGTACCTAGAGGACCAGCAAGCAGGGGCAGGAGATGAAATAACAGCTGAGAGCTCTTGCTGACACAGCCCCCCTCCCTCCAGCCTGCCTGCTCGTGTGTCCGTGGGTGAGACTGGGCCCAGGGCCAGGAAGGCCTGGCCACTCTCAGCCCCCTTGTTCTCTAGCCTTGCATGTGGGAACCACGTCCCAACCTTATCTGATTGAGATCTCTGGGAAGTCCCCATTCTCAGTGTCACCATCAGAGGCTGGGGTGCTGCTGGTGGTCTTAAGACCTTGGGACCTGAGCTGAGGTGCTTCTGGGGTAAGCAAAGAATCTAATGGACTCTCTACTGCAAAGCCCAGGACCTGACCAGTGGAGGCTGGTGGCTGAGCAGCTCAGACCAGGTCCTCACTTCCCTTGGATCCCTATCCTTTCTACTGTGACTCCCAGGGGTGTAGGTGTACCCTGGAGCTCCGGTGTGGCCTTTCTCTAACTTAGTGTGCCTCATAGATGCCCACAGAACTGGGGAGCCACTGAGAGAAGCTGGTTGTATGTGTGTTGAGAAGGGCCTGGAAGCTGGGGTGCAATAAACCTGGAGACATTTTCTTAAGGTTCCCTAGCGCCTACCTCCCAGCTGGAGATGTGCTTCTGGGTTTGGGAGTGTTCTTTTTGATGTCCTGTAGGCTGAGGGAGTGGCAGATAGGCCCAAGGGAGGCTGGGAGAACGGGTCTCTCCAGTCCTGTCTCACCTTGTTACCTCCTGGGCCCCAGAGGCCCCTTTGGATACAGGCTTTGACTGGGGAGCTCAAGAGCATACCTGTTCTCCTGAGTCTTAGTTGGCAATGATCCGACTGCCAGAGAAGAAACTGAGTCCTGAGAATATGGAACCTTGGAGGCTATCTATGAGCAGAGACTGCATTGTGGGCAACATCTGTGACAGAGGTTGAATTGCCAGTCCTCTCCCATTCCTCTCTCCCTCATGCTCATGTGGGCAGATGGGTGGGCACATAGGAGTAGAGTCGCCTCTACTACCTGGGCCAGGGTACCTACTCCCTTGGGATGGTGTTTGGACAGTCTCTAGATGGTCCAGCTGAAGAGGGGACTGAGTGACCCTAGCAGGGCCCTTTGCCCCCAGCCAGTTGACCTCATTGGGCCAAGGGACTCTATTCCTGCTGCCAGAGCCTTGCCTGTGATTTAGGCTCTTTGCATCTCTGGATGCATTTGGCTAAGTGCAGCTCTCAAGTGGATGAGGCCTTTCTGGGGTATGGGATCAGTTGTCTGGGATGGGGATGGGGGTGCAAAGTTGGACTGACATTTGTTTGGAGCCCCGTAACTGAACTGGGTACATGCTGCTGCTACCCAGGACATGGGTCTGATTGTGTCATGGGGTCCCCGCCATCTGACTCTTTTCACCTAATCCCAGTTGTGGGATTTCATGAGACAGTTCAACAGGTATTTCTGTTTCATCAGTCATCTTTTGTTGCCAGTGTTGTGCAAATGAGGTGTTTCTGAGGTTTATCAGCTCTCTTCTCTCTGGCTATGTGAGCCTAGTCCTCTTTTCCCAGTACTTCTCCAGAGCCTGATTTGCTCCCTTACTGTGAACATGTGCTGAGGGCTCACATGACTGACTTATCAGAAGCCACACAACAATCTCAGCATCTATTTTACAGATTGGGAAACTGAGGCAAAGCACAGTCATGTCATATGACTCCAGGGCCCTTGCTCCTTTCCTCCTCTCTTCAGTGGGTCCTTGGAGAATGATTGGAACCTCACAGGGCTCTGAGACCTAGGCTCTGCTTCAGTGACTGAGGAGCCACCTCCCTTGCTGCTCTTTCCTCAGCTGCTGGTCCCCAGGACTGTAGCCAGGGCTGCTGTTGTAGACTTTGAGATTGGGGTGACCTCCATGCAGTGCCTTCAGATTGTCCCTAGGAGTAGAGTGGAGTTCCCTTTACCTGGCCTGACTTGGAAACACCTGCAGCTCCCATTGCTAGGTCTGGGGCCTGGCCCATCTTCAGGCAACAAGATTCCCACAGCCTGTACCTCCCCAGGTCATGGCCCTGACAGATGAGCAACTTTCTGAGATCCCCTGTTCAAGCCAGCACTAGCCTGCTGCCTGTGGGCTGCAGGCCATCTCCTGCATCTGGGCCTGGAGTGGCCTCCTGAGCCTTCTTGTTTTTATCCAGGCTCCTCCTACCCCTGAGGCTTCTGGGCCTGGCTCTACTGAGCGACTGACTATACACAGGAGTGCCCATGGCCCCACTTCCTCCCCCGCTCTCAGCACTGTGTGTTGGAGCCTGGACTCTGGGGACCCCAGTCCATTGCCTGACCTAGGGCAGGCTGATTGAGCTGGCCCCTCCCATCTTTCCCAGGCCTGGGACTTCCAGGGCTTTAAAAAGCATCTCGGGAGCTCCAGAGACTTGGCTGGCCCTAGGCCAGGCCCTGCCAAACGTGTTGTTGTGTAAAATTGTAGCGATTAATTTAAGACCTGCCAACTTCAGCTGCTCAAGGCTGGCTGGGGGTGCCCCTACCTCCCCCTTCTTCCCC
This sequence comes from Cricetomys ansorgei, assembly GCA_026225945.1. NCBI lineage: Eukaryota > Metazoa > Chordata > Mammalia > Rodentia > Nesomyidae > Cricetomys > Cricetomys ansorgei. The sequence goes on from JAMJFZ010003061.1 coordinate 451,209, forward strand.
AGAGCCCTGCCTGCCAACATGACCCTCCCCCACATAGAGGCCATCTCTCTGGAATGCCCTTCCCAGCATCCTCCTGGGCCCCCAAAACCTCGGTCCTGTGAGTAGCTATCCCTACAGCCTCCAGAGAGCCGTTTCTGGCCAGAATTCCCAGTTGTAACCCTTGTTTGGTCCTGCAAGATGGCCCAGGTACCTCTGTAAAAATAGACTCTGGACTCCTACCAAGGACTTACTCCAGGCTACTGCAGAGCTGGGAAGGAAGGGGTAACCAGGCCAGTCACCCTGTCCATTTCTACTTCAGGGCCAAGGGACTATGCACTCTGAGGCCCAGCCAGGTCCTTTGGTAAATGTGCCAGGTAGAATATGGTCCCTTCTTCCGGGGCATCTGTTCTGTTGCCTCCCCTCCCTACCCTCACCCCCCACCGGAGAATCTAGAGGTCTGTATTTTTTCATGTGAGAGGTTATTCAGCATTGGCAGTTAACCCACATTATCAGAAAGCTCTGTGAGCACACCTAGTGTGCCTATGGACCACTAGTTTTGGGCCCGAAACCCACACTGTGACATTGTACAGCTGAGGAAAGCCATCGAAGGCCAGTGGGGGTGCTCGGGCAGGGGGAAGGGCCTGAGACAGCTCTCATCTGCTCAGGAGCCAGTTGGAGGCCCAGCCATTGAGATCTACACTGGTCAACCAGCCTCTCCTGAAACCTCTTTCCTGGATTTGCATAAGCCTAAGCCTCCCTGTGAGATGCTCAAGGGCTTAGAGAGGATGGAAGATAGGACTAGGGTGGGTGTAGGGGCCAGGGCAGGGGCAATGGTATCCCAGTTACAGTCCAGGGCTGCCATACCCTCTTGCTTTCTTGCTGCTGTGATCCCCTGGAACAGAGGTGTGGCTTTGGTGTCCATGCCCTGCCGGACCCATGCTTACAGGCCTCAAAGGCCTCGCCCTCCAGCCTGTGCTGTCCCAACTGTCCAGGCATAGATGTCTGCCTCTCCCAAGGTGTATGCTCCCCAGGGTGTTAGTCACAGTGTCTCCAGATGAGGTTCTGAGGGTGGACACAACTCTCCTCAGCCCATTTGAAGCCCGGAACAGGAATGCAGCCTCCAGCCAGCTTGCTCTACAGTTCAAGTGTGCCAGCAGCCTTCTTCGTTTACAGCTGTTTCTGCTGCCAGCAGAGTTTGTGCTGCTCTAACTTGGCTGCCTGGGGACAAGGAGCCCCCATCTGTCACCACAGGCCCCTGAACCTTGTATGCCTCCAGTTTGTCCTCTTCATCTCTGCACCCAGACCTGCTAGAGACCGTGTCCTCGGAGACACCCATAATGATGCCCATAGTGAAGGCTCACTGGAGGACACGCCACCAGAGTCACCACCCACAGAGCCCCTCTTGGGCTCTGCCCATTCTAGGGATGCCCTGGCTGACCTCTTGGGGTGGTCATGCTGGGAATGGGCTGAGTCATGTGCATTTCCTTTGTGTTCTCTGCCCAGCTGCTGTGAGGCTCATCTTGACCATGGTGCCAAGCTGTGGCCTGTTCCGTCTCCACGAGCTTCACACTGTGTGGGCCACATGCAGATCAAGCATGCAGCCCTCTGCTTGGCATGCGGTGTTTCATGCAACACTGCTCCAAGCACCCAGCCTTTGGGGCATAGGTTCAGACAGTGTCAGGAGGAGCTATTGGGCTCTGATCCTGAACTTTTTATCCAACCTCTGGACGGATATCTTATTCCAACCCATTTCTCCTTTCTCCCTTTGCTGGTTGTGAGTAGGGAATGGAGAGGCCCAGCCTTCTGCAGAGTAGCTGTGCCACTGTGGAACCCCTGTGCTCTTGTAGTGCTGAGCTGTACCTGTGTCTCTTGGGAGCAGTACCACTCTTGCTGGTTTTAGAGGAGGCCTGCAACCAGGGGCTCTGCTAGGAAAAGTGTTTCATGAGTAGCGAACAGTGGGGCCAGAGCTCAGAGTCTCCAAGCAGCCTCCAGTCAGATGCTCTTCCAGTAGAGTTGTGAGCCCCTGAATTCTCAGTCTTAAGAGGTGAGCATTGGCCAGAGCGATCACGGTGAGAGTCAGTGCTGGAGCAGGTGCAGCTGGTGCTCCCAGCCCTGCCTGTCCTGTGCCTGAGCTCTAGCCTCCTTGCCCCTACTTTTGTGTGTGGTGGAGTTAGAGTTGAGAGGTGTGACTTCTGGAACCCTGGCCTGTATCTGGCCCAGTTACAGCTACTGGGCACCTGCAAATCATGTTTTGTCATCCTTTTATGGGCAGCATACATGCCAGCTACTTTTACACTGTCAGACTGCCTGGCCTTTGAGAGTGGTGGGGACCCAGGAGTAGGGCTAGAGGAAGGGTCTCTATGGGAATGGAGGCTGCCTTATGCAGCCCCTCCTGTGACAACCTCCCACAGAAGACAGACTTGGCAGTTGTATCTGTAGAAACTAATATGCTCACTGACTGCTGTCCTGGTCTGTCTCTTCCCCAGACCCTGTCCTGGGGAGAGAGGACGGCTCACCCAGTACACTTTGACTAGCAGGGAGGTCAGGGCTGGGTGGTTTGTAGAGTCAGCCCAGGCTGCTGTCTTGGGGTGAGCAGAGCAAGGGACCTCACCTCTCTTAGGTTGGGCCAAGCTGGGCAGCCCCCTGCCTCCGGGCAGCTAGAGCGCGTGCCGGCCTTGGCATACGGCCTGGATGGCCCAGACATCCTCTTCAGCAACCCCGCCTGCCCTCAGTCTGGATAATGGCCCCTTTGTTGGCTCTGGGCTGGATGGACAGCTGACCTGGCCAGGCCGTCAGCTGCCTGCCCACCCGGCTGCAACAGTTGGCCGGGGCCTTAGAGGTGATTGGAGCCCAGCAGGCAGCCTGGCCAGTCTGAGGCCCTGGCCTTCTCCACTGGTGGGAGCCTCCTCTCCAGCCTGACAAGGCTCCCTCTGTATGACCTCTCCTAAAGTGTCCTGGGATCCATGGGTCAGGTGCTCCCTGTCTACTGTGTCGTGGTTGGTTCTCTGTCCATTGGGAAGAGCAGAGTCTGATCTGGCTTCTCTCCTTGGTCAGCTCAGATTCCAGGTACACCCCAATAGATAGGACAGAGACCTGAGGCTTGAGAAACACAGGCACAGGGTGGGGGAAGCCTCTGTCTCCATGTTGGGGTGAGTAGGTGCTGGTGCAGCTTGGGGCTATGTCCAAGGAGGCTAGGTAGCTCTACCAAAGCCTCTGGGGGCAGTGGATTGTCGAGGACAGTTGTGGAAGATTCTAGTATCTGGGGAGAAGTGAGAGAAGCAAGAGGCAACAGCTGGAGATGATAAGGATACAGGATGCCCCAGGCCAGGCCTTCCCATGCTCTGCCAGCCACCCAGCTGCTTTTCAAGGGGCTGCCAGACCAGCTGTCTCCAGGTGGGTGGCCCTGCAGTGGACAGCTGTGGGCTAAGAAATCGGCACGTGGGCTTTGCTGCCCTGCTAATACCCTGGCCCTGTGCCTACTCTCCCTTCTGAAGTTTTTGTTTTTGCCCTCCTGGGATGCCCTCCTGGGTGGCTTTCCAATACTTCAGAGTAGACTGTGTCCTCGGTTGCAGTTGGGGGCCTAGGGCTTGGTTTTCTCACAGGTTCTGTGTGAGTCTCAATTTATCCCTTATCTATGAAGTCTGATGCAGCTGGCTATACTGTAGCAACTGAAACTTGGTGGGACACAGCAAATATGACCAGGAACTATCCCTGATTTATACATATGGGCCCCATTGTACATGTGTAAAAGTATACATGGGGACCTCATTATATCAATATATGTATGGGGACCTCATCACACATGTGTATGTGTATAAGGACTCCATCACACACATGTATATACCAGGTCCCCATCACATACATGTATACCAGGAGATTACATCATTTACAGGCATATGGGGATTCCATCAAATATGTATATATGGGAACTTCATCTTGTGTGTGATGGGAGCCCTACTACATGTGCACACAGGGATCCTATCAAACACATATACATGGGGACCACATCATACATATGTGCACATGGTTCCACATCCTTAAGGACTCTGTTATGCATAGACCCAGGAACTACAGACACATATACACAGGGACTCTTCACATACATAGAGACCCTATCACATGTGTTTGCACAGGACTTACTACACACACACATGTATAGGGCTCCCCTCTACATGCTCACACAGGAGACACATCATCTGTATACAAAGGGACATTATACATACTCAGAGACCAGAATATATGTGTACACACATACCCCATTATATATGTGTATCAGAGGCCACATCATCACGCATATGGTCACACAGGGTCCCTATCACATATATACACTAAGACCCCCTTCACACATGTGAACATTGTGGCCCTATCACATGTGCACACAGAAATCCCATCATCACATATATGCCCATAACCCTTGTCCCATGTGTGTACAGACGGCCCTCATCAACTGTGTACACAGGACCTGTCGTGGATACACTCAGGGACCTCATTGCACATATGATCTCAGGGACATCATATGTGTACCTACAGGAACCCCTGTTCGATGTTTATAGAGGAACCCCATCATGTGTGTACAAAGGGACCTCATCACCCACATACACACAGAGACCCCAGTGTGCATGCACTTAGGGACTCCATCACATACATGTGCACGTAGAAACCCTGTCATGGATGCACCTAGGAACTCCATCACATACATGTGCACGTAGGAACCCTGTCATGCATGTACCTAGGGAACTCCATCACACACATGTTCTCACAGGGACCCCATTATGCATGCACCTAGGAACTCCATCACATACATGTGTACATAGGAACCCTGTCATGCATGCACCTAGGGAACTCCATCACACACATGTTCTCACAGGGACCCCATTATGCATGCACCTAGGAACTCCATCACATACATGTGTACATAGGAACCCTGTCATGCATGCACCTAGGGAGCTCCATCACACACATGTTCTCACTAGGACCTTGTGTTTTCTTTTCCAATGTTGTGATAAAATACCCTGACAAAAACAGCTTAAGGGAGAAAACGCTTGTTTTAGCTTACCATCCTAGAGGGATAGAATCCATCATAGCAGGGAAGACGTGGCAAGTGGAACCAGACTATAAAACTTCAAGGCCCCCCCCCCAAGAAGTGACATACTTTTATCAAGACTTCCCTCCAAAAGGCTCTATAACCTCCCCAGTGTCACAAGCTGGGAATTGTTTAAACACATGAACCTATGGGGGACATTTTATATTCACAACACAAGCCCCATCATCACACATGCACTCAGGGACACTGTAACACATGTACATATAGGGCCCCATCACATTGGTATGCACAGAGGTCCTGTCGGGCCTGAGCATGGCTTGGCTCAGGGCATGGTCCTGCTACCCAGTCATGTCCATAACCTCCACTTCCTCTAGCTCAGGAACAGTTTCTATACACTGTCAGTGGGCTCTCCCCAGAGTTAGCCTCTCCCGAGGCTTTGTCCCTGGGACCTGGTTGCCATGTGGCCCATTGCTGGACAGGTGGATGGACAGCTGAACTCAGATGCCCCCAACTGCAGCTGCCGAGACCACCTGTCCCAGTCAATTAAGCCAACAGGCTGGGGGCAGGGCCTCTAAAGCCTGGGTGGCCTGCCATCCCTGCCTTTCTGACTCTTGAGAAAGGCCTGTTCTCTGCTATGGCCTGTCCTTTCCCTGCATGCCTAGAGCTGTGTGTCTGCCCAGGCAGGGTAGAGTGGTGGCAGGTGGTAGCAGGCAGGATAGGGCTGAGCTCAGGTCCCCAGCCTTACCTTGTCAATGGTGGCCATTGTGGCAGGAGGAAACTCCCTGGGTCCCTGTCCAAAGCACCCTACATCCTGGGTACAGTGCTATCAACCTGGAGTGAGGACGATGGGATCTTCCTGGATGTAGAGGTGTGTGAACCCCAGGGTGTAGGGGGAGTAGAGTTCTGCCTGTGGGCTTGGAGGCTTGGAGGACGTTGGTCTGGAGCTCTCGGTCCCCTGCCCACTGGACCGGCTATTTCCTGGCACCTGTCTCAGGCTGGCCTCCAGTCTGTCGGTGGGGTGGGATGGGGTAGGGTGGGGAATAGATCTTTCCCATTTCACGGATAAGTAAACGGTGGCAGAGAGCTTCAGCATCCCACATAGGTCCTGCAGCTGATGATGCCAAGCCAAGTTTGGGCCTAGGTAGTGAGTCTTGCCTGTGGCTGCTGTGCTACCCACTCAGTGCAGCAGCGTGAGCTAGCCCGGTACTGTTTGATCTGGCACAGTCATCCAGGACCCGGCTCCCTCTCAGTATAGGTTTAGGTTAGGGTTAGTTTCCTTGCCAGCCCCAGGGCCACTACGCTGCTGTGGCCCCTTGCCATCTTGGCCAGCTGCTTTTGCTTGTCCATCCAGAAGCTGAGGGAAAAAAAAGTTTGGGCAACTAAGGGCCCAGCCCCTGCAGGCCTCCCTGGACTCCTCCTGTGCCCTGCTCTTCCGGGTCTGGTTTGACTTAAGCCTGTCTTGGTGGAGAGGCAGCTGAGCGGATGTGGGGGGTGGCCCCTGCTCTCAGGAATGTGACCCTCCCCCTCTCTCAGCCAGCAGCCTCTTGGCTCAGAGACACAAGGCCCCACCCTGGCTGGCCCCTTGCCCAGACCCTGACAGAGCTGTCGTGCTGCGTTTGCCTCGCCCTGCTGCCCCCCAGGCCTGCCCTGGCCCTTAACTAGGGGTACAAGGAAGGCCAGGCTCACTCCAGCACCCTACCCTGAGACAGAAAAGTAGGCCAGTATAGATGGGTTAGAGGTTGGAGATGGGTGCTACGCAGCCTTACTGCACCGAGGGTAGAAGCAGGACCTGTCCTGTGCCCAGGAGACTGTGCCTGGGCCCGGCTGAGCTGGGCAGACGTGCCCCACGAGCCCTATCTTGAAAGCCCCCACGGGTCTCTCCGTTAATTAAATACATTTGTTTGGTAAAATCAACTAAAAATACTTACAGCACCAAGGCTGCAGGAGAGGAGCGGGCTAATTAGCGCCTGACTTGTTTGGGATCTGAACTATTATTTCTATGCCGATGAGGCGCCTTTCTCCCTGCCTTCTTCTTGCTGGGGTGTCCCTCACCCCAAGCCACCCAGGGCCAACCTTGGCCTACCATATGTGAGCCCCTGGTCTTGTTCCTCAGCTACACTGATCACCAGGTCTCCACCTGTCTCTTCACCTCAAACCTGCTCTCCTTCACAAGCCTCAACTGGCCCATGAAAGAGGTGCCTGCCCTCCAGGGTCCCACATCTTGGTAGTAGGCACTGTAGCCCACATGTACCCGATCCCAGAGGTTTGGTGTCTGGACTGGTAGAGGAACCAAGACACACCCACCTGTCCCATGTATCTTTTTCTATCTCCCGGTCCTTGGGCTGAGCTGGGTCAGGGACAGAGAGCTCCATCAGCCTTGGCTCAATCTAAACCAACCTTGGGTCTTGCAGGGCATTGGTGGGGGTGTACTTGTTAGGGAGCTCAGACCCCTGAAATCAGGTTGGGGGTGTCTAGAATAGAATACTGTTTGCTTGCCTCATTGAGTGCCCCTTGCTACCACAGATTCTGGTGGACCTTGCAAACCCCAGCGGCAGGCCAGCCCTGGCTTATGAGAGTGTGGTGGCTCAGGAGGGAAGCCCTATCCTGCGTGACCTTGTCCTCAGCCCCAACCGCCAGTACCTCTATGCTATGACAGAGAAGCAGGTGGGTGCCATTGGCTACTGAGCCATGGGATGTCAGGGTGGCTGGGGTGGGATTCTCAGGAAGAATCCAGCCATAAGAAAACTGAGCAATAGCTTGCCTGGAGTCATGAGACTGTTTCTCCTCCTGGAAGTACCCCATTGGCTATAAAACCTGACATGTTCCCAGAGGAGCAATGGACCTGTCCTAGGAGATACGGGTGTGAGAGGGCTCCACACCATCTATATTACCCTCAGACTCCCTCGAACCTAGTCAGGATGTCTGCTTCCTCTCCCTGTGACCTCTAACCAAGGAAATTGGTACTCGAGTGGAAGCACCACTCACAGGTGCCATTGGAGGGTTGAGCTGGGATGTTGGACTGGGCCTACCTGGCTCAGGCCCTGGCTATCTGCACCAGGTTGTGGCTATGTTCTTTGTGGGGCCATTGCTACCCTGGCCTGCCCAGCTCTTCAAGGCTGTGTTCTTATGTGCCCAGACTTACCAGCTTGGTGCCTATTCCTACCCTCTTATGTAAACTGGTATCCCTGTGACAGACGGAAAGGCTGTAGTTGGAGGGGAGCAGGCAGGGTGCCAGACTTTCTACAATCCTGAGCATAGTTGGTTCTGCTTCCGCGGTCCTGAGACCTGGGGAGACCCAGAGTCTGCCTGCCCCTCTGATCACCACAGAGGCTGGCCCCAGACTTCTTTCACTAAGCTGAAATTCTCTCCAACCCTCCAGAAGTCCAGGCGAGGAAGGAGTCCAGACAGGTAGGAAACTAAGTGTGGTCACAGATGTAGGTCTTAGCTGGCTGCCTGCATTCGATCTCTTGTCCTTGTTGGACCCACTTGGCTGAGGCAGGGTGACATAGCTGGCTTTTGAGTACACTGAGCTCCTACGGGATGGGATCTGCAGGGATGGGATGGGAGCCTGGGATGGGCCTAGATATGCCTCACACCATGATCCCTCCCCAGGTGACGCAGGTGCCTGTGGAAAGCTGTGTGCAGTACACTTCCTGTGAGCTATGCCTGGGGTCTCGGGACCCCCACTGTGGCTGGTGTGTCCTGCACAGCGTGTGAGTCTGGGAGGTCTGGCTTAAAGGGGTGGGTAACATTTGGCCTGGTGGCCACCGGCAGCCTGCTGTGTGTATCCCAGATAGTCATAGTGACCCTGGAGCTGCCCTAGGTCTCATCTGACCCCACTGACAGTGATGGGAAGTGTTATAAGGTGGGGGCAGAGGAAGCCGTATCATCAGCTCAGGGACCCCTCTGTGGTGCCCTGGCTACTCTGGACCCTATGAGCCCAGCCTGAGCACATCCTACCTGCAGCTGCTCTAGGCAGGATGCCTGTGAGCGGGCAGATGAGCCCCAGCGTTTCGCCTCTGACCTGCTGCAGTGCGTGCAGTTGACTGTCCAGCCTCGCAATGTGTCGGTCACCATGTCTCAGGTGCCGGTGAGTGTGACTGCTGGAGGTGGCTGGGAGGAACAGTGGGCGGAGTGAGTGGAGCAGGCAACCACTCATCCAGGCCTTCTGCCATGGGCCAGCTTGTGCTGCAGGCTTGGAATGTGCCTGACCTCTCAGCCGGTGTCAACTGCTCCTTTGAGGACTTCACGGAGACTGAGAGCATCCTGGAAAATGGCCGCATCCATTGCCGTTCGCCCTCTGCCCGGGAAGTGGCACCCATCACACAGGGCCAGGGTGAGTTGGGTACCCTTTTTGCTCAGTAGTAGAAGACACAGGAGGAGAATCAAAAGCAGGAGGTATGTGGGGCTGGGCAGAGCTTCAGGAGAGATCAGGAGAGGTGGTGACATTTGTCCTGCATGTGATGAAAGCCTGATAGGGTTGAACATAGCACCTTTCTGCCTGCTATGGTCTGTTTAATCACTCAGCACTCAGTAAGTAGCCCAGCGAGCCCATTATCCATGCCTTCATGAGGAAACTGTTCTGACTCCTTACTGGCCAGTCAAGGAAGGGACGTCAGCCACCTGGGGCTTTCTCTATGGGCGCCAGGCTCTATATGACCCTGGTGCCTTAGCCTTCTTGTTCTACAGGAGACCAGCGGGTGGTGAAGCTCTACCTCAAGTCCAAGGAGACGGGGAAGAAGTTTGCATCTGTGGACTTTGTCTTCTATAACTGCAGTGTCCACCAGTCGTGAGTGTCCCTAGATCCTGCCCTTGCTACAATCCTATCCCTGCTGTCTTGCTGCAGATGCTACTTTGCAGGCCTGCACTCCTGTAGCTGACATCCAGTCAAGCAAGCAGGAAAAGAGGCCCCCATAGAAGCAGCCTGCCAGTTGAAGAGCTGGCTGCATAAGGCCCCCAGTGCAGCATGGAGGCCTATGTGACCTATGAAAAGCCCTGCTTGGCCACCAGAGAGGAGCTAGGAGTCTCTGAGGGAAACGGTGATCTGGGCCATTGTGGAACTCCAACATGGCAACTCACTGTGTGCTGAATCTGGGCCTGCCAATGGCTGCTGTACAGGAGGACACCCAGGCATTGGCTCTTGCCTAGTTCTTTAGGCTTCTGGCTGGGCTCAGGGAGTGGAGCAAGGTCAGCTCTGTTTGCTGCCTCCCATCTTGGCTTGAGCACCTGGCTTCAGATACATGGGAGCCAGGGGTGTGCTGTAGTCCAAAACTAGTCAGGGCACTGGTCAAGAGAGGATCTTTAAAAGGCCAGGGCAAGTGTGGAGATTTCAGAGAGAATTTGAACAGGGGTGTCCTGAAAGATGGGGTTAGCTGGCTTTTCAGTCATGCTTTCATTGTTGATACACTCCAGGGCCTTCTCTTGTCCAGACAAAGTAGGTTGTCTTCAAAGCCGGAGACTGACTGTTCTGGCCAGAAGTCTTCTTGGGGTTGTCTTCAGCAGAAGGTGACCAGAGCTGGTAGGGCAGTCCTGGGGAGAAGGTATGTTCTGGAGGCCATGTGGCTGTCTCTTTCAAACCCCCAGGACTATGAAATACAGATTGAGCAGCTCCTGCCCAGGTGGAGCTGGTTTTGCCTGAGACAGGCAGAGGTGGACTGAGGCTCTGAGCAGTTGGGGGAACCACTCACCACCTGCCTCAGCCTGAGCCCATTGAAGTGAGATGTGTGGCATGTGCTTCTGGTGTACTTATAAGCACTTCCTGGTTCTTTGTCATAATGGCTAGTGGCTACTGCAGTGACCAGTGCTGGGCTGAAAAGGAAAAGAGCCGGAGGAGGCAAGACCATTCTCACCAAGGCCTGTGCAGAAGGCAGGGCGTCTGATGATGACCTTTTCAGTCAGGAGCAGCCATTGCAAAGGCCCTGCAGTGGTACTCCAAGGAGAAGCAGCATGCTGACACCCCATCATAGAAGTACAAGCTGCCACTGCTAGGCCTAATTGTCCCATTTTCTCCCTGCAGTTGCCTGGCATGTGTCAACGGCTCCTTCCCCTGCCACTGGTGCAAATACCGCCACGTGTGCACCAACAATGCGGCCGATTGTGCCTTTCTGGAAGGCCGAGTTAATGTGTCTGAGGTAAGGCTGAATAAGTGACCTAGAGGCTTCAGAAGTACCAGTAACCCTCAGGGTATCACCCAACAATACCCATGGGTGGCTAAGGTGCCACTTGAATACTATGAGGTACGACAAAGGTAGGGACAACTTCCTGAACATCACAGCCTGAGGTCAGACTGGAAATATTTGATGGTGGCCTTGGGTATTCTTTGTAATCCTTGGGAGACAGAGGCCAGAGATTAAGACCCCTGTGGAAGCCTGGGCTGGAGCAGCCCGACTAGCAGGTCCCATGGTAGGCCTCCTCTTCCCCGACAGAGAGGGACGTTAACAGCAGAGCTGTGGGGGTTTCTAAAGCTCCACATGGGAATTGCTGCTGATTAGGGGGTAATTGTTAGAGTCTAACTGTACGAGTGGCAGGCCACTCCTCCTGGAGCCTGTGAAACCCTGGGCAGGCTTGTATGGATGGGAAGCTAGGACAGGCTCCTAGGGTGCATGTCGGTGTGGGCCAGGACTTGAAGCAGGAGCCGTTCGGTTCACTGTGACGCTGTGCTGGGATTGGGAGGAGGAGGCCATCAATTTCCCCACTTGGGCCTGTGGGGGTCACAGCCAGACTGGAAGGCCGGACAGAAGGTCCTGTATGACTGGGCCCTGAGCCTGCCCTCCTCTGTCCCTTCCTCTACCTCTCCATCATCCTCCTGCCTCCTGACCTGTTGTCTGCTAGGTGGCAGTAGAAGGCAAGACCGTGGGCCTAATGGTGATGGGGGGCTGTGACAGTGGGTGGGCTCCAGGGACACAGTGGTGGGATGGGGTGGGCTTTCTGGGAGGGTAGCAGCAGGGGAACTGGATCACAGCATCCAGGTTAGGCAGGAGGAGCCAAGCAAGGGGACTTGGGAGCTGGCCAGGGCTGGCCTAACGCCATTTCTCAGGCCTGTGCAGTGCCCCAGAGATAGCAAAGTGCTGGTAGAAGGCAGGGGAGACCCCTGTTGGTAGTTCTTGAGGCCAAGGTGGCCCAGTTTTCTTCTCTGGTGTCCCTCTGCTCCTGCCCTGACAAGCCCATCACCTCCAGTTTTATTAAGCATAGGAAACTGTCTCCTTGGAGTGGCAACCCACTGAGGTCCTCAGCAAAGCCAAGCTGTGCTGGTGGGATGGGAAGCATAGAGCGTCAGTGTGTCTGGGGATCAGGGAGGACTGATCCCATGGGTGCTTATTCTTCTTTAGCTGCAGCTTTGTGTGGAATGTCAGGAGTGTTGTACAGCCACAGACTTGGCAATTGGAACTGTTTGGGGTACACAGTGGCAAGCAGCAGACCCCATCTCCCTGCCTCTGGGGCACCTCATGCGGGCTCACATAGTCCTGTGGCTTTCTAGCCCAAGATGCTTTTCTATACCCAAGTCCTGGCTTGGAGATGGAGAGAGACCTGTAGGCACTCATCCTGCTGCCCTCACTGCATTCAGGGCTTGCTTGAGCAGGTGGTGAGGTGAGCAGCCAGCATGGGGCGGTAGGCCCTAGAAGGAACCTCACAGAGACTCAGGCTGACAGTCCTGGGGACCTGGGATACCCTCTTAGTACCACATTCTGACCTTGTCGCAGGACTGGAGAGGTACAACTGGCCTTCCACAAGAGACCCATCATGTGGCCCTTCCAGTGGACTGGTGGAGGCCAGGCCCTAGGATGATCTCTGAGTTCCCAATAGGAAAGTAAACTTGTCTGCATGAGGGAGAGGGCTGTGGGTCAGATGACTGGAAACAAAACGACCTGAGTCCTAAAACATCCCCTTCTGGCTACTTCCAGGTTGATCCTGGAGTGAAGATGTAATCAGGAGCCCTTAGGAAGGGACCCTGGCTCCACTCCACAGGTGTCTGCCATTTTTCCCAGGCATGCCTTGGGCTGCTGAGAAACAAGGAGATGGTTAGACTTTTCAGGGCTACTGGTCTCTGGCCCTGGACCAATAGACCCCAAAACTCTATGCCCTCCTGTCAGAAGGATATGAGGTACAAGTGGCTGGTGGGATTAATTCGACTTGACCCTATGTGCCCCACAGAGTCCCACTCAGTGTGGCCTGTGAGTTCTGGAATTCATAATAAGAAGATATACTGCTGGACTTGGACAGGATATAGGAGGCTGTGTGAGGTGGGAGATGCATCAGAGACTTTGTAATCAGAGTATAGCTGGTAGATTGATAACTAGGAAGGGGTAGTGGGGCAGGCAGGAGGATCTGGCCAGGCTCCTGTCAGCCGTGTCTGCCCTCTGCCTGGTACACTCACACAGGATACTGCAGGGGACAGTGAGCAGCGCTGGGCTCTGGACCTGGTATGTTACAGTAGGTGGGCAGTAAGCTCAGCTTAGCATGGCTGTTGGGGGTTATGAGGTGGCGGAGCCTCAACTGATGCTGTTCTCTCAGCTGGGTCCCATCAGCCTGAATCTTGGGTATAGTTGCCAGGTGCTCCTCAGATGGTAGGGGAAGTAGCCATGTATGACCCTACATACCAGTGTCTTCAGCAGGGCTGCCACCTGCCTTGGGGCTGGTGGCCAGTGGACACAGGGACACCCCGCAGGCTTGCCTACTGAGCCTTTCCAGATCTGCTGGGGTCAAACCATGAGCGGCTGGGTCAGAGCTCATGCCCTGGGCCCACATCCACCCTGGGAGCCAAGGCAGCCCCAGGGATCAGGCCTGTTTTCAGCATCCCTATTTAAAGCTGCTCCACGTGCTCCCGTGGGGCGCCTCCTCCTGAGGCTGCTGTCAACCATGCTGCAAGCAAGCCAGGCGTTGCATCAGTTATTGTTGCTGAAGCCTTGGCCCCCGGGGGAGCCTGGCTGTTTTTCTACAGGGCCCAGGCTATTTTTACATGCTACCAGGCCCCCAGCTGAGAGCGTGCTACCCCAGACCTCATTCTTGGCTCCTGCTTCAGGGGTCTGTGCAGCTGTGGGCCAGATGAGGGGGTACCTGTGGCCCCAGAGTAGTCAGGTCCTAGGATATGGCCACAGTGAGTAGGCTGGCCTCAATGCCACCGCAGCCTGATGGGAGCAGGACCTGAAGACTACTGTGCCTGTAGTGCCTGGATGCGAAGTGACACAGGGAGCCTGGGCTTAGCCACCACCTCTTGGGACACAGTGGAATGTGTACCTCTTGCTGGCCACCAGACCCAGGCTCAGACAGAGCTTTGCTATCCCCAGGACTGCCCACAGATCCTGCCTTCTACCCACATCTACGTGCCAGTAGGCGTGGTGAAGCCCATCACCCTGGCCGCACGGAACCTGCCACAGCCACAGTCAGGTCAGCGAGGGTACGAGTGCCTTTTCCACATCCCAGGCAGCCCGGCTCGTGTCACTGCCCTGCGCTTCAACAGCTCCAGCCTGCAATGCCAGAACTCCTCGGTAAGGGAACAGTAGGCCGGTGGGCAGTGAGGTGATCCATGCTCTAGAGTGGTCCATTGCCATCCAGTCCCAGACCTGATTTGTTAGCAAAGAAGCCAAGATGGCTTATGTGGCCAGGTATGCCTTAGGAAGGCCAGAGGGTTCTGCTGGCTCCTGGCTACCATGGAGCCCTTGGGTGAATGCGGGTGGTGTAGGACAGTGGGCTGATGGTGGGTGGGGCTGAACCATCAGGTTCCTGAACGACCACAGCCTGTATCCTCTGGCCACAAAGAAAACTGCCCACATCATGGCTATCAGAGTATCAGCAGGTGGCCTTGCTGCTGGGTCAGGGAAAACCCATGGTGGAAATCTTACACCTCTCAGTGCCATTCCCAGAGTTGACACTGAGCTCAGTTGAAGACTTTTCTGGAGCAGAGTTCTTTAGAGAACACACCCTTTCTGGATGTGCATGGAAGACCTGTGCTCAGGTTTCCAGCTCTCCTTTGACTTACCGACTACTGGCAGGCCTCATTTCCTCCTCTGTCCAAGAAGTGTATAGTCAGGAGGACAGTGAATTTTTTGGAACAGACTTAGGCCCAGATGGGAAGGGCATGTGGACACAGGGCTGTTGGCGAGGCTTTAGTTGGCCCCACCCCCTCATCCAGCAGCCCTTGGCTGACCCAACTCTATCCAACAGGGTAGGAGTTAGGGTCATAGTGGGCTGCTGGGTAGCATAGTCTGCAGGTCAGTTGAAGGACAACTCTCTAGCCAGCAGGGATAGATACACTCTCTCCCCTTTCCCATCCTGCTGGTCACCTCCCATCCTTTTCTTACTGGCTCCTCACATAACCCGCACACCCCCAAACACATTCCCGCCCCCCCCCCCGACTCTTATCAACCTTTTCTCTTGCTTCTGCTTCCATGTCTCTCTGCCCCTCATCTCTGTTGTTCCCTTCTCTGCAGACCTCCATTTATCTTCCCTTCAGCAGTGTTTAAAGGGAAGAGAGAGTATCAAGGAATTTGATAGGATCCGATTAAATTCCTTCAGATAAAATAGTGATGTATTGCTTAGCCACCCGTCAGAGTCGCCAAGCTGCCTGCCTCAGCCCCAAATACAAGATGGAGCTGAGGTCATCAGCTGAAGAAAGTAGGAAGCAGCCAAGCCCAGCCCTGTAGAGGGGCTGTTACCTTAAGTGCAGCCTCAGGAGACTCAGAAGCCAGGCTCATTCCCCAGGACAGTGCTCTTTTGACCTATGCTCAGAATGTGGGGTCACAAATACCACACACTCAGAAGACCTGGCCTACTTAGCAGACAAAGAGTTCACAGAGCATTTTTGCTGCTGTTGGACCCAGCTAGTCCTGCTTTCCCAGACTGCTGTCTGCAGCTCTCAGCCAAGGCTGTCCTGGTGATAGAAGTAGTGTCTGAGACAGCCTTGGAGGATAGATAACTTTGGAGGCTGGCAATTGATATAGTTTCTTCATGGCTGCGGGAGATGGAGCTTGGCAGGAGGGAGCAGGGCCATGGAGCCGGAAAAGAAGACCTATGTGGAGATGGGCAGAAAAACTGTGTGTTTTCTAGTCCAGCTTGTATGTGGGCAAGCCCATCCAGTAGTGAGTTTCAGAGGTGGTGAGGAGCCCTACCAGGTGATCCTCCATGTGGCATGGGGTGGTGGCACACCACCCTAAGCATGACCACTGTGTCTGCTTCCAACAGTACTCCTATGAGGGGAATGATATCAGTGACCTGCCTGTGAACCTGTCAGTCGTGTGGAATGGCAACTTTGTCATTGACAATCCGCAGAACATCCAGGGTGAGTAGTAGGGTTGGTGTCCTAGGTGCATGGATGGTGTATGAATTCATGCTGACCAGCCTTCCCATCACAGCCCACCTCTACAAGTGCCCAGCCTTGCGCCAGAGTTGTGGCCTCTGCCTCAAGGCGGACCCGCGCTTTGAGTGTGGCTGGTGTGTGGCTGAGCGCCGCTGTTCCCTACGCCACCACTGCCCAGCTGACTCGCCAGCCTCCTGGATGCATGCCCACCATGGCAGCAGCCGCTGCACAGACCCCAAGATTCTCAAGGTAGGAGCTGGAGACCCCGTCCAATACCTGCCCAGCCCCACCCTCGTAAGCCCACCTACCTCCTCTCACCTGGCACGGTAGACCTTGCTGTGTCCGCCCCAGCCTCTGCCTTCCTGCAGCTGTCGCCAGAGACAGGCCCTCGGCAGGGAGGGACTCGGCTCACCATCACCGGCGAGAATCTGGGCCTTCGGTTTGAGGATGTGCGGCTAGGTGTGCATGTGGGCAAGGTGCTGTGCAGTCCTGTGGAGAATGAGTACATCAGTGCAGAACAGTAAGGCAAACTAGGGTGGGTGGTGAGGGCCTGGGTGGCCTGGGGAGCAGTTCTGCAGTGCTGAGCCCCACCATGCCCACAGGATTGTCTGTGAGATTGGAGATGCCAGCACACTGCGGGCTCATGATGCCCTGGTGGAGGTGTGTGTTCGGGACTGCTCTCTCCCCTACCGAGCCCTGTCTCCCAAGCGCTTCACCTTTGTGGTAAGCCCCACCCCACTGCCTTCTGTTTCTTGCTGCCCACAGAAAGTGGCTAGGGTACTGCAGAAGTAGGCCTGGACTCATCTCTAGGTGCTGTCCCTGTTGCCTAACCTAGACTGAGTCCAGCTACAAGGGAAATGTTACTCCTGCCCCCAGGGCTGCCTGACTATCTGGGAATATAGGGTAAGGGGCCAGATGCTAGGGTATGCACCCAAGAGGGAATTCCCTCTAACAAGCCCATCTTTCTGCAGACACCAACCTTCTACCGTGTGAGCCCCTCCCGTGGGCCTCTGTCCGGAGGCACCTGGATTGGCATCGAAGGAAGCCATCTTAATGCAGGCAGTGATGTGGCTGTGTCCATTGGTGGCCGGCCCTGCTCCTTCTCCTGGTACGGGGGTGGGAGGAGTCAGGGGCCATAGGGCTTTCCCTCCTGGCTCTGCTGTCCCTTCCTGTTGCCTGGGCAACAAGTATGGAAAACCCAGTTGGGGTGATCACTATGGAAACCTAGAGGCAGAAAAGGTTGCCATGGAGATGGGGGCCAGCCTCCAGAGTGGGAAGGGGGTGTGGCCTGGCCTCAGTGAGTACTACCTTCTGCCTCTACCATAGTCCCTCCTAGGGAGGGGAAACATCTCTCCTGCAAGCAAATTAAAAAGTTTTTTTTTCTTTAAGTTTAATAGAGACATCTTAACAAAAACCTCGAGACTTGAAGGGGATAATTTTAGATTAAGGTTGATAATGGAACGGCCCTTTAAATATTTTCCTGTGGTAATTACCCGTTACCAGGCTAATCATTGGTGTCTGCAGCCTGGCAGGCTGTGGGGCCCCAGAGCTGAGGTGATACAGACAAGGGATAGGGCCTTAGAGCAGATATTGCTTTGCTGGCTGCTTATGAAGGTGACCTGTGACCCCGTGTCCTAGGCCAACCTACTGTTGCTAGGAGCAGGGTGTTTTCCAGGTATGTGTACAGTAGACAAAGAGGGAGCAGGTTTGTTCGAGGCCCTTGATGATAGTGGGCCTCTGCTCAGGGGTCTGAGGAAGGCAGTCCTGAGAGGTAGGAAAGGTCAGGCCTGTAGTTTAGTCTCTCTGTCACGTGCAAGGTGTGTTTATCTTGAGCCTGGCAGGGGGGATTAGGACAGCTGTGTGGCCCTTGTGAGAAGTCAGAGGCTTGGCCAGGGTCTCCTGAAGAGCCAGCAGTAGTTAGGGTCTACTTCATCCATCTGCATTAGAGATGATGTCATCAGGAGAAGAAGATGGAGGTCAGGCCGAAGAGAGGTGTAGAGCCAAGTGCAGGTGAGACTCAAGTCGGGGAGAGCAGAGAGGCCAGCCAGGGTCAAGGTAGGACCAGACACTGGCCACCACTCCAGGGAAAGTAGTCATCCCAGTAACCACCTGAGGGAGGCCCATGCCTTTCCCCAGGAGCCAGTGCTCAGCCACCATGGAGAGCTGCTGGTGTGATATGCTTGCTGCCTCACCATGCCTTCAACCATCTTGACCCCATCCCAGGAGGAACTCTCGAGAGATTCGTTGCCTGACACCACCCGGGCAGACCCCTGGCAGTGCCCCTATCGTTATCAACATCAACCGCGCCCAGCTCTCCAACCCCGAGGTGAAATACAACTACACTGAAGACCCCACTATCCTGAGGATTGATCCCGAGTGGAGCATCAACAGGTGAGAGACATGGTGTGCAGCCAGGAGCCCATCCCTGTTCTCTGTTGTAGAGCCAGAAGCACTTCCCTGTTCCAACTGAAGAGCCAGGAGCACCCCTCCCCATACCCCACTGGGGTCAAGCAGTACCTCTCCAGGGTGTTCCATGGCAGCTTGCTCAGTGGCAGCTCCTAAATTGGTGGTTAAACCTGGCAGGAAGTACTCTGGCTGAGCTTTGAGCCACCTGCTCACGCAGGGAGAGGCTGTCTGTCTCTCTTATACTTCTAGGCCTAGCTTATTGTCTGATTCCTCACTCCTTCCTTTAGTGGCGGGACCCTCCTAACGGTCACAGGTACCAATCTGGCCACCGTACGTGAACCTCGAATCCGGGCCAAGTATGGAGGCGTTGAGAGGGAGAATGTGAGTGGACGCCTGTGCCTCTGACCCTTACCTCACACTGTCCCCCCGCCCCCATGAGTATTGCCTGGGCCAGCACTGCTGCTGCTCACACCCCTGCTTCTGCCTCCCAGTCTCACCTGTGTATGCTGTGGCCTTGAGGTCGAAGTGATCAGCTAGGGGTGAACCCTGGGCTCTGGCCTGTCTGCCCCTCAGCTTGCATAGAATGGACATGTGCTCCCTTGATGCCTAGACCACTCTCACACAGAGCTGTCAATCCCAGGGTGGGGCTGTCATTGGGTAGCTGGCCCACAGTGGGAAGGCTGGCCTGAGGTCCTGGTGCCTGTGTCTCCAGAGCTGCATGGTATATAATGACACCACCATGGTGTGCCGGGCGCCGTCTATAGACAACCCAACGCGCAACCCACCAGAACTGGGAGAGCGGCCAGATGAGCTTGGTTTCATCATGGACAATGTACGCACGCTGCTGATACTCAACAGCTCCTCATTTCTCTACTACCCGGACCCTGTACTGGAGCCACTCAGCCCTACTGGGCTCCTGGAGCTGAAGCCTAGCTCCCCACTCATCCTCAAGGTGCGTCTCAGCCACTATGCTCCTGCTGCAGAAGCTGAGCTGGAACAGGCAGCTGGGGCTGAGGAGAGGCCCCAGGACTGCCCTCACTTTATCTTGTCCCCTGCAGGGACGGAATCTCCTGCCGCCTGCTCCTGGCAATTCTCGGCTCAACTACACGGTGCTCATAGGCTCCACACCCTGCATCCTTACCGTGTCTGAAACACAGCTGCTGTGTGAAGCACCCAACCTCACGGGGCAGCACAAAGTCACGGTGCGTGCCCCAACCTGCCTTTATGCAGAGAGCTAGGAAATCCCTGTCATAGCCTAGCTATGGTATCCTTGAACCACCCTCCTGACTTGACCCTGCCCCTACTAAATCAACCCCACCTCTGAGCAAATCCCCAAGGACCTGAGCTCTAATGCAGGCCCCATTCAATCGTCACCATCTTCACCACAGTGAGACTTTCTCACTACAGGCAGGTGCCTGTGGGTAGTTAAGGGCCTTTGGATAGGGGCCTCGAGTTCTGAGGGCCGATACCTTCTGAGCACCTCTATCCCATCTGGCAGGTGCGGGCTGGTGGCTTCGAGTTCTCACCTGGAATGCTGCAGGTGTACTCAGACAGCCTGCTGACACTGCCGGCCATTGTGGGTATCGGTGGCGGGGGTGGCCTCTTGCTGCTGGTCATTGTGGCCGTGCTCATTGCCTACAAACGCAAGTCCCGGATGCTGACCGTACCCTCAAGCGTCTGCAACTCCAGATGGACAACCTGGAGTCACGTGTGGCCCTCGAATGCAAGGAAGGTCAGCAGGGAAATGGGTGGGGCCAGAGCTAGGTTTGGCGTGCGGGGGGGGGGGGGGGGGGGGGGGGGGGGGGACCATAGTTGGCTCTGACTTGGACCCAAGGAGGTGGCAGATGGCAGAATTGTACTGCTGGCTATAATCCAGGGGATATGCACCTAACCTCTTGTGCCCCAGTTTCCTGGTCAGCAGGATGGGCACAGGGACAGTGTCTACATCCCTGGATATCATATAGTAGGGCAGAGGTACAAGTGACCATGCCCAATTCCTAAGAGGCCCAAGTGGCCCCATGGCTGGCTGGGTACCTGCCCTGTGTATGGCTTTGGTGGACAGGAGCTGGGACTGGAGAATAGAGACCCTTGGCTCCCATTTGTAGAGGGAGTTTGACTGTCTAGTGTGCATGATGCTTTCCCTGCCAGCTTGCCCATGATCGGGACCAGAGGAAGGAAGCCCAATGCCTGGCAGTAGCCAAGAGATCTCACCAAACCTGCTAGAACCTGAACAGCAGCAAAATCCTCCCCACCAATAGTCAAAGCAGTGGTTCCCAACCTGTGGGTCCTAAGCCTTTGGGGGTCCAATTACCCTTTCATTGGGGTCACCTGAGACCATCTGCATATCATATATTTACATTACAATTTGTAACAGTAGCAAAATAACAATTATGAAGTGTCAGTGAAAATAATTTTTATGGTTGGGGGGGTCACCACAAGATGAGGGACTGTCTTAAAGGGTCGCAGCATTAGGAAGGTTGAGAACCATTGTGCTGGGTGCTCCAGAGCCTGCCCTGCCCTTCTGACTCCTGATCAGATAGCAGGCAGCTACAGGGCTGATACCACACAGCTCTGGAATGTCCTGTAGGGCCTGCCACTCTGCCCTGTTTCTCTGACTTGAGAGGTGGTATGGCTGAGATAGTGTTGAGGACCCTGAGTCCATGGTTTATATATAAGGCAGTGGCCGACATAGGGCTGGGAGCTCAAAGCAGCACTGGAATTCCATGTCTCCCCCTCCACACAGGGCTGGGTCTTGGCTAAAGGTCTTCCCATACCCACCCATCCAGTGTTGGAGCCATTGTTACCTTTATCTGGTTAATCCCATGATAGTGCAGAGGGAGAGAATTTTTGTCACAAACTAGGAAAACTAAGGTACAGAAAGGCACAATGGTTTCTTTAAGCTCAGGTCCAGTGATCCTGGACAGACAGCAGGCAGGCTGGGACTGGGGGTGGGGGGTAGGGTTAGCCATTTTGCCTCTGACCCCATATTCGGCCACAGCCTTTGCAGAGTTACAGACGGACATTCATGAGCTGACCAGCGACCTGGATGGTGCAGGCATCCCATTCCTGGACTACCGCACATATGCCATGCGAGTGCTTTTTCCTGGGATTGAGGACCATCCTGTACTCAAGGAGATGGAGGTAGGACTGCCAGCTCAGAGGTTCTGGGTGCTGGTTAGTGGCCAGGGGCATGGAGGCTGATATGGCTTCCAGAGACTGCAGGGCTTAGCCAAGTAGGGGGTATGGGGTGAGACCCATGTTGGAGCCAGCACAGGCTTGGGACGCTGAGCTCTGAGGCAGGGGCCTGATACCTGGGACAGGGGATTTGCTCTGGATGACACCATTACCCATAGTGCTTCAGGAGACAGGAAAGAGGCTCTCGGCATGGAACAGTGTCCAGGTCTCATCCAAGCTAATTGCCCTTTAGCCTAGGATCCTGGCTCCTCTCCCTATGCTATGTGGAACTTTCCACCATTCACCCTCCTAGACCTCTTGGAGGATCTAGGTACTGAGCTTCACTGTGCAGTGAGGGCAGCCTGGCCTACCAGTGTGCTCCAGGCCCAAGTAGCCTCAGTATTACAGAAGGCCTTTCCCCTACCTTAGTTGTCAGGGCCATGTGCCCTGTGTTCTGAGCAGGCCTGTGTGCCCCCAGGTCCAGGCCAATGTGGAGAAGTCGCTGACACTGTTTGGACAGCTGCTGACGAAGAAGCATTTCCTGCTGACCTTCATCCGTACACTGGAGGCCCAGCGTAGCTTCTCCATGCGTGACCGTGGGAATGTGGCCTCGCTCATCATGACGGCCCTGCAGGGAGAGATGGAATATGCCACCGGTGTGCTTAAGCAGTTGCTGTCTGACCTCATCGAGAAGAACCTGGAAAGCAAGAACCACCCCAAGCTGCTGTTGCGGAGGTACAATGAGGGAAGCTTGGCCTGTGGATGGTGGGGTCATCGTGGGAGTCATGGGGACCTGTGCCTGCTGGATGGTGGAAGTGACTCCACTCTCCCATCTGCTACTTTGCACACAGGACGGAATCGGTAGCAGAGAAGATGCTGACCAACTGGTTCACCTTCCTTTTATATAAGTTCCTCAAGGTAAGTAGCTCCATGTAGGGCCAGGTAGGCCCCAGGGGCCCAGTAAATGGAGTAAAGGGATGGAGTGGGATGGAA
Source organism: Cricetomys ansorgei (assembly GCA_026225945.1). NCBI lineage: Eukaryota > Metazoa > Chordata > Mammalia > Rodentia > Nesomyidae > Cricetomys > Cricetomys ansorgei. The sequence goes on from JAMJFZ010003061.1 coordinate 474,098, forward strand.
GCCAGATGTCCAAGCAGATACAAAGGCAGGTGTGTGATGAGCCCAGCAATCCAGACTATGCTCCTGGCTGTTTTCCTGTGCTGACCCTTGCCACCTGCAAAGGTAGTATAGGCATTCACACTCTGAAGTCAGTGCCCAGTCTGGAGTTGGGATATAAGTTTGGATCTCTGCTTGGTGCCTGGAGCTAGCTGCCAGACTTAGGATGGATGGCACCTGGACATCTGAAGGCCTGACACTGGCCCTCGAGAGCTTGGGTACAGTCCCTGGTTGGATGTGAGTCCACATTGGGCTCTGGTTCTCCAGAGCCCCAGCAGGTACCAGGGTGGACTGGTTGGTTGAACTAGTTCCCTGCACTTAAACTGGGTGATCACACAGTCCCTAGCAGCTGTCTGGCTTCCCCCGGCCTCTTGGTCAACGGGATGCATGCCACAAGTGGTGACAGTGGTTCACCCAGGGAGCACAACCTGTATGTGTCAGCCCTGGCCAGTGCTCTGTGGGTGCAGTGACCAGCAGTGAGCTGGCCAAGGATGGTGCTGGTGCTGTCTCTGCCAGCCCATGGACAGTCCTCCCTCCGTAGGCTGCTGCTGAGCTCTGACTGGCTGGCCCAGAAGTGGCGGCACATGGGTCTGCCCAGAGCAAATCTCTGGTGGGATGGATGCCTTTGCTTGTTGGGAGGAGAGCCAGTAGATAGGAGGTGGCAATGACTAAGAGATAGGAGTGGTCGTGAGGAGTGAGCTAGGAGGGCTAGAGAACCAGTGTTGGGGACAGTGACCTAGACGGCACAGGGACAGCTGGAGTGAAGGGGCCCTGGGCCTTGCCCCAGGTGACCTGTGTGCACAGCGGCTCATGGTAGTCAGTGGGCACATCTCCTATGAGTGCCACTCCGTAGATGGCTATTTACATGCTCATTAAAGCAGGCTCTGTGAACCGAAAGAAGCGAGGCAGAACGAAGGCTAAGACGCTTCAGCAGCTGTGCCCATGCTGGGTCTTGACGCGTGCTGACCCCGTTTGATCCTCATTCTCCACACCAAGGAGCGGGTGCAGTTCGCCCCGTGGGCCTCAGATCCTGAGCCAGCTCTGGAGTGTCTACTGCTACAATATGGGAAGGCAGGCTGCTTCTGGAAGCTGGCAGAGCTGGCCCTGCATGCAGCTGTCACTGTGGGGCAGAGGGAGTGGAGCCTGTCAGCTGTCTGGGACAGCCTCATGCAGGGTCATTGGCATTTCGGGGCACTCAGGGATGTGGGACTGATGGGGGTAGGGGAAAGCAATTGGAGCAGCAGGAAGGGGTGCAAGGAGGAGGAAGCAGAGCTTAAGGGAAACAGTGGGCCACCTTGGCCCAGGTCTACTCTTGGGCCTTGGGCAGGGAGCTTGGGGTCTCCTCTCAGCTCTGGTTTTTGTGTGGCCTTTTTGCTGTTCACTGGAAACTGATACTCCACATACTCAAGGACAGGCCACAGAAGGCCATGCAGGAGCCTTGCTCCTGGAGAGCAGCCTCCTGCCCCAAGATGAGCCCAAATTAGCCTGTGCCTGTTCTATCCCTGTCTGTGGCCACTGAGCCACACAGAGGCCTCCTGATGGCTTTGCTTTATAGTGCTAAGAGGACACACGTCAGTGCCTCCTTCCTGAGCCGCCACCAGGTCCTCCTCCCACCCCGTAGTCCCACCTTCTCTGGAGTCACCTACTACATGGCCTTCCAGCACTCATTCGAAAAGTCATCAGACAGGGTCCTCCACCTTTCATGACTTTTCAACATGCCACAGACTTAAAAATGTTTTACTGGACTAGAATATACACAATGCAAAATCACTACTTTTCAACCCTTTTAAAAATTACATTTTTGTTTCTTTATTGTGTGGGCGCGTACCACAGTGCCCGTGCGGAGAGCAGAGGGCAACTCACAGGAGGTGGCTCTCCTTCCAGCTCGCCGGCCAGGGGTTGAACTCGGGTTTGATCAGGAGTGAAAACAGACGGTTCCTTCACTCACCAAGCATCTCACTGACCCTTATCTTACTGTTTGAGACAAGGCCTCCCTAGATAGCCCACGCTGGCCTCAAACTCCTAATCTCTATGCCTCCGTCTCCCAGGTGTCAGGTGTACGGGTCACTGGAGTTAATACATCTGTAAAGAACAGCGCTCGCCATCACCTGCACTGTTTGTCTTGTGAAACTGAATCTGTCTCAGGAAACACTCATTGTCCCTCTTCCTACGCTCATTGTGCCACCTTTATAATTTCTGCCTCCGAATTCAGCTGCTGTGGGAATGCCCTCTGCGCTGAATCATCTATTAGCCCTTGCATGGCTGGCTAGTTTCACCCAGCATAATGTGGCTGCAGATCTGTGTCTGTTGACAGACGGTCTGTGTGATTCCTGCAAGCTACTGTGCTTCCCTTTCGGTCAGTTGCTGTGGCCAGCTACAGTCCACAGTATGCAGTGAACAACGGTTACAGAAATGCAGGTGTGTTAAGTCGTGAGCCACTCGGAGAAGCTTGAATGCTCTCTTCTAGAGTGAGAACTGCCCCCTGTGGCTAGCATAACCTTACCTCACACACAGTTTGTACTGGGGAGGATGAAAGGGAAAGCAGAATGCATGGGGTTTGATCTACAGCTTCACAAGTCTGCAAGTGGGCAGGGTCTGAATAGTTGCTCTGCCTACTTGTCACTACACAGTCAACAGCACCGGTGAGATAAAGGGCAGGGCCCCAGCTCTGGTGGTCACAGCCACCCAGATTCAGTGCACGTCATCCTAGGCAGGTTTCTGAATTAGTGAATGTCTGTAGGGACAGGCACAGGTTTTATCCAAAAATTCTTTTTGAGTTCTGACTTCATTGTCATGCTTAAGTGACCCTCCTGCCTCAGCTTCCCAAGCCACGCCAAGCCTGAGCGCTTTTCACAGTAAGCCTGGTGCTGCACCTTGCTCCTCAGGACTTTCTTCTTTGCTACTATCTGTACTTTGCTTCATACTTCACTCCCTCCTACCCCCCCAACCCGCCAGGTAGGTTAGGCCTACCTTTCCAGGGAAGCTGGCACACCAGTGTTTGCCCTCTTGGCAGCTCCATAATATTCCACAGTGTGGCCACTGTGCTGTCAGCTTCACACCCTCTGTCACAGTGGCAGAGGGTGTTGGGGGAATCTGAATTCTTCCCCAACGCAGCCAGTTTCCTGTGTAGTTGTCTGCTGTGGTGGACTTCTGGAGTGAGACAGGCAACCAGGCAAACTCATTTGCAACATAAGATGTGCTGACTCTTAAGAATCTTCCCAGGCCTGGGTGCTGCTGACTCCATCACTGTAGATGGGTGCATGTGGGACAGACAGTATGCTACTTCGGCTGGCATTTATTTAACAAGTTGAACATCTTGCTTGATCAGCCATTTTCACCGTTTTTGAAACTACATTTATGTGTTTTCTGGGTTTCTTTTCTTTAGTATATGGTAAGGTTTTTTTGTTTGTTTTTAAATACCAACATTCCATCATTTGCAGCTCCTATGCTAGAGGAGGTGGTGTAGCATGAGGTAGGGATCTACCTTGACTTTCCTTGTGGATGCTAAAGCTGCTACCCTGCCTCATTTACTGAGCTGCACTCACTCCTCTGTTGCTTCTCTGTATGAAAGGATCATTCTTTGTACCTTCTCACCAAGGTTGAGAGGAATCTGAAGCCCTACCTTCTCCTGGTCATGGGACAGGAAAATGAGGCCCAGAGAGAGGAAAGCCTTGGGCTTAGGACAGCTTCGCCTGGGTCAGCTCCTTCCTGGATTCTTATCTGATTGTTCTTTCATGGTCTTGGCAGGCCTGGTAGAAGTGGTGGTCTGGGCTGGCAGGGAGGAAAACTGCCTTCTGGGTCTGGTGAGCTTCCTGGCTGAGTCTGAGCTATCTCTGAGAAGCCCTGGCTGTTCCAGGGCAGACACATTTGGGTTGCGTGGGTCTGCATTCAAGTCTTTGGGCACTTCCCTCTGCTCCTTTTACTTTGCTTAAGGAACCCCAAGGCAGACATTCAATCTGGGAAAACTTTATGAGGTAGTGTTTGCCAAAAGAGGTAGCTATTGATGGCTTTGAGTCTCAACCTGCTCCCCTTCCCTCCTCCTTCCTGGCTGACTTAATGAAGCCAAGTTTGCAAATGAAACATAATTTCAAAGACAGAAGTGTTGTCGGAGGGTCTAGGGATGATCTATGCTCCTGGCCGTTTCTTAGCAGCTGTCTCTTTAATTACCTCAGATGCTAACAAGGGGCTAGAGCATCTGGGTACAGGAACAGACACTGTGGGCTTGCCAAGGATCCACCTGGGCCAGTCTCCTGCGTGGGCATTCTCAACTTGGAACCTGCAGAGACCTCAGCCAGTGACCACTGTGATGAGTCAAGCCAGCAGTCAGGGGTGGGCCATCAGGACCATGGGACTGCCTCAAGCTCAGCCAGCTGCTTCCCTCACCTTGATGAGTGATGTGAGCTTTTCCTGAGATAGCTTTTCTTTCATTCAGCTCATTCAGCAGTTGCTGCCTCCCGTACCCTGTGCTATGGCTCTCAAAGCTCTGCCTCAGTCCAGGTCCTGAGAGGACCTAAGGGGGGTATAAGGCAGGGCCAAAGGCCCTGGGGTGGGATATAGATATGGCCCCACAGCTGCCTGTAGGGAGCCAGATGACAGGTTGCTGTCAGACCCTTACCAAATGCCTGGAGGCCGCCCTGCCAGCCTCTGCTTCTCTTGGCACTGGGATATGGAGTTCCTTTTGCCCCCGGGTGGTGAGGAGCCTCAGGAGTTTGCGTGTTTATGCTAGTGATCATGGTGAAAGCATAGTCTTAATGGTGCTGGACTTCTGGTCAAGTGGGTTCCTAGACATCCAGTGGATCACAGTCATACCTGCTGTGTGGTGAGGGCAGGGGTCCACCACAGAGACCACAGGCCAGAATCCACCTGCCTCAGTCGTCCCGACACGATCATGCGTATGCACTGATATCAAGGATCTCTGTGTCTTGCAGTCATAAGAACGCTGGGGCTGTCGCTCACTAGATTTCCTTACCCAGTGCTGGCTCCAGAGATAGGATTGCCTCCTAAGAGGAGGTAGAGCTGTTGGAAGTAGCTAGATAGCCCTTAAAAAGTGCTGACTAAGTCCTGACCCAACCTCACACTGTACCACCTACACAGGAGTGTGCCGGGGAGCCGCTCTTCATGCTGTACTGTGCCATCAAGCAGCAGATGGAGAAAGGTCCCATTGACGCCATCACAGGGGAGGCCCGCTACTCTCTGAGCGAGGACAAGCTCATCCGGCAGCAGATTGACTACAAGACCTTGGTGAGCCTCCAGTCCTGAGTCCTCCCCTTCCAATACCACTGAATTGGGTGAGTAGGGCTGATGCTGCCATACCGCCCTCCTCACACACAGACCCTGAACTGTGTGAACCCTGAGAATGAGAATGCGCCTGAGGTTCCTGTGAAGGGGCTGAACTGCGACACCGTGACACAGGTCAAGGAGAAGCTACTGGACGCTGTGTACAAGGGCGTGCCTTATTCACAGCGGCCCAAAGCTGGGGACATGGACCTGGGTGAGTGGTGAATGATTGTCCCCGTCTATGCTGATCAGAGGCCAGCGCCTGGTGTCAGCTGTCCTAATGGTAGAGGGTACCCTAGGAATCCAACAGAAGGTCTTCAAGGGAGGTGACAGGGTAAGCTAGGGTCTGCAGCCAGGGTAGAGTGATGGTGGCCTGAGAAGAAGCAAGCGGTGAGTTTGATACTCTGGGAAGCCAGGGCTGGAAGGGCTGAGGGGACAGGCCTTTGCAATGGAGAAAGTTGAAAGAAGTGGTGCACAGCTCTGGAATCCTGTGGCAGGTGTGGCTAGAAAGGTTGGGCCTGGACCCTGGGTAATGCAAGGCCTATCTCTTGGGCTCCTCCAGGCAGCAGATGAAGGGTCAGCCTCATGGGCAGACTGCACCACCTCTGAGCCAGTGGAGGGAGGGGCCTCAGCCTGTTATTCTCTCCCAGGCTCTTCCCCAAGCACAGAGCAGGCCCCTCCCTGCCTTCATGTCTTCCTCACCCTCTTGTTCTGTGTGCCAGTAGAATGAGGAGCATGGCTAGAAGGGAGGGGTGAAGGGAGGGATAGTCAGCCTCCAATACCCTACTTCCTGTAGAGTGGCGCCAGGGTCGCATGGCACGCATCATCCTTCAGGACGAAGATGTCACCACCAAAATTGACAATGACTGGAAGAGGCTGAACACACTGGCTCACTATCAGGTAATCCTACCCTCCAAGGACCAGGCCACCCAATTCTAGCCACTGTGTGGGCTTTCCTTCCCCTGAACTGGAACATGCCCAGCCAGGTGTGGACTGTGCCAGGCCCAAGGGATTATCTGAACTGGAACCATCCAAATGGAGACTTAGAGTGGTGTCATGACTCACCTCCAGGGAAGAATCAGTGGTGTCTTTAGGTTCCCCAGGTTTGGCAGGACATCTTGCTGACACTCTAGGAACTCATATCCTTGATATCTACCCACAGGTGACAGATGGATCATCAGTGGCACTAGTACCCAAGCAGACGTCTGCCTATAACATCTCCAACTCCTCCACCTTTACTAAGTCCCTCAGCAGATATGGTAAGGGGCCAGTAGGATTGTGAGCAGGTAGTGGGTGGGCAGTGACTGGATGGGATACCTTTCTTCCTAGTGCTCTGCCATAGTGTGTTGGATGCCAGGACTAAGGGGACACGGCTGTGGCCTCCACTGGACTCTTGGCCTTTCTTCCGGTTCTGAGGCAGCGCCTCTCCCCATAGCCTGTAACTAAGCAAGTTCATGCTGCTCATGTGGCCATGGTGGTCATCCCTTACATACCTAGGAGGAGCCTTGATTCCCTGATTCTGAGGGAAAACTGGCTGGGGTGGGACAGGGTCTGGCCATGGGTAAGGGACATGGCCCTGCCAGCTGACAGGCTATTCCTGCAGAGAGCATGCTGCGTACAGCCAGTAGCCCCGACAGCCTGCGCTCACGAACACCCATGATCACGCCAGACCTGGAAAGTGGCACAAAACTGTGGCACCTGGTAAAGAACCACGACCACCTGGACCAACGTGAGGGTGACCGTGGCAGCAAAATGGTCTCTGAGATCTACCTGACAAGGCTGCTGGCCACCAAGGTAGGTGTGTGAGGGCAGGTCCAGATCACAAGGCCAAATTCTGAGCTCCTGCAGATCTGCCCAGGTCACCTAGGAGGTTGGTGCCCTGGGCAGCCCTGAAGCTCAGTGCCTCGCCCTGTAGGGAACACTGCAGAAGTTCGTGGATGACCTCTTTGAGACCATCTTCAGCACAGCGCACCGCGGCTCGGCCCTGCCTCTGGCCATCAAGTACATGTTCGACTTCTTGGATGAGCAAGCTGACAAGCACCAGATCCATGACTCTGACGTGCGCCATACCTGGAAGAGCAATTGGTGCGGCTGGCAGTGGGCAGGCACCACAAGGGTGGGACTGCCAGGGACAGGGCAGAGTGGGACCCACAGTGCCAGAATCTTCTAGACCTTCCCAGTTTTCAGCCCTGGACCCTGCCACAACCTTATTGCTCTAGCCTATAGGAATCCCTAGGTGAGGGGTAGCCACATAAGAAAGAGCTCAGTGGTTCAGAGCTGGTCGATAGGGTGGAGGAGGTGACATTCATCAGCGATGTGTAATGCTGGTATCTGGGGACAGAGATGGCTCTGAAAGGCCATTCTGAGGCCATATGGCAGTAAGTGTGGCAGTGTGTGCTGCAGGTAAGAGTTGAGGCCACCGCAGACCCTAGTGGCTTCACTCCAGTGCTGCTTGTGCCTCCTGGCCTGCCTTTTCCCACACAGACTGCCTAATTTGTGGACCAGCTGTAGCTGCCTACAGCCTAGCTGTGAGCCCCACGGCCCCTTGCTCCCACTTGAGGCTGCTTGGCATACTCTGGCTTTGGCTGACAGGCAATTTGGGTTTCTGCTCTGTGCAGCCCAGACCCAGCAGACATGCTGCTCCACTTTTGTGTGGTCTTACCACCCAGAGCCTACTAGTTTAGAGGAGGGCCATTGCACTCAGGACTGGTCAGTTGACCTCCATATCCCTGTTGGCGCCTCACTCCCTGGAGTGGTGCTCCGACCTCCAAGTCCAGTTGGCTATCAGCTTTCCTAGTCTTCCGTCCCTCAGCCTAGTGTGCTGGATGGCCCTGGCCTCAGCCCAGAGCCCTGAACCCCTCCCTCCCTCTCCTCTCAAGATTCTCCTTAGCTGTTACCTGTTGCCTCCCTCCAGGGCTGGGAGAACCTAAGTCCCAGGTCTCCCTGTGCTGCCTGTCAGGGGCCCAGCAAGGGAGGAAGTGGCCAGGAGCACTCTGCTGCATGGCATCTTCTAAACTTACTCTAGAGCAGCTGCCTCAGCCATGTGGGGTTACCAGGCTTCTGGCACATGCCTGTAGTCACTAACAACCTGTCTTCAGTTTGATTTAGTCGCTGTTTGAACAGCATGTGTGATGACTGGGTGCTCAGCCAAGGCGGACTGAGGCAGTGTGGGGATAGAGGGTGAGTGTCAAGGCATATGTCCTTAAACTGACACTAAGCGCAACAGCAGGAAGGGATATAAGCCAGTGTGCAGGCCTCAGGGACGGCCCCTACATGTAAGATGGACATGTGGAATGATGCTCTAGGAGGCACCAGGCTGTGGGCAGCATGTCCTATCTGGGCAGCGGTGTGGAGCATGTGGATATCCACTCATTCTCTGGAAGACAGCGTCAGGCCTGTGGGATGTTTGGGCACCCTTCTAGCTGCTGTCTAGAGGGGAGTGGGGTGCAGAGGTGTCCTCCTGAGCATTCTTGGGTCTACCCATCCATAGCCTGCCCCTGCGATTCTGGGTGAATGTGATCAAGAACCCGCAGTTCGTGTTTGACATTCACAAGAACAGCATAACAGATGCCTGCCTCTCCGTGGTGGCACAGACCTTCATGGACTCCTGCTCTACATCAGAGCACAAGCTGGGCAAAGACTCACCCTCCAACAAGTTGCTCTACGCCAAGGACATCCCCAACTACAAGAGCTGGGTGGAGAGGTGGGTGGCCAATGGGATCATGCAAACGTTGGTGGGTGGGTAGACCCTGTGACCCCACCCATGCTGACCCTGCCACCTACTGGCAGGTACTATGCTGACATTGCCAAGATGCCTGCCATCAGTGACCAAGACATGAGCGCCTACCTGGCGGAGCAGTCCCGACTGCATCTCAGCCAGTTCAACAGCATGAGTGCCCTGCATGAGATCTACTCTTACATCGCCAAGTACAAGGATGAGGTGCGCCCACCCCCACCCCTTGGCTCCTCCTCCTCAGGGCTTGCTTTTGCTTCGGCACTATGACCACCCAGCTGTTCTGGAGCAGTAAGGAAAGCAGAGATTCTGGGCACAGAGAAGGATGACAATATCTTCCCAGGGTGGATTGCTATGGGCCTATAACAGTTTATTGGGTTGGATGTCTCCGACTAGGCACTGGCTATCGGTGGTCTTCTGACTTGGAGTGGGACTTCCAGGAAGTTCCTTGTCTTTTGCCAAGGAACAGGACTCCTGACACATCTCTCTGGGGTGACTTTTCTCTAGGCTGGAGCTTATGAGTGCAAATAGCCAGAGACTGGGCATGTGTGTCACTGAGGCAGAGAGGACATGGCCAGCTAAGATCCATCGAGTCCATATGGCTGAGCTAAGGCCCACCTGGGACAGGCAGGAGATGACACAGGCCAGGGTGACCTGGGTGTAGAAGCTTTGAACGTGGCTGTGTCTCTGACTAGATAGGTTGTTAGAGGTTTAGAAGCAAGCAGGGAGGCTGTGGTCTGTTGGCTGGTCTAAGCCAGTGAAGTGGATAGCCTGGCAGCATGTCTGGAGGTGGGAAGCCACAGAGAAAGGTCATGGAAGGGCTCACAGGCTGCAGCGATTTGGGGCATTGGAAGGGACACTGAACCTGAGCTCCCACATAGACAGAGGTGTGGGGAGTCAGGTAACTGGAGGTAGGGTGTGATCCTCAAGAAGACAACATAAGAACAGAAGAAACCCAGCAACAGGGAGAACAATGACCACAACACAACAGAAGGCGGGGAGTGGGGTGCTGTGTAGAAAGTGCACAGAAGCCTAAGAAGGGTGGGGTGGGAGAGACCACAGCCAGGAGCCAGAGCCTGTTGATGTGGGGCATGAGGGTGGATGTGATCACCTGGGGAGCTCACCCTGGAGTACTGTAAGACTCTCAGAACTGTTTTCACAGCTCCAAACTGGTAAAGTCAGGTCTTGACTGTTTCCAAAATCCCCCAAAGCACACTACTGGGCACAGCATGGTCACATGTGGTACACATGCAGGCTTCCCTGAGAGCTTCCAGCCCTGACACACACACCCCACCCCACCTCCACAGATTCTGGTGGCGCTGGAAAAAGATGAACAGGCACGAAGGCAGCGGCTTCGGAGCAAGCTGGAGCAGGTGGTGGACACAATGGCCCTGAGCAGCTGAGCCCTGGAAGTGACCACCCAGCAGGAGGCAGAGCAGGAGGGCAGCAGAGGGGCACCCAGGAGACAGCCCTCGGCCCACCTGTACCGAGTGCCAGGTGTGGGGGTTACAGTTGGATCCTGGCCCTCGCCTTCCTCTCCCTGCCATGCAGGGCCATTTTTATAGCTGTGGATGTGAGGGTTCCTGCTGAGCCACCTCTGTGCCTAGGGCTTGCGGCCCTGAGGCAAGTATTGCACAGAGTGGCTGGCCCTGGCCAGGGATATTTGCTGCTTGGCAAGAGCTGCTGGTGGCCTTCCTAGGAGAGAGGTGGCCTCTGAGGGGCCGAGATAGAAGGCCAGGCCCTCCAGAGGGAGGGCACCAGGACAAGGGGCTGGACCAGTTTACAGTTCCTGGCTTATCCAGCTGCTACCAGCAGGCAGTCTGAGGGAGAGGTGAGATGCCCAGGGCTGGGCAAAATGAAGCCACAGCCTGGGACTGTCCTACTGGCTTCTGCTCTAGCAACCTGTGCTTGCCACCACCCTCAGATTCACCGCGTGCTCTGCGCGGCTAAGGATGGAGTGCCACATCCTTCTGCTGGGAGAGGCCCCTCTCCCCTCCTATGGAGGGGCTGCAGACCCTACTCTCAAGTGACATGCGGACGAAGGCTAGGCAAACCCCTCTCTGTCCTCAGGGCTGTGCCTCTGGGAGCCTCCGCGCCTGGGGCTCCTGTCAGAGCGCATGTTCCCATTATTTATTCCCCGCCTCCTGCTCCTGGCACAGCCCACCATGGAGCTCTGGAGGATAGTAGACCACCATCCCACCATCCTCCCTGCCCCTGACACTTTCCGGTGGCTTCCAGTCTGGCATCTCAGCAGTGTCCTGGCCCCTCCACAATGGGACATCTGGGTACTGCTTTTAAGGGAACAAGAAATCCTGCTGCAATCTGCCCTAGTGGGCAGGGTACTTCTGCCACCCTGCTGGCCATGGGCAATGACCCAAGGGACTGGAGGTCAGCTGTGTCCACCTTTGCCCTCAGCGAGCAACAGAACACATTTTTAATGGACCCTGTACATATATATATGTATGTGTGTATATATATATATATATGTATATATGTAGCCCCAGCCCCAGTGGGGTGTGTACAGTAACTTGAGGGAGGAGACACGGGAAGGCAATTCAGGAGGAACCCAGATGGAAGAGAGCAAAGCCAAGGGCCCTGGAGCTGCCATCTGATGTGGCCTCTGCCTCCCAAGGACAGAAGGAGCCACTGCCAGAGATTCTGGGTGCCCCGGGCTTCAGATGTAGAGGCTGTGGACCTGCATGACTGTGCTAGCGTTTAGTCTGAGTTGATTTTTTCAAACTGCAAGTGTTGAATAATAGAGGTGGTTAGACCCTTTTTTTTTTTTTTTTTTAATGTTTTTAAAATTAGTCATTGGAAAAGCAAACAAGCAGCCCATTCCCTTTTCAAGTTCACTTTTTCGATGGTACTAAAGATTATAATGGATTTTAAGGGACAGCTAACTGTGGCCATACCCGGCTTGGCCTCAGTTCTGGGGACAGCACACCCCACATCCATGGGCTGCTAGCCTTGTGGTCCCTCATACTCCAAGCTGGGGAGCCAAATGGAACAAGGTAAAGGTCAGATTAGAGCCTTTGGGTTGCTATGGTGCAGGTGCAAGGACTCAGGGAGCTCCTCCTCCATGGTTGTCACGGGCCTGGGCACCCTGGACCTTGAACTCTAGTCAGACCCCATCCCATCTGTGTGGCTCACTCTTTGGACTGATACTGGGGTCAGAGCCAAGGCTAGCCAACCTGGATATAGCCTGTTCTCAGTAGCCCCTGTTGTTGCCTGGGGTTTTACCCATGAATATACCCCCCTCTTCCTTCTGATGCCTCTGGGCTGTGCCTAGGTGGGAGCCTCAGTTTCCCCTAAAGTCTTCCCTGGATGTGGGCTTCAGATGGAAGCCTCCAGTTCTTCCAGCTCTGCCTGGACCACGCACAGCTTCTAGGCTCAATGCCTTCACTATCCAGTCCCACCACCCTGCCCAAGGCCCTCCGGCTCCCGTAGAGTGGGCCAATCTCACTCTACTCTACCAAGCCACCTTACCCGCATGGGTGTCATAGGTGGGTGGTGAGGTGGCCTGGAGCAGCCCCCAGGGCATCCGTTCGCAAGCACTTTAGCATATCTGTTTACATGCGAGCTGCCCTAGCTGTTGTCGCCATGCATCTCCTCGGCATAGCCATCAAGGCCAGGCCTCACTTCCCTATCACTCCTAGACTGGACTCTAACATCTGCTTGTACTTGGTCTTCAAGAGCCATCCATCTCTGTGCACCCTACAGAGGGCTCCACTCCAGCCTCAATGTGGCCTGGAGCCTGCTGTGCACTGGGTGGTAGATGCTCAGGGCTGCCTCTGCAGTCCTAGTTCTTAGGGAGGTGGCCAAGCTCTGCTCCAGCTCCAGCCAGCCTGGCCCTAACACTCTTGGTACTGCCGTCCTGCCATGGGCCCCGTCCCTGAAAGTCCTAACCTCCTGCCTGGTTTTTCCCTTTGCACCCAGACTCAGGTGTGCCTCGGCCATTACAAGCTGGGCCTGGGTGCCTGGCCTCCACATGCCTTGGGCTGGCCCTGTGCTCTCCAGCTGCCCTACTCTTATGGTTGGACAGCTAAACGGCAACAGGGATGATGGCCCTGGTATGTCCCGAAGAGGCACAGCATTGAGTCCCAGGCACAGGCCAGCAACCTCTGTTAGTACAGAGGGGCCTGACCCCCTACTCCAGTTCCCCTAGTTTGGATCTGGTGGCTCACATCGGTGCTACACAAGCTAGAATAGATATATTTAGAGAGAGAGAGATATTTTTAAGGTGAAGCCCATGATTAGCTGTCCTTTAATGCCACAGAACACTCCCTCTACTCCCACCCACAGGAGGAAAAAAAAAAACAGTCATTTGGACGGTCTGAGTAGACCAGGCCTCGGCCATTGCTTCTCTTGAAGCGGCAGAGCCGATATGCTCAGCCATCAGATGTGTAAATATACGGCTATTTCCTATTTTACGGTTCTTCAGATTTAGTACTTGTAAATAAACACACATTAAGGAGAGATTAAACATTTTTGCTAAAGCTTGTGACTCTGGGTCTTATTTTAGTGGGTGGGGATCCAAGAGGTGGCCACAAGAATAGGAGCGTATCACATCCTCAGGGCTACCTCATGGGTGCCGGTAGGTACCCTGGAACCTCTGCCCTCCAGACTGGTTTCAGCATACCCCCTCATCTAAACTTGAACAAAGACAGAGAGAGGCCTGTTATGTGCAGTCCTTATTGGGAGCATACCCATCTACAAGGCTGTTAACCTAAAAGCAGATTCTGCCCTCAGGATGCAGGGCAGCCCAGAAGTGCATACATGACTTGGGGCTGTGGCATTGGGATCCTGAATTGCCACAAAAGGTCAGTATTTCCCTAGTGCTTCGTCAGGAGCCTCTCCATTGTGACCTTACACTGGAGCCTGGGGTGGGACAGCCCATGTGCAGACCCATCAGATTTCATAGGGTGAGGATTCACAGTCTACTGTTGCAAGACTTGGCAGGGGTGCCTAGTCTTGCCCTTCTCACCTTGGCAGTGTTGAGTGGAGCTGGGTGCAAGGAGACGGTGAAGGAGACAGCTCTCACTGCTGCAGAGATACAACTCCTCCCTAGGAGCATCTCAATAACTGCATTGCAGCCAGGCCCGTCTGCCGACTGCTGTGTTAACCCACTGTACCAGGCCCTGGGAGTGGGCTTCTCAGGGGCCCTGTGAGGTGAGACTGTCCTCAGAGACATCCTGGGGAGCAGAGGTTCCAGGCCACACTGGTTCCCAAGGGCTCTAACACACCCTACCTGCTTCTGTCTTACTCCATTTCTTTCTGAGCTCTTACGGCATTCCATAAATCACAGTCAGTGCTCTTCCATTCCCAGCTGGTCTGCCTGACAGCCTGCTCAGGGTTTTTTTTTTTTAGGTAACGTAATCACCATGAAATTGCACGGGAAACAGATTTAGCAAATGTCCCGTTTGGTGTGTGACATGGCCCGTTTCTGTCTCTGGAGCCCTCCTGACTTTCTGGCACAATCAGCCTTGCCTCAATTACCATCGTTAGGCTGCCAAGGGCTCCCAGCCCTGCCACCCGGGAGTGAGGCAACCTCTCAAAGCAGCAATCAGCGCCCCTGCACGGGGTGATCAAGCATGATTAGGGCAAGCAGGGTCTGATTGCCACACAGCTTATAGAAAGCATCAACCCATCCATGAAGGGCTGTGGTGACTCTGAGCAGGGCAGCTGTGGGGTCTTGGTGGCAGAGTCTCAAGGCCAGTCCTCAACTCTGTGGATCAAGAGGATGTTTTGCTGTATTTCTCTCCTTAGTCCCAGCGCAGCCACGGCTCCAGCAAAGGACAAGCAGTGAGCTGGGATGAAAACCAGAGGTATGAGGAAGATGTCTGCTGATAAGCTCCGTACATGGATGAAGTCTAGCTGAGGCTCAGAGGGCCATATCAGGAGCCAAACCCAAACCCAAGCCAGGGGCAGGAGAGGCCTCCAGGGAAAGAATGGAGACCTGCCAACCATGGAGTACCAGAGGAAGGAAGGACCATTTGTAAGAGGCAGGAGTGACCTAGGCACCAGGGCCAATGTGGAGACCTAGGAGAAGCCTGTATGAGGCAGAAGCCAGGACAGGCTGCCTGCAGAATGGGGAGGCCAGCCCTTGGGAAGCAGGAAGCTGACTTAGACTTGTTCTTGGTGGCTACTGGGCTGGTCATTGGAGATTGATGGGAGGGATCTGCAGGAGCACAGCTATGGCCACTCTGCCAGGGTTGCTATGTGGCAGACCTCCCTGGCAGGCTTTTGTAATAATCTCTGGTTATCCATGAATCATGGGGCCTCAGCTGGCTGGGCACTTAGGTCTCCTGAAGTGAGGTTCTCAGAGACCATAGTTTCTTCAAGCTATGCAGGGCCCAAGATACAGGACAGGACAGATCTGATCATGGCCCAGACCCTAGGGATGGTTTTCCTGGAGTGGCCCAGGCAGTCAAGATTGGCTCATTTTAGAAGAGGCCACGGACAAAGGTAAGATACCTGCTCCAAGGGACCCAGGCACCTGGGTAGGGCCTGAATTCATTCTTAGACTGCCCTGGCTCCTGAAGTCCTTACCTGTGATGAGAATCTGCAAGGACAGTGCCCAGGAACCCCCAAACACTGGAAAAGAGGAGAGAGCATCCATTCAAAAGAAGGTACCTATAGCTACCACTTGCCCCTGGGAGACTTTCCTTATGCACATAGAAGGGTCTGCTGAGAATAAGACTTTCTGGCCACACTGGCTGTATCTAGTTCATAATCCACCCCAATAAACACCCAGGCATGTGTCCCTTAAAGGTGCCCTTCTGTTTGTAGCATGATGCAATGTGATGTGGTAGGTGAGAGAGCTAGTTGACTTTTACAGAGGTCCAAGAATGTACCTAGCCCCAGACTTAGCTGGATCCAGATGGTTCTCTGAGATCACCAGCGCCCATCTTTTTCCTGCCTTCCCCAGATCAGACCCCTGGTGACGATCGCAGCATCAGCAAGTGTCCAGGTGGGGGTTTCATTAGCCACCCTTAGGGCAGCTAGGTCTGTTTGAACCAATCAATCTGGCATCAAGGAGGAGATGCTCTAGTTGGCAGACACAGGCACACACCCACGGGAATAGTCAATGCACTTGAGCCTGAGTTTTGCCAACACTTCAGACCTGTGCCCATGCACAGGTTCTGGGCCTGCACAGTCCTAAGCCTGACTTCTTTGGCATTGTGGCATTCTCTCCTGGAGAGAAAAGAGAGGTTTATAAGACTCATGAAGCTACAAGATTCCTGAGGCCCCTGTCCAAGGTCAAATAGGTAGTGACAATTTCTGAGGAGACTTTCCAGTTGAACTGCCTGGAAGTTTTGCAGGGAGCGCCAAGGATGCAAATGCTAGGTCAGGCTTCCCGTGATTCACCTGCCACCAGTGAGGGGACTTAAATTGCCACATAGGAAGGGAGATTCACATAATAAGAAAGTGGGAACTCTGAGACCCTCGGTGGCAGCAGTATACCAGCCAAGAGAGGTTGCAGGTATTACAGCCCCATGTTCTTAGCAGGTTTGAAGACACCAGCCTAGAAATTGTCAGCAAGTTCCAGGGTTTAGAGGGCTTCTGATGCCCTCAGACATGGAAGCCTCTTAACAGGATAGTCCTCCTTTTCCACAGAAGACCCAGAAACTGGACCAGAGCCAGGGGCTGGGTTCAGAAGACTTCTTTGTCTTCTTCCTTCAAAACATGCTGCAAAGAGACTGTCCAGAGCTTGGTAAATCACTTACATAGGGCCAGGTGAGCTGTGATTGGCTGAATGTGCATACATACAAATAAGGTATAAAATGGGACCAATCAGGGAAGATCTATCAAAACCCAAAAGAGGACAGAGAAAGCTAGCCCAAACCTGAGGGATGCCCTCTCCCCTTCCTCCCCTCATGCTACAAAGGAAGCTGGAAAAGTGGGGATGTCCCTGCTGCTTTTCCTGTTTGGTACACTGCCAGCGGTTTGAGCTTCTTTAAGGATACTGGGAGCTTGGAACCAGGCAGCCTGATCAAAAGCCCAGAACTGTTCAATTGTCTCTGGGGGCTACCAACACAGCCTGCTGCATTCCAGGGTTCTTGTGTGGGTTTTGCAGCAGCGTGTGTGTGTGTGTGTGTGTGTGTGTGTGTGTGTGTGTGCGCGTGTGAGTGTGCGCGTCCTTCATTGCTACCTGAGTAGCTGAGACATTAGAAGGCACCTATCAGATGGTGGTGGCAGAGGAGCCTCTTGTTTGTCCCTGGACTGCTCCAATCAGTTGTGGCTCCTAGCTCTCAAACTCCTCCTCACCATGGAGCCCTCCACTTCTGGAGGGTCTCCTACCCTCAGTATTATCTATGTGAACAAACAAAATGTGTTTGTTCACATCTTTGGACTGATACAGAAACTGGGCTCTTCTTGCCCATGAACTCTGGTTTCAGGGTCCATTCCCCGGCTTACCTGCAGCTTGGGTCTGGCCGCAGGCCTTAGTCAGAGCTGTCCCCATTCAAGCTACTGTTTCTGTAACCCTGGGTGCCTCCCTTTCCAGTCCCCCTCATTTTTGCCAGACTGCCCGGTAGGGTCTCCTGCAGCAGTCCCATGTCCCATGCATGGGACTCAACACACCCAGTGCCAGGCCCACACAATCTGATCCCAGAAGCCCAGGCTGGTCGGGACCTGGGAGGCTCCACTGAAGAACTGAGACATTCCTCCCACTTTTTGCTCATTGGCCGGGACTGAAAGGACCAGAGGAAGGACACACAATTCTAGCTCAAGAAAGAGCCATAAACTGGCAAGAGGGGCTCAGCTGGTGAAGTCACTTATAACCTAACCTGATTTCCATCCCTGGAACTCCCATGTGTCCCCCACTACCTGCTCAAAAACAAACAAACAAGTAAGTGAATTTAATAACATTTTAGAAGACCCGGAATCCCACTCCTCTCTCTAGGGATAAATGACTTAGCTGCACTTGTGTCCACTGACATGGTGGGGAGGGTGGTTGAGCCTGGGGGGACACTAGGCTACCTCTTACTGCACTGACACAGTGGCCTCTATCTCACAGTAAGATGGATGGACTTGAGCCCCACCCAGGGTTAGGGTAGGTGTTACAGGCTGATGGTTTGAAGCATCCTAGTGATGGATGTAACTCTTTAAGTGGCCTTGAGCGCCCTGGGCAGAGTTCATGGGGAGAGATAAGGCAGCAGAGGCAGAGGGAAGGCAAACTCTCCCTGAGGAGGGCTGAAGAGAGGGAAGGGGACAACCTGCCCAGCTCTACAAGGTGCCATTCCTAGGATGGACTGTGTGTGACCCAGAGCTTTGCTGCAGCCTATCAAGCCCAGCAGTCTAATGGAAGCCTAGTGAAGGAGAAGGCTTCTGGGAGCCGAGGACTGAGTGACAGACAGGGCCATTCAGAACTGAGAGGGACAGAGGAGCATTCTGATTCTGAAGTGTAGGGAGCCGAGCCAGGGAAGCCAGAGGGAGTGACATTCTGCGTGAATGTCTGTTGTTGACGCAGGCATGGCCATGCCAAGGACTCCAAAGCCTTGGGCCTGTGGGATATCAGCAAAGCCATTATCCACATGTGCCATGCTCAAGAGGAACGGCAAAGCTTTCCTCAGGAGTCCAAGTTGGTGTGTTTATGAATGATTATCAGTGTGTGCAAAGACTAGCAACTGAAGCTTCCTTCCGCTGCTCCCTCCAGACACATACAGAGACTAGCAATCCCCTCCCCACCACCCAATGCTATACCTCATAAACATGCTAAGGTAGCAAAATTCTACCTGATCCCATCTTTGCTGTACATATGTCTGTTTGTCTATGCTTTCTTCATTCCCTCATTGCTCCTAGTCAGGGTTCCAGGACCCAAGCTGCATGGGACATGGCACCCGAGAGAACAGTCTCTGCTCATATCGTCCATGGTGACATGCAGTGCTCAGCCTGCCCAGACGTACAATACAAGGTGACATTTCCTCTGGAGCTGACAAGGGAACTGAGCTCCCTTTCCTAGTGTCAAGAGACCCACATGCTTTGCTGTGACCTTAAGCCATCTGGGGAAGAAGGAAAGGAAGGGAGCAGCCATTCCTCTTGGGAAACTGATCTGGAACCAACACATTTTCAAAACAGAGACTGTTAAAGGGGCTTGTTTAATAGCATAGAATTGAGGTAGTTTTAAAGTCTGAGGTTTAACTCTGTCTCTCTGTGGAGCAACATCAGAGAAGTCACAGAGGATTTGGCGAATCCATCTAAGGAGGATGTGTACACATTTAACCCCATTGCCACAGGCTGAGGGCAGTGGGGGTTGGGGGGGTACAAGACCCAGGGGTCCCAATCGTTCCTTCTCTGAGGGCTGGCTATAAGTCTAGCAGACATATGACATCTGGCAGATCAGAACTTGCTCATGCCAAGTTGCACCTGGCAAGCCCCACTGAGACAGTTTTCTTCCTTAAAAGAGAGCTGGCAGTTTTGGTTGGTTTTGCTTTGTAGCGAGGAGCAGAGTCTGTAAAGAGAGAGTTTGGGGGCCTCTTTAGGATGTCCAGCTATGATGCTGATTCTAAGGATTGGGACCCAAGACATGAGGCATCTATCCTGCCCCACGCTGTGACCAACCACATCTCACAGCAATCTCCCCCAGCACAGCACACTGATACGATTTTCTTGATCTTGCTGGCCTGTGAGGATGGGAATCTCTGTGTCCAGCCCGGCTGTCCTCTGCTGTTAGGATGGTATCTGGCACAGAGTAGGTGCTCACCCTCAGTCACCTCAGCCTGAGAAGCCTGACGGCTCTACTGAAGCTAGTCTGCAGAGTGTGGCTGTCCCTCCTGAGAGGTGAATGACCCTCCATCTGCAGCCAGACATGGCACCTGGGCCTAGGCATCTGCTCAGAGCTGATATGGCTGACCAAGAGACTGCAGCTTGCTCAGACACACACACACACACACACACACACACACACACACACACACACCACGTATCTGAGACTGTCCCCTCAGGCTTCTGCCCACAAGTCAGGGACCACAGACTCACTTGTGGGGACATCGACACAAAGGGTAAAGCCATGGTTGTATCCCATGGTGGGCTAATCCTGGATTAGGAAACTGCCAGCACCAAGCCACTTGGTTCCTGATGCTCTCAGCATGCTGCTAAAGGCCCATTAAATCTTGCAGGCAGAAGCCCTCAAAGCTCAGGCAGGTGGTCATGACTTTGGAGTTCCTGCCAACTTCAAGCTCCCATTTCCCACAGTCACTGACTCACAGCATCTCCCATGGGGGTGGAGGGGGGAGGATTTCCCCCTCACTCAGTTCAGGATCTTCACCTGGGAGGTGGCTGGAGACTGGCAAGAGTCTCAGGTCCTTGGCTTTGCCCCTGGGTTCTAGAAAGAACATCAGGCTTAGTCACTCTGGAAGGTTGTAGTCTTTCTCCCTCTGGCTACTTCTTGGTGGTCCCTGTATTGAAAATAGCCACATCTCCCAGCAATCTCCCCCAGCACAGCACACTGCTATTGTTTTGTTTATCTTGCTGGCCTGTGAGGACAGGGACTGGTCTGTCTCCATCCTGGCTGTCCTCTGCTCTTGGGATGATATCTGGCATACAGTAGGTGCTCAGTACATGCTTGTTGAGTGGATGCATGAAAAATGAGCATATGTAGTCTTCGCACACGTGCAGTCCATATATCTTTGTGGACAGTGTCGTGTTTGTGACTAGCCAAATGCACCAAGTTGTTGCCCATCTCCTTTGAACTTGACCTTTCTGAGGGGGACCAGGGCCCCCCAGAACCCTACGATGGGCTGTTGTGCTGGCCAGTTCTTTGTCGCTGTGACCAAATACCTGAGGGAAACTACTTAAAAGGGAAGGGTTTTTTTGGTTATGGTCTTGGAGACTGATCTGGTTGTTCCTGCTGACACTGGGAGAGAGCTGAGAATCTATGTCAGAGAACCCGGCAGAGAAAACTTCTCAATTCATACTGACCAATAAGCAGAGCCAGAGAGACAGGAGCGGCTGGGCACAAAGAATCCCCGTGTAGGACTGACCCCAGCAAGCCACCCGTCCACCTAGGCCCCGCCTCCTAAGTCTATCACCACGGTCTTAGTTCATTGGTGAAGTCATCCAAGATGAGGTCAGAGCCTTGTAATGCTGTAACCTCCCCAAAGACCTGTCTCAGCTCTGCTGTCATGGGGACCCTGCCACCACTCAGCCTGGGGTGGGGAGTGGGGCATTCCTAATCCAAACCCATCTTCCATCCCAGAACAGAACTTCAGTACTTTGGAGAAATCACAAACCTCCCATGAGCCTGGCTCCTCCCCTGTGACACCAGCCGCCAACTCTGCACTACTGGCGATTCTGGGTTCACACTCCCTGCGGTCCTCTCTCACAGAAGTCAGGTTTTTGGTTCCCAAGCTGTATAAGTGGCTGATCACAGAAGAGTTTCTCTCTGTCTTTTTACTCCACCTTGTCCTGTACTGCTCCTCTCAGGAAGACTCTGAGTCCCTCATACACACCTCAGGTCACAGGTGACTTGACTTGACCAATGAGGTGTGGCAGAGATGCCACTGCAATCGCTGTCTTGGATCGCTCTAACCTACCAGAGGACATGAGTCCTTACATAGAACAACCAACCACCACAGCCATGGCCACTCAATATGTGCTGTGACCAGCTGTCCCTAAGCATACACAGGAGAACCGGAGAGCCAAAAGGACAGCCAGGGACTCTCTGAGCAGTCAGAATCCAGGGCTGCAGGGGCCTTGCTGAGCGTTGGGCCATTTGATGAGCATCTGGCTACAGGAAGTGAGGATTTGGGGTTTCGGTGCTTGAATTCCCATTTAGCAAGACTGTTCTCTTTGCTAACCCTGCAGGGCTTGTCAAATAGCACCGACTGACAGTGCTCTAGGCTGAGGCCTCCTGAGGCAGGGGAATGCTACCATGCTATCCCGCTTATGGAAATTAGCCCCTGAGTGGTCTCTAAGAGCCACGCCCCCTATAGTCATAAGCTTCAGGGTCCCGGAAGAGCTAGGTTTCTCCAGTATCCTTTCTGGGCCACACTGAAAATCCCATAGCATGGTGATAAATTGAAGGGGTGAGTTTTTCATTTTCATTTTTCTTTTCCTTTCTTTTCTTTTTTATCTTCCTTCTGTCCTTCCTTCCTTCCCTCCCTCCCTTCTCCTTCCTTCCTTCCTTCCTTCCTTCCTTCCTTCCTTCCTTTCACTCCTCCTTCTTCCTCTTCTTTACTGTTTTGCTCGTATTTACACCTTTATCCCAAAGTAGCTAAAGTCTCTCTTTCCAGAATGAGGTAGTTTTCCAGGCCTGACCAGTGAGTGATCCCCAGGATTCCAGATGTTCTTAGCCCTGGATTTCAAGCCATGGCACTGTGGAAGACTGACTGGAGTCTGAAGGCCCCAGGCTGCTGGGCCATGTACATCGGGTACTGGGATGAAAGCCTTTGCTACTGTGGGGCTAGAGAGTCTTGCTGCATTCCAGATTCTACTTGCGTGGGTGCTGATATCAACTCTTTCCCAGTGTATCTTGCCAGCTATCTGCCTAAGTACAACTTTCCACCTGTGCAGCCAGGTCACCATGACCTGCAGAGAGTCAAATCACTGAGACCCCCAGGCCTTTAGGAGCCATGTGCTGGGAGGAAGATGAGCCACTACACCCCACTCTGGGACCCCACAGTTCCTCTCAGTTGTTATGTGGTGACACTGGCCATGGTCTTGGCAGTGGCTTTTCCTGTCCTGTTCGTTTTCCCAGCCTCCCTAGAGAGTTGTGAATATCTGTTTGAATGACCTCTGTAGCTTGCATTCAGATTCCCTTTGGCTTCCAGGTCCTGTTATCTACTGGCCTGTGGAGTGAGACAGAGGTGCTGTCCAGCGAGATGGATGCCTCCTCTGTGCAATCAGTGTTCATCCTCTGAAGTTGGACAGTCAATGCAGTGTCAGGGAGCAGGTGTCTGTGGCCACCCCCAGAAGGAAAACAGTGAGCCCCACATGTGTCCCCAGTGCAGCAGAATGGGAGGGCTGGGCCCTCCCAATCCAAAGTGACTTGGTACCTGAGACTTGCTTTCCTGCATGCAAAGGCTCTAGAACCTAGCATAACATCCCAAACTGCCACTCCCTGCATTTGCACCCCAGGCATTTGCAGCCCAACAGGCAAAAATGAATGTCCCACTCTCGTACTCTGCCCTGAAATACAGTCTTTACACACAGCGCCTGTGGGCCCCTGCCCCACTGCTAGCCCAGTGTGTGCTGAGCCCCCAGAGGCCCACACCAACTCACTGTTTGGCCCAGTCATGCATACATATCTTAATTCTGGAAGATTCCTCCTGCTCCATTGGGGCCAGGTGTGCTAAAATGATGTCATCAGCTGTGTCTTGCTTCAGAACGCCTGGTGATTACTCATGGTGGGCGAGGCCTGATTGTCCTCCTCTCTGGGGCTAGTGGCCTGCCACTCTCCCAGGCCCACTTCTTACATGAGGCCTCAGGAGGGTCTAGGCTGTCTATTCAGTTCCCTTGAGCCATCCTTGGTAGGTGACCCTCGGAAGGCCGGCACACATTACTTGTGATGACACTGCCAAAGTCAGCCAGCCGCAGAGGCCAGAGCTTCCAGTGGCCAGCAGGCGAGCTCCGATTTAGATGGAACAGAGCTCATGGCAGGGAGCTGTGGGGACACCCCAACCCCCAGAAGTCTGCGAGTTCTAAGTTCTGTCCTCACAGGCTGGCTACAGAGCTGGGCTGCTATTCCTGCTGCCATGTAGAGCTGGGTCTTGTGCTATCTGAGCCCTCCCGTGGCCACTGTGGCTGTTGTCTGTGTCACCAGCTTTCTCCTTGAGGTCTAGCTCCTCACTCTGCTACAGTGGATGCCCGGGACACTGGCACACCAGCTACTGTTGTTAGGCAATCCCCATGGGAGCCACTCAGACATCATTATTACATAGCAGCTGCCTTTTCCAGAGCAGATGCCCCTTGAGGAGGCCTGAGGAAGCCCCGAGGGCCTGCTGTGGTCTAGCCTTGAGAGTCATCTGTGTCATTGCCCAGGTTAGCACCACTTATCCCAGAAGGACCTCTTGGGCCCATTATGGTTGCAGAAGCACCAGCCTAAGCATCAGCTTCCACCTCAGAGGGCTGTCTTTCTGAGGGTTCTGTTCGTGGAAAGTGTGTTCACACACATGAGAGCCTGAAGAACAGTCAGGATTGTGTTGTTCTCTTAACTGCTGAATCAAATTATCTCCAGCACCTCTTACTAACATTTGAGGTATACATTTTCCTCTGGGGAGCATGAGCACCAATGTTAAGAGAGAACATCAGAGCTGGCAAGATGGCTCAGCAAGCAAAGGCGCTTGCTGCCAAGCTTGATGACCTCAGTTAATCACTGGCCTTACGTGATGGAAGGAGAGAACCAGCTTTTGCAAGTTGTCCTCTGACCTATATACATTCATGTATATGCACGATATATAAATAAACATACACAGTTGAAGAAGGAGGAAGAGGAGAAGAAGAGGGGGAGGAAGAGGAGGAAGAGAAAGAGGAGGAAGAAGAAAGTTTTAGGGGCGGGACAGGTGGCTCTGTGGTGTTAAGAACACTGGCTGCTCTTTCAAAGGACCAGGATTCCCAGCACCCACATAGTGGCTCACAACTGTCTGTAACTCTAGTCCCAAGATGTCCATTGCCCTCTTCTGACCTCTGAGGGCACGTGGTACACAGACAAACGTGCAGGTAAACACCTATACATGTAAATAACATACAATGGGGAGAGAGCATTAACATTTCCAGGTAAAGGACATTTGTGTTGGTTCCATTTAGTTTTGTGCAGGTTTTCTTCTTTCTTTTGCATTTACTTGTTTATATTGTGTACAGGTGTGTGGTGGGCACCCATACGAAAGCACTCGTGAAGGTCAGAGGACAACCTACAGAATGTGGGTGCTGCGGACAGAACTCCCGTTGCAGGCCTAGTGGCAAGCCCCTTTACCCCTGCACAATCTCGGTGGCCCTGCAACTAGCTTTATTGCAATAGCACAGGGGAATGTCTCTGCACTTAGCTTGTGACTCTTACTTTTGTACCATAATAAAGTATATGTTATTTAAACATGCAGCTTGTAGGACTGTCACTCTACAACAAAATCTGTGCAGGGATAGCAGCATGTCCCTCAGTTGTAGAGCATTTGCTGAGCAAGCCTGAGGCCTCGGGTCCCGTGCCCATGCTGCCGAGCGAGCACGGGGCCTCGGGTCCCGTGCCCATGCTGCCGAGCGAGCACGAGGCCTCGGGTCCCGTGCCCATGCTGCCGAGCGAGCATGAGGCCTCGGGTCCCGTGCCCATCACTGCCAAACAAACAGAAACTACTCTCTTGCCCCATAAACCCATGTTCACCCCACAGCAGCATTTTTACTTAATTTTCTTTTCTTTTCTTTCTTTCTTTTTTTTTTTTTTTGAGAAAAGGTGTGTCTCATTCTGCAGACTACATTGTCTTCAGACTCGCTGCAGTCCTGCTTCAGCCCCACAAGGCCGGGTTGTAGGTATGCGCCTCCCCCCCCAACTGTAGCCCTTTCCCTCGGGCGCAAGTCACGTGTCTCAGATAACACTTGTTTGTTTTGGTTTACAGTTCCAGAGGTGTGTGTCCGTCCATCGTAGATGGGAAACAGAGAAGCCAGCAGCGGGCATGGTGGCCAGGGCAGGAAACTGAGCACGCGTCCTCAACGGCAAGCACAAAGCCTAGAGAGTACACAGGAAGCGGGGTGAGGCTATGTGCTCTCAAACCCCACCCCAGTGACATCGTTCCTCCAGCAAGGCCACACCTCCTAAACCTCCCTACACGACCCCACAAGCTGGGGACATTTCTCATTCAAACCACACCTCTATAAGAGCAAAACTTACATTTTAAATTACTGGCCATCTTCTGGCCAGTAATTAATTAATTTGATTAAAGCTTGCTTCACATTCGGCTCGGTTGTGCTGATGGTCTTATTCTTGACCAATGGGATTTATACTTCTTTTCTTATACCAGTTCCCTTTCGGTTGGCCCCACCCGGAGGGTTGGGTTTGCTTTACTGTTACTCAAATACGTTAGGTGACACACAGATTGGACTTTGTTCTTGTCAACATCCCTCCTGGAGCCGGTTTGTGTTAGCTGTGCTGTGGTCTTGGATCTCCCTGACTTCAGCACCCTGGGACCCCCTTACCTCCTTCCTCTACTTCCTGGATGGTGTCTGTGTGGGCCAAACACAGCTCCTAGGAGGCTTCTTGTTCGGGGTGCATAGTGGTTGGGGGCTGCATTAATGAGGCCTTGAGTGTCTCAAATATTTTACATTTACATTTTAAGATATGTATTTTTCTGGCCAGGCATGGTGGCACACACCTTTAGTGCCAGCATTTGGGAGGCCGATCTCTAAGAGGGTGAGGCCAGCCTTGTCTACAAAGCAGAGTTCCAGGACAGCTAGAGCTACATGAAGACATCCTGCCTTGAGAAACCAAAACAAAAAAAAAAAAATTATTTTTCATGTATATACTTGTTCTTCAGTTTGGCCTCAGTCTCAGCCTTTGCTGCGACAAAATATCTGACAAGAAGCAATTTAAGGGAAAAGGGGCTATTATTGCTCAGTCTAAGAGCACGGTTCGTCGTGGTGGGGAAGACGTGCTGCAGGAGTCTGAGGCTACTCACTGTATCTGGGTGGATGAGGAACTAGAGACAGGGTGGTAAAGAAGACAGATACAGGCCTTAAGGCTCACCTGCAAACAACCCACTTCCTCCAGTCCGGGCCCTGCCTCCTACAGGTTTCACAGCCTCCCCAAACAGTGCTACCTGCAAGGAACAATTCGGTCCCGTACGATTTCCCCAGCTGTGGGATTATGTGCAGCAGTAGCACATTATATTACGAGCCGTTATAAGTACTTCATATATGAGCTATTTTACATCTCGCGTAAGTAAACGCATATGATGTTATCGTAAGTTATCTTGAGGTTTTGGTTTGAAGTATAGAGGAGTTATAGGTAAATACGGCACCATTGCTGGAAGGGACGGAAGCACGCGAGGATCTTGGTGTGAACAGCGTGCAGGGGACAGTTCGGCTGGGCGTAGACCTCTAGCTGGGAGTCTGCATTTCTTCAGCACTTGGCACCGTTGCTTCTTTATCTTCTTCCTTCAGGCGTATGCGATGGTGCCCTAGCTTTATTTCTACCCCTGTGCTAAAACACCCTGACGAAACACAACTTAGAGGAAAAGAGGCTTCTCAATGTCTCCCCACTGTCGACTTCCCTCATGTCATAGCCGCTGGGAGGGAGCCACCAGACAGCTTTCCTTGCACAAAGACAATTACGGTGCGATGTGCTTGTCTGTATCCATGCTTCATTTGTGGTGCTCTGCTCATATGACTGTGGCAGCCACAGACTGCTCCTCTAGAAGGACTCCCTGCCAAGGCAAGAGAGCCAGTGGCTCGTTGGTGAGCTGTCTGCATTAGGAGGTTTGTCTCGTGTCTTTGTCTTTCTTTGGGATCTGCGTCCCACCATGTAGCACAGACTGGCCTCTAGCTTGCAGAAATTCTCTTGCCTCGGCCACTCTAGTGCTGAGTAATGGGATTACAGGCATGAGCTAACATGCTTGGCTTGCCTCAAATTCAAAGACAGGGTGAGGCTCAGTCTGGGCAGCCCTGTTAGGAACCACGCCAGATTCCCTTCCGTCTCACACAACGCTCCTCTCCGTACTTGGCTCCTGTCTAGCCACCTTCGGGACAAGGGCTTCTTTCCCAGTGTTCCCTCCTGTCTCTATCCAGGACTCCCCCTGCTCAGCCAGCTCCACACAGTCCACCACTCTCTAGGGGACCACCAACAATCTCCTTCTGTATGTTGATTGTTGCCATTGGTGCTTACCTGGGACACCTCTCCGTCAGGCGTCTACACCTGCTTTGTCATTCTGCCAGCTGTGTAGTCTTTTCTAGAAAGCATGAATTAGAAGTCACTCCCTAGTTCTGCAGGACTCTTTAGTTTTACTGCCTATGTCCTTTGTCCCAGATACCCATAGCTTCTGCTTTCTTCCCTCCCTTGGGTGTCACTAAAAGCTCTTGCTTACAAAGAGATCTTCCCTGACTATTTATTTCAAAAAACTTTAAAAAGACTTACTTATTTTTTTTTATGTGAGTATTTTGCCTCTGCGTATGTATGTGCACCACACATATGCCTGATACCTGTGGAGGCCAGAAAGAGTGTGTCAGATCCCCTGGGATTGGAGTTACAGGTGGTTGTGAGCCAGCTCCTTTGTGGGTGATGAGAACTGAATCTAATCCTCTTGCAGGAGTAGCCAGTGCTCTTAACCACTGACCATCTCTCCAGCCCCAACTATTTGATTTAAAAGCACAGCTCCCATGCCCAGGGCCGCTCCATCTCCCTGTTTAGCGTGTCTCTGCTGAGTCCTCACCATCTTCCTCACTGTGGAATAGCTCATGTGTCTGGTTCCTTGTTTTCTCTGTCCCACTGGTGGCTGACACACACCAGGTGCTCAGTAGATTTGTCCAATGAGTGAGTGACTTGGGGGCAAGTGAAGGACCCCGGGGTTGCTGGCAGGGATGGACTCAAAGCAGTAACTGAGAGCCCTAATGAGAAAGAAGCAGGGATGCTCTGGTCAAGCTGGTCTCCTGATGCAATTCAGGAACTTGTCAGAGTTCCCTCTTCGCAGCCATAGCATTCCAGGGCCCAGGAGTCTCTCACTCCCTCGCTCTAACCTCTTCCTGCTCAGAAAAGATCCATCCCCACAACAGATGGATCCTGACATTCCAACAGGGTCATGTGACCTAGTCAGGGTTCCACAGGTGGGGGTGGGGTGGCCTGACACCCAGTAACACCTGGACACAGGGATCCATGTGGACCTTGAGCCCAGCACCCACTGACCTATATATTTCCTCATTCCAACCTTGAGCATATGCTAAGTTCTCTGGCCTCTCTTTCTGAAAGGTGGTTGCTTGGCAACAGTTGCTAGGCAAATTCATACCGAGTGAAGAGTCAAGGCTCTCTCTTAGAGGCCCTCAGGAATGCCAAGGTATATCAGGCTACGGTGACCCATGTTTGACATGGCCCAGAGATTGTTACCCAAAGCATGTTGTGAGTGTGGGATGCAGCATGACCTATCAGGCTTCACCACTGGCCAGGGTGGTGAAGGGCAGCCACAGGGGCCTCTGTCACAGAAGGGATTCCTCTGCTAGTATGAAGTGAGCTTCTGGGTCCCTAATGAGCACAGTAGCCAGGGCCTGGTCCTCTCTGCCACCAAGACAATGGGGACATTGGTACTGGCCTTCTAAGGAGTCACATTCTGTCAATAGTCCATGGGCTGTGGAGAAACCTGGGAAACCAGGCTTGGCTAAGAACACAGCCCAGATGGCAGACACACGGTGCCACCAGGTCTTCAGAGGTGATGGCTGATGTCACTGAGTGAGCAGTTACTTGCTATACAGCTGTGATGAATGACGCTGACCATCAGCTTGTCCGGCTCTGGGATTGAGGAGGGAAACCTCTGGGCATGTTTGTGAAGGGAGTCTCTAGCCTGAATTAATTGACCTGGGAAGACCCCACCCTAAATGCAGGTAGCACCACCCCACAGGCGGTTCTGGGCTCATTAAGAAGGAGAGAGAGCTGAGCACCAGCACTCATCTCTCTGTCTGCTTCCTGACTGCAGATGACTTCCCAGCCATGACGGACTGCACCTTAGCCGTGAGCCGAAATAGGCTCTCCCTGCCTAAGCTGCTTTTGTTGGGTGTTGGATCACATCGAGGAGAAAAATGATTAATTCAACAGCACAGAAAACAAGCACAGGTCTGAGTGGGGTGGGATGGTGTTGGTGCTGAGGTTGGCTGCTGGACTGAGTGGGAGAATGGCTGCCATCCTGACCTGTGTCCATGACACTGTGATGTGTGCAAGATGGAGTGAGGTTCTTTGGGCTTCTGGAGCTGCTCTGTGCTCTGGGGTCAGTCATGCTCCTACTGGATACATGAGTCTGTACCGGAGAGCGCTCTGCAGCCAGAATAGCTATGGCTCTCAGCTGCCAGAAGGTTTTGGGTATCAGTATCACCTGTGTGGCTAGTGTCAGTCCTGGGTCCCTCAGAGAAATACTGAGCACAGGGGTAGATGCTTAAGAACTTTCCTTGTTTCCTGTGGCTCTACACTGGAGCTTTTATCATCCTGTTTTCCAGAAGAGGAAGCTGAAGTCCAGAGTAGTCAAGCAACTTGCCCAAGGTCACACAGCTAGGAAGGAACAGAGGATCCAAGATTTGGACACAACGGCCTGCCTCTCAGTCCTTCCCTGCGGACCATGCTGGCCCTCTGCTCTCATGACCCATGACTGTGTTTCATGCTCGCACTGTAGAAAGCAGCCTCAGGTCAGG
Source organism: Cricetomys ansorgei (assembly GCA_026225945.1). Classification (NCBI taxonomy): domain Eukaryota; kingdom Metazoa; phylum Chordata; class Mammalia; order Rodentia; family Nesomyidae; genus Cricetomys; species Cricetomys ansorgei. The sequence goes on from JAMJFZ010003061.1 coordinate 504,450, forward strand.
TCAAACACATCTCATGTGCCCTAGGCTACTCATTCCCTGTCTGCCCAACTCAGGAACTAAGTTCCTGGGAAAGGAGGCACCAATATTAGGAATCTGGAAGGAGCTGTGGGCATCAGAATCTCTGGTCTTGAGATATTACTACCCCCTCCCCTGTACACCAGAACAGCACCCTCAAGCTGGCAGTTGGTTTGGATGGTCAGCTTTCTAAATGGGGGTCCTGAGCCCCTGAGAAGGAGCTAAGGATAGATACTGACAAAATTCTTCCTTGCTTTCCAAGGGCTTTATGTCTGTTGGCCCAAGGGTAGATGTTTGGTTACCTCTAGCTGAAGTGATCCATTGCAGATGAACCAGGGACCCCCTCTCCCATGCCTCACACTCCAGCTGGGTCCCAGGGTCCCCTCTCCCATGTCTCATACCCCAGCTGGGTCCCAGGGTCCCCTCTCCCACACTCCAGCTGGGTCCCCAGGGCCCCCATGTCTCACTCTCCAGCTGGCTCCTGGGGTTACCTCTCCCACACTCCAGCTGAGTAGAAACCACTGGTGAAGAACCAAACTTCCTAGTGGGGGCTGTGAGAACCCTGGACTGGAGACCCCTATGCTTTATTCTGTTTTAATAAGACTGTTACCAAAACTTAGAAAGCAGTGCTCCTTGTACAGCAAAGAGATGTACAGAATAAAAATGCAGAGACATACCTAGTCACCTTCCTGGGAACCAGGGCTGGGGTTGGTTCAACTCTCTCCTTCCTCTTTCTATGTTTGTAGACATGAGTTTTCTGATGTACCCTGTCATACACACATACACAAATACACCCACATATACACTCCCATATATACCCTCACACACCCACACACATGCATCTCCACATGCACACCCCCACATACACATACGTACCATACATATGCACCTCCACACACACCCCTACATACATGCCCACACGCCAATTTCTTTTCCCTAAGAAAAAATAAAGCCAGGCAGTGGTGGTGCATACCTTTAATCCCAGCGCTGCAGAGGCAGATGAAAGTGGATCTCTGAGTTCGAGGCCAAACCTGGTCTACAGAGTGAGTTCCAGGACAGCCGGAGTTACAACAGAGAAACCCTGTCTCAAAAAACAAAGCAAAACAAAACAAAAAGTGCAAAAAAAAAAAAAAAAAGAAAAAGAAAACAGAAACATAAAAAGAAACACAAATGGGGCATATTATGTGCAATAGAAACAGGTCATACCATGTGCATTAATTACCGTGTTGCTGTGATAAAATGTCTGGCAGAAAAGCCTTCAGGGAGGAGAGGTTTACTCTAGCTCTCAGTCTCAGGGTTTTCAGTCCGCTGTAGCAGGGAAGGCTGTAGGAGATTGAGGGAGCTATTTACACAAGCGTCCGGGAAACAGAGTTGGATGGAACCAGGAGTGCGACTGTAACTGCCAAAGACCCACCCCTACCTACTCACTTCCTCCCCCCCAAAGGCTCTTCACCCCCTCCAAGCAGCCCCACCAGTTGGGGAAAAAGTGCTCAGCATGTGAGTCTTGGGGAAACACTCAGATTTGAACCACAGCTACGCAAACACTATCGTGGGACTTGCCTGAGCGTCGTGTTCTGGCATCCCGGCAGATGGCTGGCTTCATCTGGTTCTGGCTGTATCACCCTTCTTTGGCAGTATGTACCTGGAGGTGGTATTAGGCCCCCTTTCTGTCTACATTATTGTCCCAAATACTTTGAAAGCAGAGCTCAGAGCTGTTTCATTTGGATTAAATTTTGCTCCGAGGCTTTGAAGAAAGACCCACATAAAGTCAGAGTCTGGGCAGTGATGTGGAGGGGTCCTCTGGGACTGGGGACACCTTCTGCAGAGTCAGAGCCTCAGCAAACCCAGATCGTGCCCATGGTGGCCTCTGGACTACAGGAGGAGAGGCTTGGCCTCGAGCCATGGGCCCCTCCTGTGCACTGTGGAATGTTGGTCTGGGGTCCCATGAACCAGGAACAGAGACGAAGGTTGCAGAGTTGTTCCCTGTGCACCTCTCAAAGCTGCCGGCAGTCTACCTGGGCTGGGTCATCCAGTGCCATGCCAACCTTCAGCTTCCCTTGATCCTCCCACTGTGAAAACCAGCCACAGGTGGATTCCAGTGAGAGAGCCACCAGTAAGCGGAACCGTGGAGAACCCCGCAGAGATGGAAGTTAAGAACTCAACAAGACTTAGGAATGGATGTTGTCATGTCTGACACGGATTTAGAAAGAAGAGATTCAGAGATTTAAGAAAGGGGAGAGCTTTTGCATGTAGAAAATGGGAAAAGATAGGACAGTGAAGTTGAAGATGGAGTGAGAGAAGGCAAGTCACCAGTGGCTGCCCAGGAGCAAGGATTAAGGGCGGAACCGCCTAAGGAGATGAACCCGGGGATTGAAACTGAGGACCCAGGGCTGAGATGCTCAAACTAAATATGAGTTTGCAAACTGGAGAGAAAATACAGAAATAGCACTCTCAGCTGCCCCCTCCCCCAAACACAGAGGCAACCCAGTCTGTTTCAGGCTGAGCCACCGGGGAAGGGAGGCAGACCGATGGTCAGCTGCAGCTGGCCTACGAGAGAGATCGATGGGGCACCAATCAATAAGAACGCAGAGGCACTGAGCTAGAAAGCCACAGGGCTCGGGTTCTTCCTTCAGTGAAGGGGAAAGCTTCCCGAAATAATCAGGCCCTTCTGGGTAGGTAGAACCGGTGACTGGCATCCCGGCCTGAGTCTGCCGATGGGCCAGTGTCCACTGCTCAGCATGGCCGCCAGCAACCTCAGGAATTCCCTTGGACCTCAGCGACCTCTTCTCAGGTGAAACCAGACCCTTGGCTACACCCAGGGGAATTTTGGGATAAGCCAGAGTGAAGCGAGTGAGTTTTTAAGCAGGGAACACGGTGAGAGGACACCCTTCAGGCCCCAGGGCAGCGTGTGGAGGGGTACCCCCGCAAGGCTCAGTAGTGCTCAGGAGCATTAGAAACGGGTTCATTTGATGCTGGGGTTCTCGAAGTCACTTGCTCAAAGGGTGCGACTTATAACAAGGCTTAAAGATTAACAAAGGCTAACACTAAGCATGGAAATATGAGCTGGTTCCCTAATTGCTCCTTCCTTACAGGGTGAAACCATCAGACGCCCAGGCTTTACTTTAGATGTAGGGACGAGAGAACACTTAGAGTCAGACTCCAGGTGAGCTCGCTTGTTTTCGGCACCCTTGTTTGTCTTTAAGGAGAGCAGGCATCATCTCTGTAGGCAATTTGGTGTACCAACGAAGGTGAAGTTTCTTGACTCTCAGATACCAGGAAGCAGGCCTGGGCCCTAGCGTGAGGAGCTTTTCCTCTCCTCACCCCCCTCAATTCCCACCTTTCTATTTTGCCTTACCATGTAAAACTCGGAATCTAGGTTAGGATTTGGATGGGCCCAGCAGTGGTGGCTAGACGCTGCCCCCCTCCTGTGGTGTTCAGTGCAGGGCAGGGGCAGAAGAGGCCTTATCCTGACCAGGGCAGAGTGACCACCAGGGGATGCAGGGCTGGGTCAGCTTCTCTGCTTTGGCTTGCTCCAGCTACTGGGCTCAAGCCTCCTCAGAGGGCAAGTGTCCAGAAAGCACCCTGCTCCACGATATCTCCCCCCTCCACACTGACCCCCCCTCCACACTGAACTCCCCTCCACACTGACCCCCCCTTACACATTGACTCCTCCTCCACGCTGACATCCCCACCTCCACACTGACCCCCCACCTCCACACTGACCCCCCCACCTCCACACTGAACCCCCCACTTTCACAGTGACCCATTGACTCCCCTCTCCACACTGACCCCCCACCTCCACACTGGCTCCCCCTCCACACTGACCCCCCTTCACACTGACCCCCCTCCACACTGACCCCCCTCCACACTGACCCCCCACTTTCACACTGACCCATTGACTCCCCCTCCCCCTCCCCTCTCCACAGTGACCCCCACCTCAGCACTGACCCCCCACTTTCACATTGACCCATTGACTCCCCCTCCCCTCTCCACACTGACCCCCCCCACCTCCACACTGACCCCCACCTCCACACTGACCTCCCACTTTCACACTGACCCATTGACTCCCCCCTCCACACTCCCCTCTCTACACTGACTCTGCACCTCCAAGCTGACTCCCCCACCCCTCCACACTGCCTCCCTGCCTCCCTGCTCCTGAAAGATGCATAAGGCCTGAAAATTTCATCAAAACACTGGCCTCTGGTCACAGGCATTAGTGCCTGGGGGTCCAGGCATCCTGCTGTTGATCAGGCCCAGTGCTGCCCAGGGTGTTGCAGGCTTGGGCTTGGGTGAGGAGCTGGAGATGCTCCTGGTGTGTGTTCTGTGGGGTGGGATGGGGGGCAGACAATATGCAGCACTAGCTTCCTGGGTAGAAGGGCAGTGCAGATGGCAACCTGGGTACTGGGCACAGTGGGCACAGGGGCCAGGTCTGTGACTGCCATGGCTCCAAATCACATGTTCACTCCCCATCCTGAAGCTTTTTAAAGAGGCAAATCATGTGCTTAGATGGCTTTGGAATAGGTGGTGTGTTGGGGACACACCTGTGCGTCAGCTGTGAGGGCAGAGACGCCGCTCTCTTTCTGAGCTGATTTGAAGGCGTTAACTCCTCCTCGAGGTATGCCTGCAGCAGGGTCGGCAGTGTGGCTCAGGTCTCACCCACAGAAAAAGTCTGTCCAACCTGATGGAGAAAACCATTCAGAGAAGCAAAAAGAGGTGGCCTTCTTTTGGGTATATTGTTCTGTGTCCAGAGCACAGGAGCTTGTAGAAATGTGTGTGCATGTGTGTGCATATGTGTACACGTACACTGCGTGTGAATGTTTATGTGTCAGTGTGAGTGTGTGTGTGTGTGTGTGTGTGTGTGTGTATTCACATGTGTGCATGTGTTTATGTGTGTGTGTGCAGAAGAGAGTGTAAACATAGGACCTGTGCCCTCTGGGTTACTCCGTCATCTCCTCCCACAAATCTGGAGGGAGGAATACCTGGGGAAAGGCTGAGGACAGGAAAATTGACCAGAGCAGGTGCAGGATGACAAAGCCAGGGCTGTGCTCAGGGACCAGTCAGGGGAGTGGACTGTTGAGGTCTTGAAGACCAAAGACATGGTACAGCTGTGTGGAGAGGTGGGCCATGAGTGGGATGGTCAGAAAGCTGGAATGTGTATTAGCCACCTCCAAACACGGTGGCCCGAGCTCCACTTTGGAAGGCTAGTTAACTGGACAGAGGCTATGGGTTGAGCTGGGCTGGGCTGAGCTAGACTGGGTTGTGTCATGCTGTTCTGGACCTCCCACAGCTTGGGACCAGGCTGGCTGTGTGTGAGGGGAGGCCAGCTGGAAGGAAGGGTCCTGGGTAAGCAGAACTTCCAGGGACCTGTGGGTGCAAGTGAGGGAGATCCTGAGGCCAATTTTTCTATCTCCCCAGAAGGACATGAGGCACATATGTGTTGGGCCAATGGTGTCCAACTGGCCACCCACAATGCCCAGCCAGCTCATTTCAAACTGGCTGCCATCCTGAAGGCCACAGTGGGTCAGGAGGGAGCGGTTGTAGACAGGGGTGGCACTTAGAGCTATAAGGAGAACGCAGAAAGGGGTCAGGGATCTCTCTGATTGGGCTTTCAAGGGTGAACAGGCATTTGCCTTGGGGTCAGTAGGGTGAATTAGGGCTGAGGCGAAGGGCAGCCAGCTACACAGAGGAAGGAGGGGCTCCTGTGGGCGCTCTGGAGCCCACAGCACCAAGCAGGCTGCTCTTACCCAAACAGCCCAGGGATTATCTGACTTTGTTGGGATTACAGTTGCCAATCAAGTTCAAGTACATTTTTAAGAGCTTAATTTGCGGCCCTAGGTTTCAAATAAAATCATCAAGTCCAGTCGATTAAACTCATTAAGGCGGGTGGCCTGGCTGGCGTTTATGCCACCATCAGATTCGGAGAATTAATTAGGGGCTGTTATCCTTTGTCGGGATTAGCAGTGTTGGCCTAGAGGCCCGGGGTGTCTGTAGAAGGCAAGCTGTAATCTCTTTAGTGGGCCTCCACAGATCGGTGGCTGTAGGGCAGGAAGACCACTCAATACCCTGATTCCACAGATGAGAGCTTGGATGTGTGCAGGCTCCACCAGCAGGCAGGGCTGTCTCGAGGGCACTGAGATCACAGGCCCTGCACCCCAGCCCTGACCTTCCCCAGTGTCCCATACAACAGGGGGAGGGAATCTGTGTGCTCCCTAGCCTCTTAGATTGCATGGCACCTCCCCAGTAGGTAGGGTCCAGGGCTCCCGGGCTCCAGTCCCTTGGGTGGGACCCTTGCTGTAGTATGCCTGTGGTGCCACTGAACTGGCTCTTGTTCTCCACTGTCCTCAGCACAGTGCCAGGAGAAACTTTTGAATTCTGGAAGTCAAGTCACAGCATAGCTTCCACACAGAAGCAGGGCACACCCTGGTTCTCCTGTCCAAAGGAGTCCGTGTCCACTCTTGCTGCTTCATTCCCAGGTACCCACCTTCTTTTAGTTCTTCATGCATGCCAAATGATTTCTGTCTTGGGGCCTTTGCATGTGCTGGTTCCTCTGACCTCAGGCGCCAGGCTCTTTGCATTCCTGAAGGTATCAACACCGATATTATGTCCTTAGAGGGGCTTTCTGCCTGCATTCAAGAATGTTCTAGAAAAGGGCCATAGAATAGAAAGATCACATAAGCCACATAAATAATTTAAAACTTCACAACAGCCCCATTAATGAGAAATTAAATTTAGTTAATATTCTAGTTTCCTTTCTGTGGTGATAAAACACTCCGAGCAAAAGCAATTTGAAGAAGAAAGGATTTGACTTACACTTCTAGGTTGTAGTCTGTCTGTCACTGAAGGAAGTCAGGGCAGGAATTCAAACCTGAGCAGAAACCTGGAGGCAGGAACCATGGAGGAATACTGCTCGCTGGCTCATTCTTAGGTTCATGCTTGACTTCTTTCCTCCCTAAAGATGGAGTTTCTCTGTGTAGCTCTGCTGTCCTGGAACTTGCTCTGTAGACCAGGTGGTCTCGAACTCAGAGATCTGCATGTCTAATCCCAGTGCTGGGATTAAGGGTGTGTGCCATCACTGGTTTAGCTAGCTTTTTTATACAGCCCAGGGCCACCTCCCTATGAACAGTGCCGCCCACAGTGGGCTGGGCCCTCTAGCATTATCAAGGAAGATAATCCCTTACAGACACATTGACAGACCAATCTGATAAAGACAATTACTCAGCTGAGACTCTTTCTCAGGTGATAACAGTTTGACAGTTAATGCTAATTGGGACAGTTGATATTTACATATACACTGAATATTTAGCTATTTTATCTTAATTCACTTTAACCCAACATTATCAAAAATATTTACCATTCCATAGGTAACCAGTGTAAAAATATCAGCGAATGATTCTTCTACTCTTGTGTTGTGCTGAATCTCTGCAATCTGACGAGTCTTATACTTTTGGCCTGTGTCAATTCCAAAGCTAAATTTTTATCAGAAGCACTCGATCTGCATTTAGATTTGATGGAGTTTACGTTGAGAGAGATTTACATACCCAAGTAGTTCTAAAATATCTGAACTGATTTGAGCTTCCATTTTTTAATTTAAATTACTTAAAATTCAATAAAGTATAAAAACCTCAGGTCCTCATCTCACGGGAGCCCAGTGTCTACGATCAACCAGGGCAGAGCAGCCCATCTCACAGAGGGCTCTGGAATATTCCCTGTGCAACCCTTGCTGCTGTCTGCAGAGCTTCCTGCATCTGCTCACTGTCTCTCTCCTCTTGCTTCCTCTGGACCAGCGGCTCCTCCAAGGTGGAACCCTCAGGGAAGGACTCTGGCAGCAGAATGGAGGACAGGATGGGGCTGAGGGTAAATTGCCAATGTGAGAGCTGAGAGCAGAGTTTCCCTAAGGCTGCACCTGGGCTGCGGTGTCTGAAGAGCTTAGTCCAGGCTGGAGTGGGCTGCCAATTAAGTGAGCCTGGCTTGGGAAGAGGAAGCACCATGGCTCCCAGATCAGAGCAGGTACACACCAGGCCTCCCTGGAGCTGGGGCCTTGGGATGGCGACAGCCTTCTTCCTCTCCCCTCTCTGGTACCTCTGCTCTCCAGTCCTAGCAGCGCATTCACGCTATGACTGCCCTGAGTTGGCTCTCCTCAGCCCTCCAGTTGCCACACATGACTGCACCTCGTTTGTCCATCACAGATTGTTGACGGAAATCTGGCGACTGACCGACCAGGCTGGGACACAGCCACCCATGAACCCAGGGAGGAGGGGGCCCCAAGAAACTCCACTGCCTGGATGTGAGTAGAGATTCATGGGAAGAACCAGTAGTCGCCGTGGATACCAGGCAGTAGAAGACCCAGTGGGCCCCAGGGGAGGTGACCCTGTGGCCAGCAGCAGGGACACTTCTCTGTGGGGCAGGGGATGGGAACTCCACACTGAGAAGTGGCTGCTCTCTGTGCATACCATAGCTCTGACTGTGAGTCTTCAGAACACACCTGTGGCTGCAGAGGCTGCTGGGAGATGGGCTGGGAAGTCCACTGTCCCCAGGGAAGGGATGAGACAGTTGTCTCAACCTCTTGCATGAGAACCTGGTTAGGACAGACGAGGCTGAGAGGAGGAAGGTCAAGGTGGGGAGGAGGTATCTCAGCCATAGTGCTGAGTCTAGCCTGAGGTTGGTGGCCCTGGGAGACCTAGATCCACGCCTGTCAGTGATGGTGGCCTGGGCTCTGTGCTATAATGTCCTCAGCATGGTGTCCAGATGGAGCCTTGCACCTAGGTGGGATCTAGCTTCCAGCTTGTGTGAACATGTACTAAGTAGTGTCCTACTTCTCAGGCAACAGAAAAGCTATAGAACAATGAGTGTGGGGCTCTAGGTGCTGGGTCTGGGCTGTGTGCTCAGCTACGTGAATGCCCCTTAGAGACATGGCCTGCCTGATCTCTGTCAGCCACTGTGAACACATGCTCTGCCCAATGCCTCTGTCTGGGCATCTGTGCTGGGTGTGTGGGCAAGGGTGTTTAAGGGCCCCTTCTCTCTCACTTTCCCTCCCTCCCTTCCTCTCTTCCTCCCTCCCTCCCTCCTCCTCTCCTTCCCTCCCTTCCTTCCTCTCTTCCTTCCTCCCTCCATCCCTTCCTTCCTTCCTTTCTTCCTTCCTTCCTCCTTCCCTCCCTCCGTCCCTCCCTCCCTTCCTTCCTTCCTTCCAGGCGTCTCTCTCTGGGTTCTGTTCTTTCGGCTGATCAACAGCTTCTCCTATGGACTTCACCTGGAAATTCTCACTCTGTTTCTTTAGCACCTGGTAGATAGCTGCTGCACCACATCAGCTAGCTTTGTGATCCCAAACTCCTCTGAGTTCTTTCCTCAAGGCCCGATCAGCCCCTCCTGTGCCTGTGACAGCTTCAGGCCCTGTCTGTCTGTTGTTCCTATAGGTAGCTCTCTAGAGGTGGCTCTGATGCGGCTTCTCAGAACAGAGTTCAGGTAAGGGCATGTGGACCTACATGGAGGATTTAGGTTCTGAGACCCAGCCTGGGCTGAGCTGAACTGGAGTGGATGGGGCTAGAGTGTCACCTCTCAAAGTAATTTGTCTGCTGTGGTCCAGGACCAGAAACAGTCCGCGTGTGTCCACTGATGTGACATGGGCTTAGGCCACTGGAGAAGGTATAATCCAGCTTGAGAGAGGTCAGGGTAGCCCCGCCTTCAGCTAACCTCCGGGCTTGCATGTCCTCTGAAGCCCAGTAGATCTGAGTCAGCCAGGTGCACATCCACTGTATCCACTGTAGAGGGGTAAGTGTGGCCTGCTTCCTGTGGGGGGATGAGGAGTGAGCCCCGACAGGAGGTGAATATGGAGCCAATGTGCCCTGAGAATCCTAAAGAGGTGGGACACTGGCCTCCCAGTGGTTTCGATGGCCTGAGCATTGCTAGGAACACCAGCAAGAGAGGGCACTGGAAGCCTGCCTAGGGCTTGGGGTGCTAGGAGGCTCCCGGGTAATTTGGGGCTCCATTAAGGAACCTGGCAATTTGGCACAAGAGAACACAGGGACGTACCTAAGATGCTCTGCTTATTCTCTGAAGGATGTCCTGCCCTAGCCACAGAGCCACCCTAGCCTCTCTCCCTATTGTACATGTTGATGCAATAGCCTGGCCACATCTCCAGGCCCTGAAGAATAGTCTGGGGTCTTGTGGCTACCTGCAGCTGGGCTGCCCTCTGCCCTACCCTGCCAGAGGCCTCAAGGCAACAAGCTATGTGTGGCCTCTCTACTCCATCCCAGGCACCTGCCAGACACACTGCCAATGCCGGGGCTGGGTGGTGTTCAGCTGCTTTTAACCTGGTCTTGCTGAGCTGACAGCTCACTCTTCCCACGTGTACTCTGCTGAGTCCCTTCCCTGTGGTAGGCGTGGCTCCCGGGTTGCCCTCTCTTACTGATGAGACCTGAAGACAGGTCTTTTGGGAAAGGCAAAGGGCTGAGGCAGAGCCTTTGACATCAGTCCACACCTTACCCAGGTGGACAGCAGGGACATTTCTCACCTGTTTGCCAGGAATTGGACCCTGGGGTGTCCAGTGTGTGTGACAAGGTGGAGACAGACACCCCCACCCTGGCTGGTGGGTCTGAGAACTGGCGAGACTCTTTGGTGGGGACTTGGTGTTCAGGCCCTGGACCCAGTAAGGCCAAACCTGGGAATCAGTCACAAGGCAATGATTGTCTGACACCAGAGTGAATGCCTACAGGCTTTATAAAGGGCAGATTTTACCCCAGGAAGCTGTTCACAAGCTAATCTTTGTCACAACTGAAGGTATGCAAAAATGAATAGCAGACTCTCCAGAGCAGCAGTACCTGGGGACCCTGTAGATGAGGGGCAGTTAAGTGCCTCCATATATCTTACTTCTTCCTGACATGTGTATCCTCAATGAAACTGTCTCTCTCCATGCCAAGTGCCCCACCTAGAACTGGTCACGAGGTGGGCATGGGGTAGGGGCAGGGCAGAGCTTCCTAGGAAATGCAAGTTTGTTTCCCAAAGGAGCAATGAGCTGCCAGCCCAAGAGTGACTTTTAAGCTCACTTCTGGTCACCTGCTAGTTTGTCCTCCCCTGTCCTGGGCATTGAGGGGTGAGCCTCATAGGCACCACTACCTCCTTGGAGCTGAGTGCCTGGTATCATCAAAGCTACTGAGTCCAGGAGACTAAGCACACAACACAGTCCTGGGGGAGCAGGGGCTTGAGCCAGGATCTCAGAGATGCTAGGCTGGCGGGGCCTCACTCAGGCTCCATGTCCTCAAACCACCTTCTAGCTCTCTCTCTCCACCTTTGTAGCCTCTCTTCCTATGGTCTGCGCCTCTGCCCTGGCCTGAAGCTCTTATCATTGGCTGCTGGGGAGTAGAGCAGGGTCTGTGATAATTACCATCATGTCAGGGGTGGGGCTAGGAGCCCTGGATGGAGCCTCACAGCCCCCAGGTACAGGCCTTGCACCCCACTACCAGGAGGCCTGTGACTCTGACTGGCACTGGGTACTGGCACAGAGATGGCGGGCAGTTGAGTCGAGCCTCAAGACCTTTGGCAACCTGGCACTTTTTTTTTTTTTTGTAAGTTGAGGCAAGTAGAAACTCATCCAGAATGGAGAGCAGGGATGAGGGTCCTCCCCTCCATGGGATGTGGTCTGGCACTCACACACATTTGAGTGGGACTTGTGTGCAATCTGAACTTGGCAATTCCTAGGATTCCTCCATGTCCAGTGTTTCACAGCTGAAAGCCCTGAGTTCCACCATTAACTTCATGAGCCCTGGGCCGTGGTGGCCAAGGAAGAGTTCCTTCTGAGTGACATTTCATCAAAACTCTGCACAGAGCATCAGAGACTGATTTCCCGGCCAGGGCATAGCTCATGCCAAGGCCCTGAGGCCACAATGTATGTAGAATGAGCTGAGCAGACATCTGTGCCTAAAGACTACTTTCCTCAGAACTAAATGGAGACTCAAGCCGTTAGCATCTGAGGGTGGCTGCCAGGGCCACATCGTTGTAGTGACACAGCCAGAGCCGGGCCAGCAGTTAATTAAGTCACAGTGGGCCTACTCCCTCCAGCTAGGGGAAAGATGAAGGCTGAAGGCCAGGTGAGGCCTTGCTGGACCCAGGCTCTGGGTGGGGTGGAAAGCAAAGGACTCTGTTTCTGAGGGTTGAATGAAGTCTGACCTTCCATCCACAGGAAATGGCTAAGTTGCCTAGCTGAACCCGGGTCTGCTGTCCCTGGGCCTGGGACACCAGTGCATCCGGACACTGCCTCCTCCTGGCCCTCCTGCCCCTGCCCACTTCTGTGACAGAGATGGTGTCTATTGGCCCTGCTCTGTGGCTCTGGCCTGGCTTTGGAGAACTGGGAAGGACCAAGAGAGGAAGATGGAATTGCAGCCTGGCCTAAAGCCACACTGACCCCTCCCCGGCTGCATCCTAGGTCCCTGCATGCTTTAATTAAAGGCGGAGAGCTTCACAGTAGCTCAGCTGTCTGCCTCCCTCATGTGTGGCTCCTGCTGAGAGCACTTACTGGGCCATTGTCTATCCAGTGTCTACAAGAGCAGAGCCAGCCACTCTTCCCAGACCCCTCCTGTGGTACCCACTCCTTTCTGTGTCTAGCATGTCTGGGTACACTACCATGGGCACTGGACCCTCTGCAGCTCTGACATAGGTCTGAGATTGTTGATGTAGAAGCCAGTGTGTGGGGTGGTGGTGGGCGGGGGTGCTCGAGTCCATTGTTGGGAGGCTGGAGTCTTAATCCCCAGCACTGCCCTAAATGGCAGTGGAGACACATGCGCCTTGTCTGTGACTGTCCACAGGATGACCGAGGCAGACTCACCCAACTTCCTGCTCTGGCTCTCTGGCTGTACAGGGGGAGACTCAGTGCAGCTTCCCCTGAGGACCGAGCAGTGGGTTCAGCACTGGGCATAGCAGATGGCCCTCCATGTGCTCAGCCACCCTGTGTAGACTTTCTGGTACCCCCAACTGCCTATCCCCTCCAGCCTGTGTCAACACCCTCTGGCTAGTGCCTCTTGGTGCCAGCTCAGGGACCGCGTAGCCTGGAAGGTGGTGGATGGCACAGAACAATCTGCTTCCTCTGACTGCAGCCTGCAGGGGAGGGGCACTTCTTTTCACTTGATATTGCTTTAATTTTATTTTATACAGTTCTTTTTTTTTTTTTTTTTTTTTTACTGAGCGGTCATATCTCATTGTGAACATTCTATCTAATTATTATTTCTAAATTTTCTAATCATGGTTAAATATACAGAGCACAATATCATCTTTGCCGTTGTTGAGTATGCAGTTCGACAGTGTTATTAGAGCAGCCAGCTCTGGAGAGCTCCTCATTGGTCCATGAAACACCCTCTGTTCCCTCCTCCCTGGGCCCTGGCAGCCCCATTCCACTTTGACTTTAAGCTTGACTTCTGAGGTTCGTCTCCTGTGACTGACATTTTCACAGCATGGTGTTCTCAGGACTCATCTGCGTTCTAGCATGTATAGAATTCCTCCCTTTATAAGGTCGCATAACAGTCCACTGAGTGTGTCAATCCTGATGGGTTTACCCCCACTTCAGTCCGTGGATGCATTAGAGGGTTCTACCTCTTACGTGTTTGACAAATATGGCGACTGAAACCCCTGCTTTTGCGCTCTGTGCAAGTTCGAGTTCTTGCCTCGGTTCTAGGCTTTTGCTGTGGTGGCTCTCCACTTTATTTTACGCTGCGGACCACAGTGCCCCACCCCCAAGGCTGCCAAATGCTCACCAGTGAGCATCCTAAAGGGCGTGGGGTGACAGTTCATTGAGGTTCCTGTTGTTTTTGTGGCTTTGGGGACAGAACCCAGGGCCTCCTGGATGCTCGGTAAGTGCTCGCCCACTAAGCTACAGTCCCAGCCTGCTTTTTCCTATTTATTTATTGTGTGTGTGCACATGTATACACATATGTACATGTGTGTGGACAGACATCCACATGGAGTGTCTTCCTCAGTCACCTTTCACCCCATTTTTGAGACTGAACCTGGAGAATCGCCAGTCAGCCCCAGGGGCCCTCCCTCCTCTGCCTCCCTAGTCACTGAGATTAGAAATGTGTGTCGCGCTGCCTGGCTCCTTACACTGGAGCTGTGGATCTGAACCCAGGTCTTCATGCCTGCATGACAAACACTTCTCTTACTCAACCACCTTCCTACCTATAATTTGTATTTTAACTGTGAGACAAGGGTTCACTAAGTTGCCCAGGTTAGCCTAGAACTCCCTCTGTAGCCTAGGAGTCCAGGAACCAGTGATCCTCCTGCTCCCCCTGCTGCAATGATAAGCCCGTGCTGTGTCCACTCAGCATGGCTTTGATTTGCATTTTCCCAGCTACCAGTGCTACTGAGCTCTCTGCATGCTCCCTGCTGCTTAGCATTGCCCTTAGAGAAACAAAGCAGGGGGCAAGTGAGGGGTTGTGCATCCCAACACTGAAACACACCAGCTAGCTCACAACCTGACATACACCTGAATGTGTCAGGTCCCATCATGACAGTGTGACCATGGCCTGACTCACCCAGGATGGCAAGATAGACTCCAGCTTTCCTAGCCTCTGGTCCCCAGCTCCAGCTTCACCTTCTTCCTATGGCACAGGCAGGACCAGGGAAAGCAGCTTCCTGAACCTCCTGAACCTCCTGAACCCCTGCTCAGCACACTCTGGACCTCAGAGATCCCAAAGAATGCGTTTAACATTAGGGCGGAGTTACAGACTTAGGATTTTACAGACTCTGGGATCAAAGTCTGGATCTGCAACCCTCACCCCAGCCCTCTCCCAGCCCCCTCACCTGGCATTTAAGATCTCTAGGTCTGTCTGTAATAATTCTTTATAAGCGTGGAGGCAATGGACAGAGCTTTAGAAGCATGCACACTGGTGAGTTTTAGTAAAGGTTTATTAGTTACAGGGGAGGGTGAGGGGCACTCAGTTGGGTAGAACAGGACTCTGTAAACAGAGAGAGAGAGAGAGAACAATGGGGTGAGAGAAGAGAAGAGAAGAGAAGAGAAGAGAAGAGAAGAGAAGAGAAGAGAAGAGAAGAGAAGAGGATAGAACTGTGGCAGAGAGGGATTATATGGGGGTCGGCAGGTCCCCTGCTGACAGGTGGCTGGGGCTAGGTATAGTGCAGATACAGGGCTCTTCAGAGGGAGTGTCACTGGAACCTGGAGGCTGGAAGAGCTCCAGGGAATAGCACCCAGGCAGCTCTGAGCAATTCACAACACTGTCTGAATGAAAAAAGAAATAAAAAGACTATGGCTGCCCCTAGGTACGGTGGAGAGAAATTTTACTGTATATATGAGGGAGCATATAGTAGATATGAGGGAGAGCATAGCTAGGTGTAGAGACATCTGGGGGAGCTCAGGGTCAACAGGACCAGACTGAACTGCTGGGTCACGTGAGAAGAGGGGGAGGGGGAAAAGGGAAACAGGAAAGAGAGGAACCTGGAGTGGTGGCCAAGAGACCAGAAGGCCAATTGAGAGTAACCAAAATGGCTGGAATTATATAGGAAAGGGCAGCCCAGCCCCTTGGGCTGGAGAGTTCAGGGTAGTGGGTGGAGTATGCAAGCAGGCAGACTCTGTAACAGGTAGGGGCTGAGAGGTGCTGGGAGAACCTGGTGGCCAGGTTCACTTTGATATGTTAAATAGCTATCAGCCAGCAGTTTGTGAATTTGAGACCTAACACTGCCTATTTGCCATGCTGCGGGTTCTAGAAGTAAATTCCCACCTTCTTCCTGGTAGATTTCTGGTCATCTGTGTTGGCTTTGTCACCACACTGAGAGAGTGTGGTGACCTTCGAGGGGCTTCACCTGTTTATCAAGCAAACTCCAGCAGGCAGCCTCCTGCCCCACTCCCTGGCCGGTTCATCGCTCTCTCCACAAGGACATCTTGGTAACAAGAGGCTAGGAGGGATGCTGCCTCCCATCCCTGACCACCCCCTGTCCCCTGGAAGTCACCAGGGCCTTTGACCAGAAAACAGCATTTGTTTCAAAGTCTCAGTAGGAAGGAACTTGTGTTTCCCCTTTAAAAGAGGACCAGCTCCGTCAGCAGAAGGCAGACTGAGGTAGCTTAAACCCAGGTTTTCACAGCTCAATTGTATGCAAATATATGCACCTGTTGGGAGGGAGGTGGGAAATCACTGGAAACAGGAAGCAGCTCATCAAAGGCCCAGAATCCCAGCCTGGACTTGGAGAATCTCTGGAGGGCAGCAGAGGGGGAAGGGGCTGGTGTGGTTCCGTGGTGGAGCTCTCCAGGCGCGGGAAACTCTGGGTCCGGGAAGCACTAGGAGCCTGAATGGAGAGATGATGAGTCCTCAGCCCAAGGGGGACATAGAAGGGCAAAAGGAATAGCAGAGGCTGTAAAGCAGCTTTTATTATCTTGTGTCAGTTCATAGTGAAAGGAAAACAGTTTATACATATTTAATAAAACTTGATGAAAATTAATTCTACCTGCGTGTGTGTGTGTGTGTGTGTGTGTGTGTGTGTGTGTGTGTGTAACAACACAGCTGGAGAGATTGCCCAGTCATTAAAGGGCTTGCTGTGAAAGGATTTAAGAAATATAAAATGACCTCTAGGAATCCAGTGCCTCATCACCTGAGTGCTAGCAGTCACGTATGTGGTGGTGGTGGTGGGGGGGTGCCTCCTATTGGGAGATGCCTTCCCAAGAACAGCCATTAACAGTCTCCTCAGTTTCCTCCCCACCCACAGGGGAATGACCATTAAGCTTAACACCTATCAGCAGGAATCCCCTCCCCAAACATCCCAAGCTCCTTCCTGTCTCTCGGGCCACCATTCCTGCGCTTGCTCGTGAATACCTAACCAACTAGGTTGAGAGACACAGGACTTGAGGAGCTCTGAGCCAATCAGAGCTGCACAAGCCCCATCCCCAGACCCCTTTCCCCTGCACCCCATAAAAGGCCAAGGGGGGAAGGAATCTGGGTCTGCCATGCTTGTCCTGTGTGTGTGGGAACATGTGGAACCTGGCAGGTCGGGTAATAAAAGCCTTATGCATTTGCATTGGTCTGAAGGTCTCAGGGGTCCAGCCAGTCGGTCTTTTCATCTGCTCTTGCAGAGGACCTGAGTTCAGTTTCCAGCACCCACCTGGTGGCTCATAATTTCCTGAACTCCAGTTATAGGGGATTTGGTGCCTCTTCTGGCATCTATATGTACGCACACATGAATAAAAACAGAGTGAATCTTAAAGAAATCACCACTAAAAACTGTGGCAACCAATCTGGGTGTGGTAGTGTGTCTGTGATCCCAGCCTTGGGGAGACTGAGGTAAGAGGATAGGGAGCTTGAAGCTAGCCTGGGCTAGAATAATGAACACCTGTCTCAAATAGCAAAGCAAAGCGAAACAAAAGGACTGCGGAGATGGCTCACAAGCACAGGATATGAGTTCAATGTTAAGAACCCATGTTTTAAAAAAATAAGCAACTGGATGTGGTAGCATGTGTCTGTGACCTCAGTGCTGGGTTTAGAGAGCTCCAGACTCACAAAACAAGGTGGATGGCACCGGAAGAACACCTAAGGCTGACCTTTGACCTCTTCACATGTCTACTTGCACATACAGGAACACACACACACACACACCCCACAGTAGCAGTCATAATATTAACGGTCACATGGGTGACTCTCATGACCAGCACCTTGGGCGGTAGGTAATAGCTGGTGTGAAGGGGTGTGAGTTCTCTCTGCTGTTGTAGGATGAGCTATGTATAGGAAAAAGAAAGTCCCAAGGCTGGGAAGTTCAAGGCTGAGGGATTGCTTCTGCTTCTGCTTCATCCTACACAGTGACAGGGCAGAAGCAGCTCATGACAAACCAGTGCACGAAGAAAGTTGACAAGTGAGGGGGGGGGGAAGAGAAAGAAAGCCCCTGTGGTAAACGCCAGAATCCTACCCTCCTGAGGATGGAAACCCCTTGTCCTTAGCACCTCCTATAGGCTCCACCCCTTACACTGTTGCCAGGGCAACGAAATTTCAAACTGAATAGACAGAATAAGGTCATCTCTGTAGTAAACTCAGTCTGGAGGCCTTGGGCAACACCACTGAGGGTGAGTGTCAGCTTGTCTCCCATCTGTCTGCCGATGGGTGACAGTCACCATGTCCTCCAGCCTGCTGAGAGGACACAATGAGATTCCTTTAAAAAAATTCATTATTTTAAAAAGTGTGTGTGAGCATTTGCCTGCCTGTATGTGTGTACACCATGTGCCCTTGGAGCCAGAAGAAGGGTGTCAGAGCCTTGGAACTGGAGTTACAGGCTGTAGGCTGCCATGTAGGTGCTGGGAAGAAAACCGAGGTCCTCTACAAGCATGGTCACCTCTTAGCCACCTCTCCAGCCCCCAGCACGAGATCCTTGTCATTACGGAGGTAGCAGGATCATAAGACAAACACACCATTGCTCTCCAGCTGTGATGGCAGAGCCAAAGGTGGAAACCCCCAACAAGGGTCACTTCCACTGAGAAGTCTGAGACACCCATCACGGGGTGGGGGACTCACTCCCTTACTTATCTGGTGGCTTGGGTGGGCAGAGGCTGTTTGTGTCTTTGGAGGGAGATATGCCAAGCTTTTAATGCATTGGTAGCTGGTCGGGGCCTTCTACAGAACATGTGCATGCTGTTGGAGGCCATGTTACCTATGCCCTCGGTGCCTTTCACCCCTGCCCTTTGAGAGCCAGGGAGATAGCTGTGGGGAACCCTGCCTTTTTGCACAGGCTGGCCCAGCCAACGTCTTTGAGGAAGCCACTACGTTCCCAAGAGATGGACCACCGAGGGGTGGGGGGTTTAGGGGAAATGAGCAGGAGCCCCGCTTGGTTCCTTTGATCCTGGATCCTAGCTCAGTTCTCTCCTACCACCTGCCCTTGCACACACGCATCTCATTACGTTCCACCTGGATTGGTGTTCACTTTGCAGTGGGAAAGGGGCCGCTTCCCAGAGGGGGGTTGAAATGATGAGCAGGTAAAAGCCAGCCCCAGGTCCCTCTTCATCTTTTGATTTCAGCAGGAAGCCTTCCTCACCTCACACGCAGCAAGGCTGGGATCTCAGTAAAACCAGCTCCTCTCAGACATCAGTGCAGCAGGGGCCCGGCTGGAAGGAAGGCAAGCAGTAGATACTGCCACCCAGGTAGGCCTGTGTGCCAGGGGATGGGCCTGGCTTCACATTTCCAGGCCTCCCTCCTTCCTGAGAGGCTAAACTGGTGTGTGGGGTGGATGGGGGATGGCAGGTGGGGACTAATATCTAAGTAGGAACAACGGTTCAACAGTGGTGGTAGTGACAACCTATGGGAACTGAAAGAACGGACTTGCAGATGGTTTCCACTTGTGACTTCCAGCTACCTGTTCTGGCCTCTGGCATGAGCTGTGTGTAGGGTACAGCTAGCCCCAGCACACATCACAGGACCTTAAACTGAGGAGAGGGGTTCTGTTCTTGTCAAGGCTAGCTTAGACAGGACTGCTGTGGTCTTGTCTGGCTTGATATAGCCTTATCTGGTTTGGGCTGGTCTAGTCTGGTATAGGTTTCATCTGTATTCATTTAAGCTGGTCTGGTCTGGTCTATTCTGGTCTAACTTCTGGGCTGGTCTAAGCTTGTCTGGGCTATTTATTCTTGTACAGTCTAGCTTGGTCTAAGATAGCCTGGTTTGGTTTATTCTGGTGTTGTCTAAACTAGTCTAGTCAAATCTATGATAGAGTGGTCTAGCCTGGTCTAATCTAGTTTAATTTATTCTGGGATAATTGGTCTAGTCTGGACTGGCCTAAACTAGTCTGATCTGATTTGTGCTACCATGTTCTAGCCTGGTCTAGATTAGTCTAAGCCAACCTGTTCTGTTCTATCCAGTCTGTTCATTCTGTTCTGTTCTGTTCTGTTCTGTCCTGTCCTGTTCATTCCCTTCTGTCCTGTCCTGTTTATTCCGTTCTGTTCATTCTGTGCTGTTCTGTTATGTTCTGTCCTGTCCATTCTGTTCTGTTCTGTTCTGTCCTGTCCTGTTCATTCCCTTCTGTCCTGTCCTGTTTATTCCGTTCTGTCCTGTTCTGTTCATTCTGTGCTGTTCATTCTATTTTGTCCTGTTCTGTTCTGGTGTATTCTAGTCTGTTTTGGATTGATTTATTCTTCTTTGGTCTAGTCTGTAATAATAGAGTCTAGCCTGGTCTGGTCTGATCTGAGCTGGTCTAAACTGGTTAATTCTGATGAGTTCTACCCTTGTCTGGATTGGTCTAAGTTGGTATGGGCTGGTATAAACTGGGGTGGGCTATTCTGTTCTTGTAGTTAGCCTGGTCTGAGCTGGTCTATTCTAGTACAGTTTAGTCTGGACTGGTACAAGCCACTTACTGTTCATTAACTATTTCCTGTGAGAGAAACAAGGGCATTTCAGAAGAACCAGACCTTCTACCACCAAACAAGTTCCATCTGACAGGACTGAGGACAGGGCAAGATGAAGATCTCGAAAGACAACGGAGATCATAGGAGAATCCAGCACGCCATACGAAAGGAACGGCCTGCATGGTGGACTGAGTTCTTTCCTTCTCTGCCCAGGCCTAATTTTCTTTCCTTCATTGTCACAACAGATGTCTGTCTCATAGAGAATCATCTGCTCCCAGCCTTTTGGCACAGGTGGCCTGTCTCCTGCCACCAAGTGCAGAGGAATGCTTGCCACCTGGGATTAGCCACAAAGAATGTTCTCATCTCTTCTGCTCCTGTGTCTAGGGCTCAGGAATGGCCAGCTTAAGCTAGGTGGTGAGAAACTCATAGAGAGATGGTTCCTCAGGGGAAGGATTAGAGGGCTGGGGAGGGCCACACTGGCCACCACCTGGGAGGGAGCTTGCTGAGGACACTCAGAACTCTCAGGAAAGACTTGGCAATATTCCTAGTATTTGACTATCCAACCAAACCAAGTCTGGAGGGTGTTTTTTGTTTGTTTGTTTGTTTTTGTTTTGTTTTTTCAAATATATATTACAACTTTATTATAGATTGATTTTGTGTGACTAGTTTATTAAATACCATATTTCCAGTAGTCATTCAATTGATTCTTTCAAACATAATTTAATCACTTTATGTTCCACTTATTAAATTTCATTTATTTTTCTTGTCTTATAGCACTGGCTTGAACTTTCACAGCAATTTGGAACAGTAACAGTAATTCAGACATCCCTGACTCATTCCCAAGTACAGTGGAACACCTCCAGTGTGTTATTTTAAGAGTGATGTTTTTGCTTCTAATTTAAAATAGGTGCTTTCCTCACATCTGGAAACTGATTTCATTTTTAGCTTGTCAACAGTTTTATTAGGAATACATGTTTTATTTCATAAATACTCGCCACACATCTGTCAAGATCAGCAGCTGGCCAACCCAAGGACACAATCTAGGCGGCCTGTTGCTAGGAGCTGAGAGCATCTTTCTACTTGACGAGGGTTGCTAACACTCTGCAACAAAGTTGCATATAGCTCGTAAAGCCTGACACATTTATCACCCAAACTTTTATAGACAGATGTTCTAACCCTTGATCTGGAGTGGATTTCAGATTCTGAATTATCACCGTGATGACCATTAATACCGAGCCACCCTTAAATTCTTGAACAAACCCAAATCCTACTAGATTATGGTCACTGGAATGGTAGGGGCAGAGTCTATGCTTCAGAGAGTGACAGTGTCTAACCCTCAGCAGAACTCCTGAGCATCCATATGTTTAGGACAGAAGAATCTGGCAAAGCAGGAGCACTGCTTGGTGTGTGTGTGTGTGTGTGTGTGTGTGTGTGTGTGTGTGTGTGTGTGTGAGATTTTGCTGTTGGATTCCCTGGCTGATTTTTTTCATGACATTAGCACTTGGATAAGTGGTGATGATAACCAAACCTCATTAATATTAGTGTCACTGCTGCAGGCTCTCACTGGCTTCCTGGGAAGCAGGCTGTGTGCAGTGTTGAGCTGGTGTACATGTGGCAAGCTAAGTTGTGGATAAACCTCCTCAAAAATAATTTATTTGATTTTATTTATGTGCATTGGTGTAAGGGTGTCAGATCCCTGAACTGGAGTTCCAGGTGGTTGTAAACTGCCTAGAATTGAACCCAGATCCTCTGGAAAGCAACCAGTGCTCTTAATTGTAGAGTCATCTCTCCAGCCTAGATAAACCTCGTTTTATGTGATGGTTTTTGTGGTAAGCTCCATGTCCGTGCTGGAAAGTTGTCATACTTCTTGCTGTGATGAGCCAAGAGACAGTGTCAAACCTGAGAGCAGGGGCTTGAGGGACGGCTCAACGGCTAAGAAAACTTGCTGCTCCTGTAGAGGACCAGGGTTCAGTCCCCAGCACCCACATGGTGGCTCACTGCCATTGGTGACTCCAGTTGTAGACTATCTGATGGCCTCTTCTGACCTCCCTGGACACTGCATGTACACAGTACACACACATACAAGCAGGCAATACTCATAAACATAAAATCTAACTTTTTAAAGCCTGAGACAAACACCAGAATTTGTACATTCATAGGTGATGAAAGCAGGCACAGGTGAGCATTGGGGCCTGTGACCAACCTCCACCCTGCATTCCTCTCGTAGACCAGGATTCTCTTCTGTAATTTGAAGTTCACTATAATGTTGAGTTATGACCACTCTGTTCCTTTGAATTCAATAAAATGTTCAATACAAATGTGTCCTTTGTGGTTTGGGATTTCTCTGTTGGGTCAGCTCAAATGTTGGCAGAGACACCCAAATTTCTGGAGCCAATATATCTCCCATGCCTGCTGGCGGGGTTCTGTGCGTGCGGTAGGGCACACCTTTAGCATGTGCCAGGCAGACTGCAGCTCTGCCCTAGTCTTCCCCTCCTGCAGTGCAGGTCTTAAAGTCAGCCAGCTGGTGAGTGCTTGGGCCTCTCCCAAACCCGAGGACATCTTGACATGCAGGCACAGCCCCTCACTCCTGCACTCCCCCTTTACTCAGTCCTCACCCCTGTAGACACCTCACTCCTTCACTCCCCCTTCACCCAGTTCTCACCCCTGCTGACATCTCAGACCTGCACTCCCTCCTTCACTCAGTCCTCACCCCTGCAGACACCTCACTCCTGCACTC